>VYZV01015857.1:200027-222139 GCA_013401275.1 Pandion haliaetus | reverse complement strand
CCACAGGTCCTGCCAGGAGCCTGCTCCAGCGTGGGCTTCCCACGGGGCCACAGCTCCCTTCGGGCATCCACCTGCTCCAGCGTGGGGTCCTCCACGGGCTGCAGGTGGATATCTGCTCCACCGTGGACCTCCATGGGCTGCAGGGGGACAGCCTCCCTAACCATGGTCTTCAACACAGGCTGCAGGGGAATCTCTGCTCTGGTGCCTGGAGCACCTCCTCCCCCTCCTTCTTCACTGACCTTGGTGTCTGCAGGGCTGTTTCTCTCACATATTCTCACTCCTCTCTCCAGCTGCAGTTTCTGTTGTGCAGGGTTTTTTTCCCCTTCTGAAATATGTTATCACAAAGGCACTACCACCGTCACTGATGGGCTGAGCCTTGGTCAGCGGCAGATCTGTCTTGGAGCCAGCTGACATTGGCTCTATCAGACACGGGAGAAGCTTCTAGTAGCTTCTCGTGGAAGCCACCCCTGCAGCCCCCCCCGCTACCAAAACCTTGCCATGCAAACCCAATACACCCACTCAAGGAGGGGCTTACAACCCTTCACTGAGGGGTTCTTCCTGGTGCTGAGCATGTTACAGAAGTCAGGCCCCTTCATAAATCTCAAAAAAATTCAGATCTGAGGTGCACAGCTGACATTCATGCACTATGCACAGGCAAAAAATGACACGTTTAAACTTTAACACGTTTACACATGGATGGAGAAGGCACAAAACTAATGCTGAATAGGAGAAGGAATGGCATATCAGAGCTAGAGGAAAGGCTTGAGGAAATATGGCTGCTGTGACACTGTCAGGGTGCTGGTGCTGTGGCAATTCTGGTGCAAGGCACAGACTGGAAAGGGAGAGGATTCTGCCTCACACTGCAAAGTGTGAGGAAGAGGGAATGGGAGGAATATACCCAAACGGGCAAAGAGCTGTACAAACACATAGCACATGTCAAACACAGGTCAGAAAGAGCAGCAAGGACAAGGGCCATCAAAAGAGTGTGTGCATGTGGGTACTGCCACAGGGTCACAAGGCTGTGTTGATAGACAACATGCAAGGGGGTCTAGAGCAACAAAAAAAGAGAATTTGCAGTCTCCTCTGCATGCCAGTGCAGGAGATGGTTCAGAAACGGGGTCACTTTATTGATCATTTCCTGGAATACAGGTGCATATGGTTTGGTTGCCTTGGTAACAGTTGCTATGCAACACAGAGATTTACATTTTTCCTGTCATAATCTGAAAAACTCTGGGTGCACATAGCATGGACAAGCAAGGTAAGAGTAAAGCAAGGTAAGGCAGTCTTTGTAATACATCTTCCTTGTCCTCTCCAAGTTTCAGCTGAGCATGCTGCCACCCCAGCACTCCAGGGATGCCTCGTCCCCGGTGTGCTTTCCCTCACAAGTCCCCTTCCTGACACTTGCCTCCCTCCTGAGGGCCCAAGAGAGAAATCCAGAGGTGCTTTGAGTATTCATCTGTGCAAGGAGAGCAGAGCAATTCAAAAAAGCCACAACTGCAAGTAAAAGCAGAATTAGGCAACAGGTTTGCTTTCCTAGTTTTGTTGAGCAGTAGCTTTATCCGCATCAGGAGGGATACTCAGCAACCACCTGTGTGTGTACTCTGCACTTTCCAGTCTGCTTGGCCATATAAACCTCTAAACAGCAATAATGGGGAATCTGGGGAATGTGAATACCAGCTTGTAAAACACGGGTGTTGATGGAGGATACAGAGCTGCACAACTACCACAAAGCCTAGAAGTGAACATTCACATTTTGGAAGTTCTTCTATAGATGTAAAGAGGCCCCTCTGGTAGGGGTAGGATCTCACAGGGCTGATAGAGCTGGCAAGGCAGAAAAAAACTGCATTTCTATTCACATGAAACAATGCTCAGGAAACAATGCTAAAATTAGTACCTCACATGCAAAGTGGCAGCCCCGAAGCTAAACAAAAATCATTAGCCAGAAGGGGTGTGGCCCAGCTTGAGCACTTACGTAGATGTTACCCTGTCGGTAGCGCTGGTGCAGGTTAAGCAGGATGGCAGCTTCGTGCAGATCTCCCAACTTGGACATGTCTTCTACTCCATCAATGCTGGTCTGGTGCATTGGCAAGACCTTTTCTCTGGAAAGGGAGGCCTTGGGGTACTGGAATACCTGGAAGAATGGGGAGTAGGACAAATAAGCTCATGACACCTGGGCACATGGCCCCATTTCTTACCAGAAACACGCCCCTTTCCATAGCTTTATACTTCAGCACTGGAAAAGGAAATTAATAAGGCACAGATCTTCTCCCTATTGTTATAGTCATTACTCCATTCCTGTTCCTACCTGTTTGAGGTCTCTGGCCAGAAACCATACAGCATACTCTCTTCTTTTGCTACAGAGTCAATCTCTTACCTTCACTACTGTCAGGGACAGATCAATGAAAGGTTTACTTGATTTTTACTGAAATCCCCTTAGCAGGAGCAGGGCACCAGCCTCCAGCTGCACTAGGCTGGACAGGTATTACACACTACACTCATGACTGTGAATAATGATGCCAGCTGCTCCCAAGAGACCAGGAACAGTCTTTCACAAAAACACAGGTGGGATCATGTCTCTGACTGTGGGAAGGTTGAAGCAAAGCATATTCACTTTCCAGGTTTGGCCCTGCACTCTCCATAGGAGCAGCCAGAGACTGTCTGGGAGAGGTTGTCATGTCAAGAGCAAAGGAAAGCAAAGCCGATGAGAAGCCAAAAAAAAGTAGTGACGTCCCATGTGCATGCTGGCATGTATGCATATGATGCAACTTTCAAAGTGTTTGTACAGTGACAGCTATTAACTTCTATCACTTCCCTGGGAAGTACCTACTTCTTTCTTTATGCAGTCACAGTCTCAATTGCTGCATCCTTCTTCCTGCTAGAGCTTCCTCCTCCTCAATAACCCACTCTTCAGCTATCAGGTCATCTTCTTCACCCCCTTTCAACGCAGCTGAGATTATGTGACTGTTCCCCTCCACCATAGCCACATCCCAGCCTTCCCTTCCTCCTCCTCAAGCACGATGCTGGCATTTCACAAAAGTTATTTCAGTTGCTTCCCACTCTTGGATTCAACCGTGTGCCATCTCCCACCCAGCATCCCAAGCTTCACTAGATGGTAGGACCCAAGACAGACAGATGGGAGACTTCATACAGGCAGCGTGGAGAAGCAAACTGGCCCGCAGCAACCCTTCCAAAGAAACTTGGGATTTTCCTTCCCTTCTGGGGCTCTGGTCTCTACCTCATTTCCATCCCTGCTTGTCAGCCCTCCCAGGTGCCAGCAAGAAACTGACAGGCTCCATAGAGAATGAACCATGATCTATGGTGTTGATCTAACTGGTTTCTCCTGCCTGCTTTCTTGGAGTCCTTGGGCTGCCATAGCTGCTAGGGAGAGGCCAGGCACGCAGCTGCAGGCTGAAGACAGAATGAGGTCACCCTGCCCCCTCCAGCGAGCCACCCTTGTGAGTCCCTTGCAGGGCACTCACTGCTGCAGTGCATTGCAGGTGCCTGGCGATCACCCCTTCTCAGCTCTAAGCCTGCACCCTTGCCAGTGCAGGGAAGGTATAAGCTGGCACAGGATCCCTTTACAAGAGCCCCACGATGCCTGCAAAAGCCTGCACAATCGAAACAGCAGTTTCTGGAGGAAGCTGGGGAGGAGAAGCAGGCTCATTTCCGCAGATGTGTTCACCCCAGGTCTGCCCGGTCACACCTAATGTGACATGGACTCGGTCTCTTCCACTGGGAGACTGCCCCACAGACCGATTTTCTCGCCAGCCAGGAGGCTTTCAAAAATACATAGTTCATGTTCGTGAACAGCATAGAATAAAGCCCACTCAAGCATACAGGCCCTCTCCAGACCTCTCTGGTCTCTCTGCACCTGGGTATCAGAGGGGTATGACTCTGCCAGCAGCAGGACCCCCACTGTGCAATCATAGCCCAAAAAAATCCACATCTTTTTTTTTTTTTTTTTTTTTCTTTGTCAGAGCAGAGGCCTCAGGCACTTCCACAAAAGAACTGAGGGAGCAGGACGGCAGAACACAACAACTAAATTCAGGAGGGAGTACAAGCTGCAGATGTACAACATGAACTGGCCCCTGTCAAGAGCAAAACCACTACAGTACTTTCAAACCATGAGGCAGCAAACCACCCTAGCTATCTCTTCTCTGCTGACTGGGACAAATTTTGGAAGGGGACAAGACCAAAACGGTATGACATGCTCTTTCCTTACATTTGCCTGACACTTACTCATTTACCAATGCATTGTCAGCACTTGTGGCCATTTGGGCCAGAACATTAGGAAAACATCTAGGGAAAAAGCTGAGTGGACAAGTGTCCCAAAAGATACCAGGCGGCTGGCAGCACCTGTGCCAAGAGGCTGCTATGCGTGAAAAATAACTGTGTGATGGGTCAGAGCTTGCTTACTTGCTCTTGTAGACAACAGAGGAGAAAGTGGGACCCTGAAGAGCAACAGGGGCCCTAAATACACAAGTGAATGATCAGTAGGGATTAGATCATCACCTTTTAAACCTGTCTTGAGCTGCCTGATTGGGGTTATTCAGTCATCCCTCTCTAAAAAAAATCTGGTCCAAGATCCTCAAAGAATTAAGCAGGTGTTCTGGCAGCACAGCAGCAAAGGTGGATTAGGAGCATTGGCTCTCGTACCCTCTGGACAGAAACGCTGCTTAGGTGAATTATACTCCCTGGAGGAGTGGTCTGATGCCACACTGACACCCTAGTCCAGCCCAAGATGTCACCTGTCTGTCCCTGAGGCTGGGGGGTTCACCGAATACCCTTGCCCATCACTGCACCCCTAACAGCTCACCCTTCCTCAGGCAGAGGCTGGAGCCTCCAGCCCCACTGAGACTTGGGAGGTGAGGTCTCTGTGCCTCCGGAAGGCACTTGTGGCATGCGGGAGAGGTTTCAGACCTTCCCTGGCACTGGGAGAGAGTTGACTTTTAATCTGTCCTCTGCACTTCAGGGTAGAGACAAGTTTCCAGTCTTTGTACCACCAACAGGCTGCAGGGATCATCCAGGGTCCTGGAGACAGACATATGGTGTTTTTTTGTTCCCAAGATTTGTGTCAAAGGGGCTTTCCCCAAGGAGCTCTGAGGTTTGAGACACAAACATGACCCAAACATGATAACCCTCCGCCCCTTCCCACCTCCAGCCATGCCAGTAAAGAGGCTCTGGTTACCCCACTCCTCACTTCTGGACCCCACCAGCAATCTGCCAGGAGAACAGTTTGGAGGAACATCCTCCCCATCATCCTCTTCCAGGAAAGGTAACCCACGCTGGCTTCAGCAGCTTGCACTACTGAGCTGAATATGATGGCTGATTTTGCCTGAAGCAAATGAGAACACAGACAAACTGATCTCTCAGCAGAGCTGCTTCTGGAATATCCCTTTTCCAACAAGTTAATACTTAAACAGAAAGTTATAGGTGCTAATAAGCAGATCTTTATTATTTGGGATTAAAACCCATCAGATTTCAGTCTAATTACAAACTACTTTCTCCCAGGGATAAACTGATTTTGTCTCAGATTTAGCCCACGGACAGAACAAAATGACCAGGACTTTCTCCAAACCACTGCAATGGTCAGGAATAAACCAAAACCGGCCAGCACACAGGCCAAGATGAGGATTGCCAACCCTGCCCACCAGGCTGAGCAAGGGAGAAATGATTCCTTCTCAACCACAAATCCATCCATTAGTGCAACCCTGAGCACATGAGCAAAGCTCCCACCCGGCATCTAAGTTTTGTTTATCCATAAAGCACTTGGCTGGTCTGTCTGGACTGTGGTTTCCAATCTTGTGTTTCGTAAGTGTCGGCTCCTCCTTTCCTCCCAGGAAGTCACATTTCTGATGGATTTGTTGCTTGAGGTGTTTTTAAGGAAGTGGAAATAAATGGCAAAAGCTCTGAAGCATGACTGGACTTCTTACCTCAGAGCTGCAAGAGCTGCAGGGACGCTGGGCCACAGCAAACATGAGAACACTAGATTTAGGGATCCTAAAAATCAGAGGGATCAACTGGCCCATCCAACCCAAAGTGAAGATTTTTCTCATCCAAGTTTTCACCTGGGGTAGGACAGCCAGTCCCTCCTACAGTTACGAAGCAGTGAAGGCAGCAGGCACGGGAAGCACACAGGACAGCTATCGTGGAGGGGACTTAATAAAGCAAGCTGTTTAATGATCACCATGTGCTTTTTCTGCATAAGTCATAAAGCACATGCTCCTTCAGCCTAGCGGTTTCTTCTTTCATGGAGGAAAAAAGCCAAATCCAGCTTATTTTAGACCTGTGACTCCACCCAGCATTATCCTGTGTACATTTTCTAGCATGGACACATGCTGGCAGTGGGTGCACCCATTCAGCTGGCTCTACGGTGGGATTTCAGGTGTCCTTTCAGAGGTGCCAGGTGGGTTTGCAGGATTTTCTAAGGCCACAGCAGCATATCAGAAGAGACAGGAGCAAGTCTGGGATAGTCACAGAAGTACTCACCATTTGTTGATCCTCCACACGTTGCTGCATTACTTGTGATGAATGCCCCTGTGATCTCTTAAAATGAGTTAGTGACTATCCAACACTCCCCAAGGAGGCAACTCCTCAAGAAAGTATTTGAGAGACTAGAGTAACCAGATGGAAAACCTATGTGTCTGCTAGGTGTTTCTGTCTCTGAGAAACAAATCAGGCCCTTTAAAAAGGAATGATGATTTGAAATCTAGCCCTTTCAAAGTAAGACTGAAAAATATGACAGTCCTACCACTGACTCTCCACAAGCCAGAGTCCTAAATCCCCTTTCCCCTTGTGCCCTCCTTTATTTGCCAGGTAAGAGGTTGAAAAAAAAACTGTGCAATTTTCTGTAACAAAGAAGATGCCTGCAGAGCACCGCTCACAAACGGCTGAGCAGATCTAATTGCTCACTCCTGGAGGGCACAGCCCTGCCCATTTCCCCATCCTCCTCCCAGCCCAGGCACCAGTTTGACTCACCAAGAACCTCAGTGAAGGCAGTGAATAGTTTTCCCAGGGTTAGTGAGCAGAGCGGACTCACTGAGGACTTGGATGATCCCCAGAGATCCCTTCCTACCAATATTGTTCCACGAGCACTGTGGCAGGTATGCCAGGGAACCACAAGGAGCACAGGGCTGGAAATAGGGCAGAAAAGAGGCTTGTTCCTATAGCTGGCAGAGAGCTCTGCTCTCAGAGGAACTCACCTGACTCGTTGACCTGTCCTACGCATAGCTGCTGCACTTACACCGCTGACTGACACGGGAAGCTCACTTCTATGTGCCCCTGGCCCAAAGGGCTGATGGCAAAAGCTGCTGAAGCAGATAGTGGCAAGCACAACAGCCCTTACAGCAGCACTGCTTGCAAGAAGCACATCCTGGCAGAAAGGGCTGCTTGCCTGGTGGAGCTGCATCCTTCCTAGGCGCATTTTGCCAATATAATGGTCTTACTAGGTTGTTAATGCAATTCCTTCAAAGATGGTACATGAAAAACCAAGCAAACTGAGGTGGGCAGACAAATGAACAGAAGAAAGAGAACAATCTTCTCTTTTTAACCTTTTTTAGACCTTTGGCATGGTCTGTAACAGAGCCAGGTCACTTTTCAGACAGAATTGCAGCATTTCAATTTGTACATTTCCTTTTACCATGAAGGTCATGCAAGACCAAGAAGTCCATCTTGCAACTTGGCATAGGCTACATCCTCATGCAAATTTCACTTACCGTGCCATAATCTGAGGTGAAGAGTACATTTCCATCGGCACATGGGCCAACAGTGCATGGCTGCAGCTGGTCCTGCTCCCGCAGCCATACCCTGGCACCCTGCAAAAAACAGAAGACCTCCCATTAGAAAGAACTGGAGCCTGTGAGAGCTGCACACAGGGTGCAAACACCCAAGGAAAGCTGGGGGAAGCTGCGGTATTCAGAGGCTATTTCCAAGCTACAGCTGCTTAAAATTTTTAAGCAAGTCCTACTTACATTTTCAGAGAAACTGGTTTTGATTTTTTTAACATAACTTGAGAGGAAGAAAAAGCAGTTTTAATCAGCTTCATGCAGAAACCAACATAAGGAAACATCAGTTTTTATTGAAAGATACCAACATGCAGAATAGTGAGTTCGAATGTCTAAATATTTTCAAACTGAGAATAGCCAGTCATTAAAAGTCATGCTATAATAATAATAGAAAATGTAAATAAAGCATGTTTACAATTTCATACACCCACACACCATTGTGAGTCAAAATGCTTCCAGAAATCATCAGCAACAGCTAAGTAGACCTCACAGAGCTTTGTTTGCCTCTCTTGCAAGAGTTTCCTTTGGTAAATGACAACTTGAGTGTTTCTCTGATGTATATATACACTGATGTATATATGATGGCCCTGATGTATATATAGTTTCACATACACTACAACATTTTAAATTGCTCAGTGTCTCTCAAGACAACCCTGAGCACAAAGGAAGATTTCTGCTAACACATATGCAGGGATCTGCAAGGCAAGCAGATCTCATAGCTTGCCTACCAAAAAAGTGCAGGGGAAATCAGTTTGCTGGATTGGCCTCTTCTGCCCTGCCTGACTGTGGGACCTGGTACAAGGGAAAGAGCAGGAGCACAAAGGCAAATCAGGAAGAGCGTGACCTGCAATTACGCAGAATCAGGCATAACGTCACACTGCGTTTCAGTTATTGCAAACTAATCTGTTCCATGTCTTCCCACAGAAGTCACATAAACGCTGCTTAGGTAAGTATTGAGAAAAAGCCAAAGTGCTGAACTGTTGAGTAATGTTAAGGCCATCCTGCTTTTCATCGATTCGTAGACTTACTTTCTTCCTGATTTGTTTTCTGCCCCTAAGTTATTGATTATAAAAGCCTTCCCTACCCTCTTAAACCCATCAGCACCATTAGCTCTTTGCTTATAGGCTTATTATGTTTGAGGAGATGCAATAGTATTTCTATATTACATTATACAGACTGTGGAACACTAATTCTATTTTTAATGATTTATTTTAGTTTAGGTGGGTTTTTTTAAACTACTTTGGTCACTTTAAACACTTTAGTATCCTGGATTTTCCTTATTGTAGAAGATAGGCCTGTTGGCCAACCTCCAGCCCTCCCAATAAAGGAACTGGTTTTAATGACATTAAAAAAGGCCTACATAATTCTAGCTTTGCTGCTGTGTTCTGCTCTAGAGTTTCCACAGCAGGCAGATTAATTTCCCCTCACCGAATGAATGAAAAGCACCAGTGCATCTGATCAGTACCTAAACCCATGGGTGGTGTGTGAAGATCACCCTCGTGGCCAGTGAGCAATAGCAACAGAAAGAAATGTTTTCTTATGTTACAGATTCAAGTTTCAAGATCCCGGAGGGCTGGTAAGCAATGCGTTGAATACAGATTTTGAGGAACTATAAAGAGGCCTTCATGACATCCTCCTACATTTTCTGAAACTCTTGATGCTTGAGAAAAAGTGTCCTGAGGCATCTGGGCAAGACATTGCTGTTGAGAAACCATCCATTTCCCAGAGCACGTTCTGACTATTCTGCAGAAACATATGAACAGCAACATGTGTTAGCAGAAGATCTTTATGCTGTTTTCACCAAAGGCTCCTACTACCATCACGGTATAGAGCCACGGTATATTCTTATTGAGACTGAGCATGACTTGCAAGAAACTGTGTTCTTTCTGTAGGATTTTACTATGAAGGACCCCATCATGTGCTAACCACTCTCCAACCCACGGANAAAAAAGCTATCAGACTGTCTGTGTATTGTAACCGCTTCACCTTTTTAATGGCGGCAATGAAAATATACAGGCTACAGGAACTGTGGGGAAATCTTGGAAGTAGGTACCCCATGCCTTCCCTCCTTGAAAACCTGATCTCCCACATGAAGGTACCGTGCACCCGAAATGGAAGTTTTAAGTCCCAGCAGTTGCAGAAAATCCAAACTTTTTTTTTAGTCAGAAATCAGCAAAGTTGTCTGGAGTTTCCAACAGTGGGCTGAAGGAAAACCTTTTCTAATATACTTATTGTGAACACTCATTCCCAACAGTGCACTTCAGTGCCTTCAGACACCAGTAACCCAGAAGCACATAGATGAGAGCTTGCACACACATGCAGTTTAATGAGGAGCCAGGCCTGCACCCTCCCACACACACAAGCACACACACACCCCAGCATTAGGAGTGTGCCCTGCTGACAGAAACCTACATGATCTGTCCACCCAGACCAAAGGGGGACTGGGTTCCGCACACTTTCCGCTCCCTGAGCTCGGAAATTAGTTTGGAGATAGAGGCAGTCAATAATCTGACACTCAAGAGACACCTCATGGGCATGAACACTGCTATTTACTAGGTACCATTTAAATGAAAAAAAAGAGGGAAGATGGACAATAAGACCCCTCTGGTATCTTCAACACCCAGAAATTATCAGAAAGTCCAGACTGACCCAGACCCCTTTCCCAGCAGAAGTCCACATGCAAAAGTAGTAACAAATAGTCCCAAAAGGAGACCTAGTTCTTTTGTACAATATTGCACCATTTCCTACAAACTTATGGCAGATCCTTCTGTGTGCTGCTAAGGAGTAGAAGGCAACATGATGAAACTCCCAGGCACCATGGCATTTCAGCTGCCCAGAACTACTTACTTCAGTTTACTTTGATGTTGTAGCTGTTTTTACAACAGCAATTGCCTCTGCCCAGCAGAATAACTGCACCCATTTATGTTGTTTCCAAAAGGAACATCACGCTGAGATAGGCAGAATAGGAACCACAGAGCAAATAATTATTGTAACTTCTGCCCAGCATAGTCCCCATTTCCTGAAAGGCTGAGTTTGTTTTAGTGAATCTCCTTCCATCAGCCTTTTTTTCTAAACATGAAATTCCCCAAGGTGCCTTTACTAAATACAGGAGCAGATGGTGACACCAGAGAGACTGCCCTCACATCAGTCCCCTCTCCCCCAATACCACGCATTTCATTGATCAGTTGAAAGGATTAAATTGAGCAGAAAACTTCCAAGAACTGTTAGGATCAAGGCTGAACTTCCATGGGAAAAGCAAGGGCAGCAAAGCAGAGCACAGCCCAGCACTGCAGAGCAGCAACCTGCCAGCTCTGGGGTTCCCAGCTCCTGCAGGCACCACAGATGTTGGAAAAAACCCTGCTCTCCTAGCACAAGAGTAAAAAAAACACTCAATTTTCAAACTGGGATATAGAAGTGCTCACCTGCATCCACCAACAAAACCATTTAACAAAATGAAGCAATAAGCAATCACTGCTTTGAAAAGAACACCTTAAAAGACAGCTAAGGAACAGCAGAATGATGATTTTGTGTAACTGCTTTCCACCTAATAAAGCTGGCTGAATACTGATGATACAGTTAACTTGAGCCCCTTATATAATGAGAATACCTCATCTCCTCCCAATTCTTCTTTTAACTAGGAGTTTATTAGAGGGGGTATTTTGTTTTTAAGTGGAGCAACAGCAGGTATTGAAAGAAAGAATAAAGTAGTAATGTAGGTCACTTGGATGTTAAATGAACTCTGAGAGACCAGCATCCTCATTCCTATGGCCTCAGTGACAATCTGCCCAGGAAACGGCCTTGACACAAAGCGCATAGCAAAGCACAATCCTGAAAACTGATCCCATAACATGGGGTTATAATTTAGAAAATAAAGTTGCTTGCATACCAAGAGCAGTGTTTCATCAGTAGTGCCTCACTCCCACACCATGATGTGATCCACTGTGGACAATAAACTCTAATATGTCATTTTTCTCTGTTCACATAACACCTGGCACTTTGGGGTCCTAGACTTAGAAATTAATAACATTTCCTGGTATCCATGATAGCGAGAAATCAATTGAAGCCACAGATTTCTTTGGCCTTCTGTACCTTTTTTAGGGTGACTGATACCAGGGAGTTATCTCTTGCATTCACACGCCTGTACCTGCATCTCAGCAGATGCAGTATGCTGTGTCGGCAGGGAAAGGATAAAGGAGATCTTGTATGCTGTACCCCAGGGAAAGGGCGTAGAGGAAGACAAGGAGCGCACAACCCTGACTGCAGAAGCAAGCACCCAGGCATTAAAGCAGGGTGTGTAGCTACCAGCAGGAGTACCCTCCTCATCAGCTATCCAGCTACTGAAGGCAAAGTAAGCTCCAGAGGACAAGAGAGAACTCTGTACCTGCAGGTGCCTTTGCCTCTCCAGAGCATCACAGCCCAGCAGGAGACACATTCAGGGACTGACATGAGCAAGCCACTGCTCTGCAACTGTACCACACTTCAGAAACGAATCATCATATCCTGTTCTCTTATTTGTGTTGTCTGGACTACCCTTGAATCTTCATGTACCCCCAGAATGCCCTCTCTCTCTTCTGGAACTGCTTCTTCCCAGGCACAAGCAAGTACGAGCTGCCCCAGCTGTACAGTATTTGAGGAGACAGTTAGCAGTGCTGCCTCTCTCCAGTAGCACTCACATGCCCCATTCCTCCTTGTGCACAAACCTGCATAACTCCTAGCAGTAACATGCTCAGCAGGGGCTACAACAAGGTTGGGTGCATCAATTTTCCAGGAGTTATTCAGAGAGAAAAGTGCTTTTGGTTGGAAGACACCTTCCAGTGTATGAAACATGCACACAATTGTCCACTATTTCCACTAAGGGATGTTTTCGTAATGTTTTCTTTGTGAACAAACATGGCTCTCTTAGCATCCAGATCTACCTGCAAACACAGTACTATGAAAGGCTCTTGCAGTGGCTTGGTTTGGGTAACTCTCCCCCATCACTGCTGCAGCCATTCTGCAAGGGGCAGGGATGTCTCAAAAATGTACACCTGTGCACTAAGTCCAAGCCAAAAATCTCTGTGGGTGCTATAAGTTTTTCAGTTATAAGTATTGTGCATATACATACCTTTGTCCTCCTGGCACACTGAGGCTGTTCAGTGGGTATTAGGCATCCAAGCCTTGTGTTTTTCTTGGCAATGGATCCATATGCTCCTAGGCGTAGAAGCAGCATTGCGCTAAGCCAGCTCGCTTCCCAGCCTCAATGGGCTTTGTGGTTGTAAACCACGCAGCAGAGATTGGGCTAGAAAGGCCCTTGTAACCCAGACAAAGGCAGGATCGGGTTTCAATAAAAGCACTTTTCAACGGATTGATCTAGATGATCATGAATAAGTGATAGGACAGATATCAAGAGACTTAGCTAATGGATACACGATTGGTGGGGTGGGGGAGTCCTTAACATCCTAGACCCATACGGGAAAGAATGCAACCTTGCTGTTTTTCTGATGTCAGGCTGAAATAAAGTCATACAGCCAGTCCCTGGGTTGTATTTGATCAGCAAAACCTGGACCAGCTGCTGGAAGGGAGGAGGTAGCCCAGGAGGCCACAGGTAAGGGAGAGACAACAGCTGAGCTGGCAGCAGCCCCAACATAGAGCAACTGGGAAGAGGGACAATACCTGTAACAGCAGTGGCAGGGATAACAGAAACAAAAATCTACTTCTTGTAAGGCACAAGAATGACACACTGCAGAGCAGAAAGGAACTGGACTGCACCTGGGAAGGTCCCATGGTTCCTACACAGTAGCCCACTGAGCCTAGGCAGCCTCTGCAAGCCAGCACAGCTCACAGAGCTGAACACAAAACTGCAGTCGTGGGTCCTGCTGCTCCAGAGCTGCAGCCCAGGCTGAGCCCATGACTCAGACTAGTTCTGCCAATTAGCAGCCCCATTCCTTACTAATTAAGGAGCAAAGCCCTCAGTCTGCCAGCAGCTCTGCAGAATAGCAGTATCAGGAAAAGGTTTGTGCATTTTAAATTGTCTAATCCATGAGCAGTTTGTCACTTCTGGTCACTGATGTATGTGCACTGCTTCCCACCCCTCTTTCACCTCCCCCTCCCATCTGCTCTGTTCCTCTCTCCTCCCCCAGTTTGGCTGCTGTACAGCTTCTCTTCTCCCCACTCTCCTGCACATGTCCCACCTTCAGATATCCCCCAGGAAATGCTGGTCCTTGAAGGTAGTTCTTGCTCTTCTCAAAGGAGCAACTACCCACTACAGCAACCACACCAGCTCTTCACCACGAGAGTGGAGGGAGTGAACCCCCAACCATTTTCCCATGCTTGAAGGCTGCCCTTTGCCACAAGGACAAGGTGCACAGAGAGGAAGCAGGTGTGCATCCTTCCAGACCTCACTGCAAGCTCTCTCCAGACTCAGTTTAAGAGGAGCTACCCCCTGCAATTCCACCATGGGCAGTGGAGTCACTGCCCTCCCTCAGGTGAAGCAACAATCCTACAGAGTTTGCAACCACCTGGGAACTTCTCACCAGCCTCACAAATGCATACTAAAGTTCAGTTCATAAAAGTCAGCACTTCTTCCATGCCTTCACTATGAGCTCTTCCCCACCTAAAACTTGATTTAAAACAAACCGTTCCCTAGGGCACATTATTTACATGGGTATCTACAGATGTATATT
Organism: Pandion haliaetus; assembly: GCA_013401275.1. NCBI lineage: Eukaryota > Metazoa > Chordata > Aves > Accipitriformes > Pandionidae > Pandion > Pandion haliaetus. The sequence continues at coordinate 207,693 of VYZV01015857.1, read as the reverse complement.
CCCTGTCTCTGAACATTCCTGATACATCACAGCAATGCTGGCTTTCCCACATCTTCTCTGCAGCCCTCAAAGGAAGGAGGCAACGTGGCATGTGCAAAAACCCAGACTGGCCCTGGCAAAACTTTCACTGGCCAGCTAGCAGCTCCAAACTGAGTAAGTGAAGAGCTATCGCTGCCCTGCCCTCAACTTAGATATTGCTTTGGGTCTCCTCTCCCTCTTGCCACCAAATACACGGTGAGGCAGCTTCCTTGCAGCATCTCCCCTCCCTCAAATTTGGCTGATGGCTTCAAGGCTGAAGCTGGACTGATGGACAGCTGAGTGGCATTCAAGGTCCACAGATTGCTCAGGGCCTCAGGAAGCCACGAGGATACAGCAGTCTATCACAGAGATGCCAGCTCCAGCATCCTGCCTCCAAGCAGATGCAATGTGATGTGTTTTGTAAAAATCTCAGATGAGAGCACTGAAACAGTATTTCTTCTGCAGTGTTTCTTACGCATAATTTGGGATAATGTCCAATAACTTTTTGCATCTTGCCACATCCTTGACTTCAATAATTCCCTGCCATGTGGAGTTCTACCATCTACTCGCACATTATGTGGAAACATACACTTTTTAATCAATCTGTCCCATCGCTGTGAAGCAGAAAATCCCTTTTTCTCACAGAGGCGGAGGAACCACGGAATCCAATCCACCTTCTCTGTCTCATCCATTATTTTCTGATCTTTCGCCATGTCTCCCCCTATTTGTCATTTCACTAATAAAGTATTCTCAGGGTTGTCATTTCACTAATAAAGTATTCTCAGGTTTTTAAACTCTTCACGTGAGACATTTCCCTGGTGTTTGATCGTCCTCAGTGACCTTCCCTCAAACACCACACAGAAAGCAAGTGGAGTGCCTCTGAGCTGGGATGCACTGTCAGCCAATCTGAAATAAGAGTGAAAGTGGGGAAAAGGGGGAAACAGCCCATGCAAGTAACAAGTTGGGGAACGGTAAAGACAGTAGAGTCCATGTTTCACTGTGTTCTCTTCTAAAATCACTGGCGACAAAGATGTGCGCTAGTAGCAGTATCCAAGTACTAGATGGGGACTGCAGCATTGTGAATAACAACAGAGACATGCAGAAGTTATTAATAAACATTCACGGAAAGCACCCCTCTTGCATCACACTGAGATGCTGAAATGCTTTCCCATTTATTAGTAAATGGAAAAGATGTAAAACATTTTAAAAATCAACAGGTTCAAGAGTTCCCTCCCAGAGATCTGTCCAATAAAGTTTCTCACCAGCTGATACTCATTTTTTGTAAGCCTCGAAATGCTGAGGAAATTCCAAGAGACTGGAAGGGTCAGAGCCTAAATGAGGGTGATAGCAGGATTATCACGAGTAACCATGGGTTGCTTAGTCTGACAACCCCACGGAAAATATAGGGGTTTTGCCTTCAGCTTTTCCAATTTAAAGATACTCTAGCTTTAATCATCGTCCAGTGCCAGTCAACGTGTGGAAAGAAGTCTAGTCAAAAAGGCTTCTTTGTTCTTTGCATCCATGCATAAGAGATAAATAGGACAGTAATAGATTCTCATGGCATTGATCATATAGAACACAGTATTCTGATAAAAGTCAGCCCTTGAAGAGTGAACAGCAGCAAAGGGATCTCAAAATAGTTGTTACGAATTGAGAAAATCATGACTAATTGAGGGAGTTTCTAACAAAACTCTGGAGAGACAGGGTCGATACTATTTTGTATTCTCATCGAGGACCTAAAATCAAATGTAGTGCTGACAGTACTAGCAGATGCCAACATCTGGTAGATCAGTACGTACCCACAAGGATGAGACCATCAGAATAATGTGGATTCCACAGCCTGCTTGTTTGAACAAAATGGGATTAAAATACAGCCAAACTGAAAGGTCAGCTTCAGGGGAGGAGGAATGCAAGGAGCACTTCAAACAGAGGAATGTCTTCTGGAAAGTCACAGACCTAAAGAGGATTGCAAATTGCTGAACAGGAACTCCCAGGACATTTGGCTGCAACAAAAGCTGATATATGTCTGGGACGTATAAACAAGAGTAAGGAAGTTTACTGCTTACTTATGCTTTGAGGTGTGAGAAAGAAGCCTTCCAGAGAAAATTGAAAAAACTCAGTCATTTTTGCTATTCAGAAAGATCCCTTTTAATGCAAAAGAACTTGTGAAAATGTTAATGTCATTACGTAGATTTGCCAGAGCTAGGGCTGCCCTATCTAGGCCAGACACTGATAGCAGGGGGATCACAGCAGCATGTGGTCCAGCATGGGCTGCAAACCTCACCTCGGCCCCTGTGTGCTCAACTAACTACACCCTTCTGTGAGGACACTGCTGCCAGCAGTACTGAGACCACTGCTCTGCTACCTGCTGTCTCACCTTTGTCAGGAACTCGGAGGAAACCCGGTGCCAGAGAATAATTTCTTGCAGACAGAGAAGTTATTTGGGATGAAACAAGTCTCATGAAGCAGAAGAAAAGTAGGACCCAAAAATGGATGGAGCTGCCAGACACTTAAGAAATGAAGCAGGATTTATTTTAAAGCAAGGTTGTGCAAGCACTTGAAGAAACTGCAAAAAGCGGGGGATCCTCCAGAAGTAAGAAGCTTTTCCAGAAAGTGTGATTCAGCCAAATCTTAATCATTGGCTCAAGACACAGGTAGCAGGAATAAACAGGACTAATACACAGCCCTCGTCCTAACCCGAATTTCCCCCTTCTCATCAAATACACGGATCACTGTATCTATGAGAGGCCATGCCACTGGTTCAGTTACTACAATAATTATTGTGTTTATAATGATAGGACCTGAAAGTCCCCCAGACGCTGTGCCAAATGGTGCATGGCAGACAGGCCTCCGTAGGTGTCTTTCCTGGGAATCAGCTCTACAGCGCTGCTGAACTGCGTGTAAGCTCGGATGGAAATGCAGAGAGAGAACCGCACAGCTTAGGGTAACTGGAGGATAACCAGGAAACCCAGACTCACAGAAGTTTCAGTCTTAATGATGACATTTAAATAGCTCGCACATTTTCCTTAAAGCAAAATGGGAAATAAGAAATTGCGAAACATTTGCAATTATTATGTTAAAAAAAGTGAGGCAAGAAGTGAAACCAGAGCAGTATGAGGTGGTTTTGGAGGCAGTGATGGGGCAGCTGCAGGCTGGCCCAGGGAGACCCGGCTCCCTTTCACATGGGAGCTGCCATCCAGCGCCTGTGCCGGCCCACCCTTGCTCCGCTGATAGGATCTGACAAGGCCATAGCTCACACAGCCTGGCTCCAGATGAATTCCCTAAGGAGGGAACTAACAGGACTCCCTCTCTTCCACCAGACACTTCTTCATGTCACCTTTACCACAAGAGCTTTCTTCCCTGCAACTGCTGCTCCAGACCAGGGCAGCCAAGCTCTTTTGCCCTACATCTGCCTCTCTATTGCTCTGAATGGCTTTGGGGAGATGCAGCTGGGATGGAGGATCCTGCACATAGGAACACCCATGCTACACCAGCCCCATACATACCTTCAAGGACAGTGGTACTTCTCTTCAGCCGAACTACACAGCCTACTTAAACAGAGAGGGCTTGCTCTGGTTGGTATTGACTCAATGAGTATTATATATGCAGCATGGATGTAATAGTAGGCATTTCTCTTTCTCTTCCCAATCTCTCCAGATCTTCTTTTCTAAGAGGTCACAATATTCTCGGTAAACTGAGAGGAGGTCATCAGGGAAAGTCAGTGAAGCCCATGGTCCTCAGGGGAGGTGAGAGGCTTGGTGCTTCATGGAGCAGCCCCACTGCTGAAAATGATGACAATCTATCTACCGTTTCTTTCCAAGACAGCATTTTCCTAAGCCAAGGGTTGTTAACACATGGGCACTCAGCTCACTGTTATCTGAAAAGACAGCACATCACTCATGGTCAGCATCACCCAAGTCAGCTGAACCATTTCCTTCATCTCAGACAGGAATCTTGGGAAGGATTCTCCAGGACATCTGGCCACACTCCTCTCTCACAGGAACTCTACCTTCTCTCAACTGCAGGACGCTAGCGTGGGGAGGAAAAACCAAGCTGTTGGGAAATCCAATCCAGGATGCCATGTACAAGCCCTCCCCACCCAGCACAAGCTGGGCTCCCTGGGGACGCTGATTTCGGAATGATGCAGCCAGGCAGTTTCAACCGAGAGCTCAAAGCTGGTGAAAATTGCATGTGCAACCAAAAATCAGACCATTTCTGTACCTGCTGCAGGAAGCAGGCTCCACACTGCAAAGACCATTTGCAGACAAGTCCCTTCAGCTCTTCTCCTTACCCACATACTCTGTGAATGCTTACACACATGAGTTTACACCAGGACGAAGGAGCCACACTGGAGGACAGCATGTACAGCTAAGTATCACGTGGCCGGGAAAGGGCCACGCTCTGCAAACTAGCTGATGGCTTTGTGGAGGAGTCAGACACTTCCCAGTTGCAACAAGCAGTCAGCACACGTGCACAGCAGCCAGGGCAAAGCTGCCAGGGCAAAAGAGACCTGGCGGAGCTGCTTGCTCACCACCTCAGTTTGGGACCAAGAAAGCAGCTCAGATGCACGTATTGTGGCAACTCAGGTAGCCCTTGTACTCCTCCATGGACTTGACCCTGAGACTCCCTGCTGGTCTGCATGTGCCCATGGGGGAAGTGCCTCCTCTCCCCACCTCCATGGCAGATGTCCCAGGCTACAAAGAAGAGATGGGCTGTAGCCAAGGAAGGATGGGGGACAGTAAGCGAAGACCAGGCCGAGCTGTCAGGACGACAGCTCAGACCACCACAGCCATGCAGGACATGAGCACAGGACCCACCCGCCTTTCTCTTCCTATGTCAGAAAGCTTAAGGACTTTGGGGGATTTATTTTACAGGACAGATGAAAAGCATTGCATTTCACCAAAAGAGCAAAGAGAAAAACTGTTTAACACTTAAAACGCCAGCATTTCTAAGCCAGTGGCACACAAGCAGAAGGAGAAAGGCATCTGTGACTCCACTGGATGCTGCTGCTCAGTGCAGGCTGACTGTGGGGCCGTGCCAGCTGGTCACTCCAACTGCAGAACAGAGAGGGACGGGATGGGAGAAGTGTCTCCTTTAACCATGGCCACGACATTCCTGCTCCTTGGGGGGAATTGGGAGAGCGAGTCACATCCTCTGTGTCACCCCACATCCTGTCCACACTCCAGACACGAAGGGAAACTATCATCCGTCACCACACCACAGTGCTGGCCTCCAGGGCCCCTCCTCCCTCTCTGGGCACAGGACTCGCTGCAGCAGCCAAGAAAGGAGACGGCGGAGTGCACACACCATCTCAGCTCCTCTGCTCATACCCAGCTGGAGCAAAGTCGTCATCCATCACATCCCTGAGCCATGCTGCACACCAGACCTCAGATGGCAGAGGCGCACATCTTTGTGCTGTACCACTTACTGAGGATGAAGGCTTTCTAATCTGGTGCGCTTGGGATGCTGCAGGGGAAGAGCGGCGGCAGCACGCAACCCACCAGCTCACTGTCCCCAGGGTTAGCAGTCAGAGGAGGGCATGGCACATGGGAAGCCCTTCAGCAGTGTCAAGCAGACACAACCAGCCAAAACTGCTCCCCCCCTGGCAGAGCCAGGACAATAAGTAGGTTGAACCCATCACTAAGCCACTTATCATAGATAAACTTCAAAGAATAGGAATTCCTTTGGTCTCCAGCATGCCGAAGGAGGAACCACGAAAGCTGAGAAGACCCACGGCATCCCCACCTAACCCCAGACACTGACCACATCACTGAGTGTAGCATCTGAATTCTGCAAGCACAGCATGGGAGCCTGCTAAGGCAAGACCAACAACATGCTGGGGTTTAAGCTATTCATTGTAAGGGATGACATGCATCCCCTGGGACAAGCTTGGCTTCTGCTGCAGCAGAAAGAGGTGGAGCAACTCCCTTCTGCTCAGGCGTTGCCCTCCCACCAAGAACCCCCCATGGAGAAGGAGGAAGAGTGGCCAGGGTGCAGCAAATGCCAAACATTCCCGCTCCAGGGAAGCCACATCCCCTGCTCCCATTCCCACTGCCTTTCCTGCAAAGCAAAGCTTGATGCTTTTGCCCGTGTGGTCATCCCAGCTCTCCAGCTTTGGCCACCTTGCTTCACCAGGGTTTAAGCCCGTGATTTACAAGAAATGTAAGACTGCTAAAGAGTCCCTGGCTTCAGGGCTGCCCCTCAGCCCTTCCCTGGAAACCCTTGTTTCCCCAGATGACAGCAGAATCACGCCCAGGCAAGTGGAGCTGGACAAAGCAGGCAGTTCTCTGTTGGGTGCTACTTGCCGAGACATGCACCTCTGGGCACCCCCTCTCCAGCCTCCCATTCCCATCAGGCGCTTCAGGCTCCTCGGTGGCTACTCCTGTTGCAAGAGGCCAGGAGGTGCCTCGTGACAGAGAGGTAGGCACAAAGGCTCTGGTGAAATGGCCCTTTGGGAAACCCTGGCCTCCATCTGATTAGATACAGGCAGCCCAGGCTTCCAGGAGCAGCAGGTTAATCAGTTAATGGCTGAAGGGATCATGGGCGATGCGCTGCGCAGGCCGCGGGGCAGCCCCAGCCGCACAGCCCCAGGGACAGCCACTCCTTCCTCGCCAGGGCCAGATCTGGGAAAACATCTGTTCTGATAAAGAAAGTGCTTCACTGGGGAGGGGGCAGGCCGGAGCCCACCAGCTGCTGCAGCCCACAGAAAACGGGCTGCTCTGGCGGGGGGGCCGCCAGTTCCCCCGCCGCGCTCAGGACACGGCAAGGGCCAGACACTGGGTTTAATGGCCTGGAAACCAACCGGGGGTTAGAGGGGAGCGGATTTCTGATGCCCCTGGCCCCCAAACAGGAGGCCTTCAGAGCTCAGCCGCAGACCTCAGGACGGCCCCGTCACCCCACAGTGCCTGCCGTGCCCACTGCCAGTGCCACGGGCAGCCGCTGTCGCCCAGGGGGCCAGCAAGAGCCGCCCCAGCCTCGCACCCACTTGCCCCTCACGACCAAAGGCAGCATCAGGCTGGGCTGGAAACCTGTGTGTGCTCAGGCAAGGAAAGGGGCAGAGAGAATTTCGGGGAGGTCTGGCGTGTGCACAGCACCAGGCCACGTTCATTACGGCTGCACACCACTTTCCCCGCCCCGGGCAGCGCAATGCCCCACAGGGCTGTTGTAAACCCACGTCTAACAGGTGCGAGCCTGGCTCTGGAGGAGCGTGAAGGTGACTGGGCAGAGGCACCGAGGAGGCTGAGAGGACCGAGGCGGACGCTCCCTCCGGTTGCACGCTTCCCGGCTCCCCACCGGCTCGGCTCTGGCCCGGTGCCACGCGCGGCGAGCCGAGCCGTGACACGCACACACAGGCAGGAGCAGGCTCCGGACCCTTAAGTGGCTCCAGGGGATTAAAGCAGCATGCGAGCCGTCTCTGGGCAGCCATGACTATCATGCGACAAATCCTCTTCTCCCGCAAGCAGCCCTCAGCCTGAATTGCTGGAACGGCACACCGCTCCGGCTCTGGCTCCCGTAACCCGTTCCGCTCCTCCCAGGGGCCGCCCGGCGCCGCGTCTCGGCGCTTAAAAGTGCAACCGGGACTGCCCAGCCGAGGGGGCAGCGGGGGCGCGGCGAACCCCGCGGGGAGCGCAGCACCCCGCCGCTCCCG
>VYZV01015857.1:154669-199742 GCA_013401275.1 Pandion haliaetus | reverse complement strand
CGCGGCCGCTGCGGCGGCGGCGGCGGCGGCGGCGGCGGGGCTGGGCGGCTCGGTGTGTGCTTGAGCATTGAGGAGCGGGGGAGCCGGTCCCGGCGGCTGGGGAGGAGACGGCATCTCGAGAGGGGGGTGCTGGAAAGGGTTCGGGGTGCGGGAGGTGCGAGCGGCCGGTGCCACCCACGGACACGCAGCGGGGACCGCCTCGATGCAGCCATAGCAGCCAAGCGCGGGCCTTGGAAGGACAACTGATGTCATTTGGAATAGCAGACACCTCGGGTTTGGGGTGCCTTCAGCACGTCGTCACAGCATGATACAGTGAGAGAGACCGTGAACAGGAATCCTGATAGAGCTTCAGAATTACATCTCTGAGATCTGGAACAGCTGGCATAGAGCAAGAGGCTGGGTGAAGTTTGCCAAAAAAGTGTGTGGCCAGATCATAGTCCACGAGTGCCCACACTGTGAGGGTGTTTCTTGCAGTAAGAAATCATTTCTTTATTCTGAAAGATAGGAGATCTAACAGGGGTGGGGGGACAACCACACAAGTTTTTGGGTTTTGTTATTTTTGTCAGTAATGTGCTTTTTTTAACTAATTGAAACACAGAGGAGGTTCTGAGGGAGATGGCAGTGTCTTGTCCAACCTCTGCCACAAGACAGAGTCACACCTAGGCCACTGTCTAACCTGTGATGACCACCCTCACCAGCCTCTTCCACCTTCACCATCTGGGCCTTTTGGTAAGGTTTGGCAATATGTGAGTCGCTGTCAGTGTGTCCTTCCATTTTGATAGCAAGTCACTGAGAGCTACCCTGGGCATGACTATCCAGCCTCTTTTGTACTTGTGCTGGATTAGCTTAATCTATACCACTTTCCCTGTCCTGCGAAAACATTGTGCAAGATGGCACCAGAAGCCTAACTACACTCCTTATCTCACATCTAATACTTCTATCCGCAAGGCCAATTACCCTGTTAGTGAAGGGGATTAGATCAACTCAACAGGGATGTGTCCTTGACAGTCCTCTCTGCAGCCACACATTTGTCATCAGGCTGTTTCTGCCACAGCCAGCCTTCTCCCTGCAGGATGACAATTCCTCCTCCGCTGTTGCTGCTTCTGCAGACCATTTTGGCTGTTCAGCTTCTCCCTTCTGGGTATTGGGGTGGCGAGCTCCTCACAGCCATGGGAAGGTTGAGGCGCACACCTCTCCTTTACCTCTTCTGCCTGCCTGCTAGCGGTCTCCACCAGCAGGCACGTCCAGCACCAGATGTGCCCTCCCAGACTTCTCCAGTGGAGAAACCTTGGCCATGGTTCTTGTCGTTCAGGGCTGGGTGGCCCATCAAGGCATGACCCTCACAGCTGTATGTCAAGGCAGATCTGACAATGAAGTAGCAAACTAGCAGCAAACCCACCAAGCAACCCAAACGCACTCATCACAAATTCAGGGCCATACCCTTGTTTCCCAGACCAGGGTCCTTGTGAGCTCCCTTTCCCATTCATCAGCTCCCAGACACACACCGTGGAAAAAATTTCTAAGCCCGTAACTGCTGCAGTTTTCAGCACGGTGACAGTGGTGCAGCACATGTATTGCTGGGCTGTAAGGGAGCAGTCGCTGTTCCAGCCTGACAGACCTCCCCGCAGCTCTGAGCCAGCGGGCTAACCGGGCTTGGAAAGTCCAGGGTGAGGTAAGGATCCAACCTTTCAAAAGACAAGGTTTTTTAGTATTAAACTACTGTTGAGTGGCACCTTCAAAGAGGGAAGAAGAAGGTGGCTTGAACCAGTCCTTAGAACAAAGTAGCTTTCCAAACTGTCCAGGCAGTAAACATTGGATTCCCCAAATGCAGCAGCAGTAACAGATGCTGTAAGCCCTGTGCCCCATCAGCCCAGTAGGAAAGGTGGCAAGAATCTTGATAAGAAACTTATGCCTGATATTTGCTCCTTTCTGTTACAGGATTAAATGGCTAGTCCCACATTCATACAGCCCAGCTGGAAACAGGGATGTCTGAACTGTCACCTAAATCTATTTAGATGCTGCTCAACAGGAAGGGGTGGCTACCACAGTCTGCTTCTTCATAGAGCTTTGATAAGCAGGCGAGTGCTGACTTGCCAGTGGCTGGCTGCCTGGATGCTGCCACCACCACGTGTCTGGCTCCTCACCTCTGCACCCCACCAGCTCCAGGGCTGGCTGCCACATCAGCAATGTGGTCAACACAAAGCAGTCAGCCGGGGCTGGCATGGACCCCACTGCCCAGGACAAGCCTGGGACCCCTCTCAAGCCCATCACCTCCCCTCCCCACCTCAAGGCTGTCTCCGGCCCTGAGCCTGCTGCAGCAGCGCTGCCCACATGTTCAGCAGCGATGCCGGCAATCCGGCGAGCTCCCAGCCCTCCCGCCAGCCCAGCTGCAGATGGCACAGAAACCAGGGTGCCACAGCTGTCCTCCTCCACTTGTCGGCAGAGAGCCAGGCTCTGGCGGAGGAGAGCCAGGGCGGGCAGGTGCTGGGGGGTCTGGGCGGTGAGCTATTCCTTCATCCATGAAAGGAGCAACCCTCCAGTGCTGCAGGCAGCAGGGCCCCGCACCCATGGCGGCAGCAGACAGTGAGTCAGCTTCCTGCTGGGCTTTCCACACCAAGGGAAGGTCGGCGGAGGACTGGCAGGAACAAGCCGAGGCAGGAATTCCTCCTGGACAGCAGACAATATCCTAATTTCCTCTGCTGCCACGGGTCTGGCACACGGCTGGGAGGCAGGCAGGCCAGCATGCCCCCGCCGCAGGCAGCGAGCATCTGCCAGGCTTGCTCTCCCATCGCCTGCGAGGGAACAAGCTGTGACATCTCGAGGGGCCACGGGTGCCACCTCCCCAATGGCTCATCAGAGCCATGCTCACAGGGTGGGGAACTGATCTCCTCCGCTGTCATCCCTGGGATGATCTCACTCAGGAGAGCCAGAAGCGGAGGCAGGATACCTTGGACCCAGTCGGGGGCACAGGGAGGCACAGGTGCAGGAGGAGGGCATCTGTTCTCTGCTGTGCATTGCCACCATCGCAGCCACCGCCACCAGGCCCTGCTGCTTTGCCAGGGCCACCAAATCCCGCCTCCCTTGCCCAAAGCACAAGGCAGCCAGGAGACGGTTCTCCAACGGGGGAGAGCTACGGAGAAGCAGCAGCCAAAAATCAAGCGTGTCCCCTTGCAGTAGTGGCCTGAGCCTGGCAGAGCACCAGACACTGAGGCACTCTCGTGACACAGGCTGCACACATGCAAGGGGAAGGGCATGCACTTGACCCAACAGCTCTGGCCCCCTCCCTGCTCCAGTTTCACAATTGCTTGAAATCACCTTAAAAATCCACTCTTGAAACAGGCAGTTCCTCCCTTCTCCCATTCCCAGCCTGCGGGCAGCTCAGCCACAGCTCAGACCCAGGCAGGGTCCGGCCAGGCCAGCTCAGGCTCGGACTGCCCGAACTCAGCACGAAGCTGTGGACCTCTCCTCCTGCCTCGCTGCTAGCAAGCCAGCTCTGGCCCCTGCAAGTTGAGGATGGTGGCAGTCAAAGCCACACCAAAGCTCTCCCTTCCTGGGGCTGCTCTGAGGCTCTGCGTCAGGAATTAGCCCAGGCTCCTTGGGGACAGGATCATGTTTGTACCAGATGTGTCCCTGCTCCAAAGGAATGTGATTAAGGCCGCCTGGAGAGGCTTTCATAGGGTCACACCAAGCACTGCGGCACCTGCTCCTCTGGAGAGCAGGAGTGTGAGGGGGAGCCCTCCTTGCAAGGGGGGACAATGCAGGGTGGGGGGTGTTTATCTGTCCTGGGCACCCCACTGGCTCCCATCTCACTTCAGCCACCATCAGCAGTGAGGCCGTCTCACTGCAATGCAGAGCGTTGCCTTTGCATGCTACAGAGCCCAGGCCAAGGGTGGCTGCACCCCTGCTTGGTCTGACTGCAGCGGGAAAAGATTTTTATCCCATCCAGGTGCAGGAGCGCCCTCCAGGGCTGCCCTTTCTCTGTAGGTCAGGAAAACAGGATGTCTTCTTCGTTTTCAGCCTAAGCACAAGAGCAGAGACCTGGAGCAGATGGGCCCAGAGGGTGGATGCTGGGAACATCCACCCCACTGTCACTGTGCGCCACCCCTTGGCCTCTGAAGCATCCTCTGGAGCTGGGTCCCTGGGGCCAGCACTAGCTGTGACTTTCTACAAGCCCCATCTGCACTTGGCCATGCTGGACGGACCAAAATCATAACCAGGTATCGCCAGCTTTCTCTGCAGAGAGGGGTCCCGATCTTGTTCCCCCAGCCCAACCCTTCCTTCCCTTCCCTGCCACATCCCAGGCCACAAGTCCACCTCCTGGCAGTGACAAGCTGAGCTTCCCTGCCACAGCTCCCTTCATGCTGCTGCAGGTTTGCTTGGGGCCAAAACATATCCACATGCGGCTGTTACACCTCGGTCATGAGAAATGCAATCCTGGCAGCAAGATTGTTGAGTAAGAGCGCTGAGCTGCACAAGTCTATAATTACAGTAGGAACATGCGGGTATGAGGCCAGCCAAGCGCATCCACCTAATTTCCTCTCCTATTAAGCCTGCCCTGCTTTTGTTTGACCCAGACCAAGCCTTGCTATTAATGGCATGATGCTGTGGATGTCAGGGATGGCTCTGTTACAAACAGCCTTGCGGATTCTGCTCAGCTGAGTGTATAAGCAGGGCTCTGCTCACAGATACCATTACTGCAGAATTCATGCTGTAGAAAGTGTGTCAGCCAACTGTGGTGCAGCCATTTCCCAGACTGGACTGTTTTACCAGATACAGGTAGCTCTCTGTCTTTGTCTCCGGCTGCGCAATAAACCCAGGCAAGCAAGCGAGGAGGTTAAATGGTGTCATATCATTACCCCTGGCCTTGGCCAAGGTGTGCTGACAGGTGCTGGTAGCCTGAGCTCAGTACATTTCCTCTTCCTGATCTCTCCTGTGCAGCTTCAGCCTGCAAAATCATTTCTGTGCTAAAGGGAAAGCTCTTCTTCTCGCTGTGCACCTGCAGCCAAACCAATGCCAATGCCTGCCCTGTTTTGGTGTACGTGTCCCTTTTAAGACCCCATGAGGCAACCTGCAATGCTGCGCTACTGGGTTAGCAAACCCAAGGAGCAGGTGAGGCTGTGCTAACACCTTCTGTCTGCCAGAGTGCCTGGTTTCGAGGTCTGTTTCAGGGCTGAAAAGCTAGTCCAGCCCCAGTTCAGAGCACCAGGAACTGGCCCCAGCATCTGGCCATCTGTTCTTGCTGAGGATGAGAGCCTGTCCTCGAGAGCCTGCTGGGCGCTCCCCAGCCTTCTTCACCCCCAGTGATGTTGCTGTACCCTGTGTGCTGGAGCGGGGAACATCCTCCAGGGACACTGGGCTGATAGATGAAGGCAATCATCCAGCTGGGCTCCTGCAGCAGAGACCACAAGGTCGCCTCTCTCGGCAGAAGGCACAAGAGGAGGATTACCCTTCTGTCCTGCTCAGTGGCAAGGTCACATCTGGCAGCCTGTGGCCCAGGATGTCACAAAGCAATATGGCAGGAGCGATGGGGAATGCTGTGCAGCACTGGCGCTCAGCACTTCTTGCTCCAGCTGCTGCGTGGCCCCCTCTGAGCGAGGCAGGACACCCATGGGTGCCAGCCCACCTCCCTACTGCTCCCTGCAGGGAAGAAGCTTTGGCAGCCACGTTTCAGAGCTCAGGCTGAGCCTTCCCCATCCCAACCTTACAGCAGCGTGGCCCTTCTCTGCAGGGGAGCTCATGTGAGCCATCTCTGCACAGCAAGACACAGCAGCTTGTGGGTAGGTGCACCCCAGCCAAAAGAGCGCACCCGGACAGGGGAACCTTGCACAGGCACAGGAGAAGTGTCACAGCGCTGTCCTCACCGAATTGCTCCCAGCCGGGGGCCCCTGGCTCCCTCCCCACAGGGTCCTGCTGCCAGGCAGGAGGGCCGGGCGCAGCCCCGGCCAGCTCGCTGAGCAGGCAGGACTTACTCCCTGAGCAGACTGAAACAAGGCGTTCAAGGCTCTCGCTCCCATAGGCAGCCAGGTGGAGGTGGAAGGGGAACTGTTGGGGTCAGACCACTGTTCCAGGAATGCTGTCTCTGTCAGAGGTTTCTAACAGAGGATTTGCTCCCATTTCCCTTTCTGACTCCCTCGAGAGACTGTTTTCTTCTCCTAAAAGTCCTTTTGGGGAGCAGTCCCAGCACAGGCACCTCAGAGAGCTGGAGCACTGAAGAGCCCTGCAAGGATGATACACTGGGAGGGACAGGGCAGGGCCACAAGGTAGCAGGAAGGCAGCGAACCACCCTCTCTTGCTAGGGCCAGACGAGCCTTTGAGACAAATTCAGGGCTGTGCCCAGGAGTACTCACTTGTATCAAAGAAACATGCTAGCCGAGCCCATGCTCATCCCTGTGAGAGAAGTGTCATTTGCAAAGACCTGTGTGAGGGAGCGGGACTGGAGGGAGCTGCTTCTCTGCCCTGTAGTTCCACGGCAATGCCCGTGGGGCTGGCAACTGGCTCTGGGAAAGGCTGGCTCCAGCACCAGGGACACGTCCGAACCTGCCGTTCCCATGGGGAGGAAGTTTGTGTCCATGCCTGAGGAGGGCAGGTTCCTCCCCTGGCAGGCAGCAGGGCCCAGCTCAGCCTTTTCTCCTCTCCCCGGTGCCTCTCCTGGGGCTGGTGAGTCCCTTCTTTTGAGTGACACAGAGGGGAGGTGGATGGAGGGCAGAAGGGGGCAGAGAGCGTGGGGCTGGAGCCACGGCAGGGATGCGCGGGGTCACCGGTGCTCGGCAGTACTCCCTGGCAGTCCTCAGCATCTGCAACAGCAAGCTGGACCCTGGCACCCATTGAGCTGGGGCTGCTCTTTAGCTGGTCTCTGGGGTTTCATGCACAGGCATTGTCCCCCTCAGCATCAGCTCTGCTCTCCCCAAACTGGTGCAACTCACATTTAAACAAACCCACTTGCAGACGCTTGTTGAGGAAGGTGAATGCCATTGAAGCCGCTCTCGCCCTCACCAGCCCGCAGTGCGAGGAACACACCGTGCTGCCACCCCACCTCCTGCCATTTTTACCTGCCCCCCCCAGGCGCAGGGCTCACAAACCCCTCCTGACAGGGAAGAGGAAAAAGGATTTTTAAGTTTATTTTGATGAAGTTTGAGTGCCTGAAAAGCAGATACCAAAGCCCAGGCAAGGACTTTCAGATATACAGGGAAAAGGGGAAAATTTGCCAGTGGCACTGGTTCCCAGTTTTGCTGTGGAGATGGTCTTACCAGCGATTTCCGTAACATCCCAGCCATTCAGCTGTGTGAATGGGTACAAGTGGCATCTCACAACAGAGATGTGCCAGCCCCTCCTGGCTGCAGAGAACAAAAATAGCTGAAGATAGCTTGAGTGTACTTGAACCCAGGTGACAGAAACCCAAATAGTTTGCCTAAACACACAATAGTTTAAAATAATACAGCTGATAGTTTTGGGAACAGACCTCCTATTTTTATTTCTCCAGACAGGCAAGGGTGGCTGCTTACTTTTGTAAAGATAAACCTCTTCTCTAACAGCAGAGGTGGGAGAAACTGCTGGTCAGAGCACAGTCCTGGTCTGGCACGACCAAGTCCCATTTCAGGGAGCAGGACATTTGCCCCATCCCAGAGCATCCCCCAGGCAGCTGGAGGGCTGTGGGCACCCAGGGTATTCTCCCCCCACCCACAGCAGCATCCCGTGCAGCGGCAGGCAGCCTCTCCGCTCCTCTCCCCGCACTGCACTGGCATTTTGTGGTCCAGCGTGCTCCTAGTGTGGCAGCACTCAGCAGCCTCTCCCTCCTCCTCTGGTCTCACAAAAGTGGGGGTACCCCACAGAGCTCACCCCTTGCAGCTCCCTCACTCCTCCTGCCCCAGCCCATCCCCGTTGCCCTCCTCCCCACTCACCCGTTGTCTCCTCTCCAGCAGAGCAGCCAGGACCGACTCACCTGAGCTGGCCAGATGTCCCATCTTTTGAAGCAGCACGCCAGCCTTTGGTAGCACCGTCTGCTGGCTGAGCATACACGCGTGATCCAAATCAGAGCCCCCGCAGTAAAACTGCCTGCACAAGCCCATGCATCGCATCCTGGTGCAGAGTGTTTTCCAGCACATCTAGGGCCCAGGACCGTGTGGGTGAACTCCAGTCCTGGCGGCCTCCTCTCCATCACCGTGGCCGCCCATGGAGGCCCTCTACTCTGCGCTCGAAGGGGAGATCAGTGCCTTCATGAGGCATGTGCAGCAGTGCCGGCAGGGATTTGACCTGCGCAGCCTGTACCATGTGCTGCTGCTGGTGCTGCCGTGGAGCCCCTCGGGGCAGGTGGAGAGCTGGCAGCACCTGCAGTGTCTTGCCCAGCACTGGCCTGGCTCAGCCAGCCGTGATGTGGCCAGCTACTTGGGCTGGCTGGCCTCCTACCTGCAGCACCTGAACATGCTGAAGGAGAGGTTTGATGCCAGGGTGGTGGTCCCACTCTGCGAGAACTTGTACATGCATGAGGAGCCAGCTGCCCACCCCACCCAGCGGTCCCTCCCAACATCCATCCCACGCCTGGCTGCACAGCTTTTCACCCACCGGCGTAACTGGGGGCTGCTGCTGCAGGGGGGGGCCCTCAGTGAGCGGGTCTTCAGCCCCCAGAGCCTGCATGACCTACGTGGTTTTGCCGATGTGGGGCCCTTTTTGAAGGTCTTGCGGCTGGTCCCTGATGTCTTTCACCAGAGCTTGGCCACAGCAGATCTCGCCCAGCAATGGGTCCGTCTCCACCGCAGCAGGTACAGCCTCTCCCTGCCACCATCACCATCACTGCCACGGCAGCCACCATCATGGGGCAGAGCAGGGCTGGCTCCCAACACTGTGAAGCCCTCACCACATGGCAGGACCCCGCAGCAGCCCGGTTCTCACCTGGGCTTGCCCGACCTCTTGGTCCCGCTGCGGCCCTTGGGCACAGGTGGCAGCATTGGGGTGCTGCGAGCCCAGCTGCAGGAGAGCCAGGAGGAGCTGCTGGCCCTGCTGCACCGCAGGGAGCGGGCAGCCGCCCTGCGTGCCCAGGTCCATCATGTTGCCCAGCGCATCCGTGTCCTGCGCCTGAAGCAGTGGGGCAAGGGAATGGAGCTGGCCAGGCCCCAGCAGAGCCTGGGTACGGGAGGTCACCGGCACCAGGCTGCCCTGGCCGAGGAGCTGCAGAAGAGCCTGGAGCTGGAGGAGTACCACCACAGCATCCTGGAGGCCGACTGGCTGCTGGAGCTGGAGATCAGGCCCATCCTCATCCGGAGGATCGATGCGGTAAGGGGCGCACGCTGGCTCTGCTTCTCCTCCCTGCCCTGCATCCAAGGGCGAGAGCAGGGTCACTGCTGCGGGCAGGGGAGAAGCATGGAAAGGGTTGGACATCCAGGTGGGGCTGAGTAGAGCCATAACTTCTCCAGTCCAAATTGATGGCCTGTTGGGCAGCCCTGGGCATTCAGGTGTGAGGAAGGAGAGCCGTGGAGTGGGGAACGGGAGAGGGAGCGTTTCCTAATGTGGCGGAGCAGCCTGCAGGAAACATTAGCGGATGCTCCGATCCAGCCCACCTGGATGCTCAGGAGCCAGGCACCCACACTACCTCCTCTCCCACAGGTTCAGCAGCGCTGCCAGGACCTGGAGAGGATGCTGCAAGGCCAGGCACTGCCTGCCCCACAACGGGCCCACCTCAGAAGTGAGACAGCCACCATCCCTGCGCCCGGGCAGGCTTAGCCCTCTGCCACATGCTACATGGCAGCAACCAGCCCCAGGAGCAGCCAGTGACCCTGACCACAGAAGGTGGGACCACCACCTACTCCCAGCAGCAGCACCCAGGAGAGCACAACTGGAGGACATCCAACCCATCACCACACAGGCTGTGGGCAGCCAGCAGCTCAGAGGGACCTGGCTTGGCTCCTGCCTGGGAAGAAAGCATGGAGGGAACGTGTGTTTAATGAGATGTTTCCTCTGTACTTGGCCCGTGGCCCTGCTGTTTGGCACGTGGCTACAGGCTGGGTAAGGAGATGGGCACCAAGTACTGCTGAGCGCGCAGGCACACTCATGCGCATGTGTATGGATGCAAGCAGGCATGAGTACGTGTTTCTGGTTAAATACTGGGCTAAGCCTCCTGTTTCCAGCAGCCAGGAACGGGGGACTCCAGCTGGGCCCACAGTAACCAGCCTGCTTGGTGGTGGTGGTGGAGAGTCCACCTCTGTGCTGGTCGTACGTGACAAGGTGACAGTCCCCACTCCAGCTGGGGCTTGCTCACTCGCTGGCTGCTGTTGTGGGCAAGAAACAGGGTTGTGTTGGAGAATTTAAATCAATTTAATTTATTGCCAATTAACAAACAAAAGTGGAGAGCCAGATGTGGTTCCTGTGAAGAGTTTATTGGTGTAGCTGTTTCCACTACAGTCAGAGGAGTCACAATGCACAGCGACAACAGGCCTCCTACACTACACAGGGAGGACAGGACACACATGGCCACAGACACACAGAGACACTTGTCTCTCCACCCCAGGCCCTGTGGAGGGGGCCAGGCTGTGGGGCAGGAACCTGCCGTGGGGGGAGGTTTCTCTCTCTGGTGGGATATTTCTGCAGCCTCCCGGGGAAGGCGTCAGATGCTCCCAGCAATGAAGCACCCACCATCTCTCGCAGGAGCCAGGCTGTTAAGTGGGAACTGGGGCAGCAGCCTCTCCCAAATCCAATGGCGAAGCAAGCATCCCAGCCTCCTCCACAAGGCCACTCCAGCTCTGACCATCAGGGAGTGGCTGGGGTGCCCGTCTCCTCTGGCACTGCCCTCAGAGCTGCCGTGGGCAGCAAGGGCACTGTCAGCAGTTTCTGAGGCAGCTCTGAACAGGGGGCTGGCAGCCCAGGGACACCCCAGGGGACAGCCCTGCCAGGCAGAAAGGTGTTCAGAGCTGCCCAGAGGTGACGGGGGCTGTGTGCTAGGCACGCTGAATGCTGCTCCTTCCCACTTGGAGGGCACACCTGGAAGTGAAAGGTCACGCTGGTAAGACAGCAGAATTGGGGCTAGGGGTCTCAGTGACTTCCTTGTAAGGCTGCAGGGAGCCAGACCCAGTGGATCTGCACAGGGAAAGGGAGGGGACCCAAAGGACTGTTTTGTGCTCCAGCACCACATCTCTTGTATAGCTTCTTAAATGTGGTTTGTTCTCAGGGACAGGAACCTGGGGATCCGGAACTAGGATACAGCCCTGTGATGAGTTTTTACCCCTGCAACCTTTGTGGAAGTGCAGAATGGCACAGGATTCCTCTTAGTCCCTGCAAGAGGGCAGGCACTCGAGGCTTCAGGATACCTGCTTGTCCCCAGCCTCCCCTCCCTGTGCAGTTTTGCTTTTGGAAGAGGGTTGGGAAAATTGGGAGGAAGCAAACAGCCTCCCCCATGCCAAGCAAGAGCTGAAAACAGTCCTGTGGGAGGGTGACTGGACAGATGATGGTCTGGAGGACAGGGCCAGGGTGCTGGTCCCTTCTGGCCCACCTGCCAGGCTGCAGCAGCCCCTTGGGCCAGGGGCTGTGGCACAGGCCCAGCGTGAGCACTCATGGAAGGGGCCAGATGGAGCAGGAGCAAGGAGGCTGCTGGCCTAGAAGAAGCCCACTGGCCGTCTGCAGGTAGCATCCAGCCCATCCCTGTGACTGCTTGGTGGCATATGGTGCTGAGACACTGAAGCTTCATGGTAGCGGAGGGGGACACAGTGGCACCAGCTGGCATGGCTCCCCTTCACCACCTGGAGACCAGGCACAGGCTGCCTCCAGCAGGGAGGGGGCAGACCCCTGACCCATGGGCACTCGGGACCCACGCAGCTTCAGGATGTGAGAGGCATCTCTCAGCCCACCAGGTCCAAGAGGAGAGAGACTCACAGCCTCTGCTGGGCGAGCGATGAGGCAGCAGGAGCCGGGGCGGCCTGCTGCGGGGCTATGGAACAGCCATTTGTTGGTCCAGGCAAGAGATTGCGTGACTCTCATCAAGTCTCCAGTTAGTCCTTGGGAGGGATGAGCAGGTGCAAGCGGCTTGTCCCATGAGTGGGGAGGGCAGCTCCCAGCTCACACAGGCATGTGCAGCTCGTTGTACTCATCCCGGCCATCCTCATCGAAGTTCGGCTCCGCATCCTCTGAGTCCAACTGGGGAGAGGCAGAGACCGGGCTCTGAAAGCCACAGCCACCCCCAGCACGGGGTCAAGCTTGGCATAGAGGGATCAGCACACTGCAAGCCAGGCAGCTGGGCTGCACTTGGAAGAGCAAAGCTCTTGCTCCTTCCCCTCCCAACAGGCTCCTTTTTTTGCCCCTCATGCCCGTCCATGTGTCCCCAGCCTGATGCCTTTTCCTGTAAGTGTTCTTATTTGACAGTGCCCCTTTGCTGGGACTTTGGTCAAGCACAGCAGCTCCTCTCTCCTCCTCTGCTGGCAGCACCCACTTCTGGGTGCTGCTCCAGGCTGCTTTCCACCAGGAGCTCAGGATGTTGGCAGCAGCAGAGCTGCTGCCAGCAGCAGAGGAGCTGCCAGCACCCTGGCACTGTGGTTAAGTGCTCCTGTGCCAAGCAGCCACAGGCTCTGGTGTGCTGCTGGGCTGTCCTTGCTTCTGTCTCAGTGGGGAAATGGGGTGTCTCTTGGTAAACAAGACACAAATGGGGAGAAGGGATGGAAAAGGAAACCCTTATTCCAGGCCTCTGCATCGTAGAAACCTCTGTCTCCTTGCCCTAGGGTGTCCATCCATCCCACACTGCACTCCCAGGGCTAAAAGCTCCGAGAAAGCCATCTACCCACCTATTGCTGTTGAACAAAGACCCCCAGACAACAGCAGGGAAAGCCAAGGCTTTGCTGGCCCAGGATCTCCCAGCCTTTCAGTCTGCCAAATCACCTCAACCTCACCCCAGTGTTGCAAGCTAGACTGTGAGGACAGTTATCTGCTTACTGCTTTGAGCTCCCTGTCATGGAAGAAGCGGGGCAGCACGAAGCGTCGCAATGGCACTGTCATGATGAGGACAAAGGGGAAGGCCAGGGATGCCACCGTAGATTTCACCACCCAGAGCAGCACAATGCAGGCCAGTTGAATGCAGGTGAAGAGATTCATTCTCCAGGTCTTCACCTAGGGAGGTAAATCCAGTCTAAGAACACATTATCCTTCTACACCGATTAATGAAGACCCAACTAGCAAAACATAACCCTTCTGCATAAATAGCACAGTAACACAACGCTACTGCATGCTCTACCTGCCCGTGCTCTACAGCAAGGCAGAACTCCCTTACACATCAGCCTCTGTGCAACCTAGCAGCCTATCCACCTGGCAGTGCAGTGTCCCTACACCAACTCAAGCAATGCATCACTCCTATGAACAGTCCATCCATATTATATCCTGGCAATACACTCCTGTGTGCAGCCTATCAGCATGCTATCCTAGCGTTGTATCATCTCTGTGCATGGCTCGCACTTGCTTCTCGGCAAAAACTTGCAGTCAAGGGCGGGTCACCAAGCCAAGCATCATCCTAGCAAAGCACCATCCTCCCCTCACCTGCCTCATCTTCCTCTGCTCCTCATTACCTGGTTCCCCACAACCTGCCTTCCTCACCTTGACAACATAGATGTGGTCAGGGTGGTGCTTGGATGGCATGAAGATCAGGAGCAGCCGCTCGTAGAGCTGGATGCCAGTGAGCGACGTAACCCCCATGTAGAGGAAGATGCCGAAGAGCACGGCCAGCGGGATCTGCCGCAGCATGTTCCCCATCACAATAGACAGACCTGCACAGACAGAGCTCAGGGCATGGTGTGTCCCATGCCAGCCCCTCCACAAGGCACCTCAGCCTCCATCCCTCTCCCGCCTCCTCTCTGTCTGCCCTGGGGTGCAAGGGAAAGGGAGCTCAAGAGGGCTCTAGCTGGAAGGGTTGCAAAGATGGACTGACCACGGGGGGTACTGAAGGCTGCCTGTAGGTAGGGGCAGTCCTGCAGCGAGCAGGCAGAGCGCAGGCTGGCCCATGGGGCAGGGACACTGCCAGGAGATTGAAGTGGTCAGCCCTGACCTTCCCCCTTCACTCCTTCACCCAAGCAGAGGCTCACCAACAAGGGCAGCAATAAGTACTCCGGTCACACGCTGCTCCTTCACCTCCTCAATCTTGGGCTTCTCTCCAGGTGCGATGGCCTTGCTCATGACCGTCAGGGCATTGACGTGGGTGACGGAGCGAACTGTTGCCGCAGTCAGCCAGGGCAGCCCGAAGAGTGCGCAAAGCCCCCCCATAGTGCCAATGAGCAGCAGGTCCAGATGGAAGCCAGAGCCTTTCAGCAGCTTCCTCTCCTTCTTGCTCACAATCAGCCTGGAAGGAAAGAGTCCAGGTCCAGTGCTAGGCCCAGCCCAGTGCCCAGGGACAGCACTGCGGCTGGGGACAATGTTCACTCCCTGGAGAGAGCACACATGGGGACAAGGAGATGGCGGAGGAGAGGGGCAGTGGCTGTCAACCTCAAGTTAGAGGTTTCCTCCTGTGCTTGGCTGAGACAGGTCTCCACCACACTGTATGCCAGGAGGGGAGTCGAGAGATGATGGGAGAACCCGAGAAGGTACAGTCTGAAATGACCAGGATCCTGCCCTTGCTGTCCCGCTGGGATACCAGGCACATCTCCACAGGAACGGCACCAGCACCCGTCCCAGCCTTGCCTGCCCAGGGGTTAGCAATGGTTGGTGTTGGCAGGGGAGGTACTCACGTAGTGATCTGTGTCTCCATGAAGATAAGAATGAAGACCAGGAGGGCAGGGATGGCAGAGGCAAACATCATCCACATTGGAAAGGTCCCACTGCTGCCCATGGGGTGAATGAACCAGCCACGCTTGTGAGGAGATGTGACCGACAGGCCAGAGGGAACATTCAACTTCTGGTGATGTAGCCAGAAAACCCAGCAGTTACTCATCAATACACACATGCCCACAGCCTCACCCAGGACTAGCCTTGCTTGATCCTCCTGGTCTCCCTGGTCTGAATGCCTCAGATGATGGGACAGCCACCCTGACCCAAGCAGGACTTTCTCATGGATAATCCCCTTCAGTGCAAAAAACCCCATGTCCCCTAACATGGGCTTGTCTCCTTTCCTTTCAGCTATTGGAATTCCCTTGGCTTTTGTCCAAGAGACCAAGGAAATACCTTCTTTCAGGAACCTCACCCCCATGTCAGTACTTGCAGACCATGGTTAAAATGCTCCTTGACCTCTGCTTGGACAAATCAAGTGTCCTGAACTGCTTAGACTTCTTTGAGGTGGCTTTCCAGACTTTCCAAGCCTTTTCTGAGACATTTTTCAGTATTGTTTTTGCAGCATGGACCCCAGAAGTGGCCAGATTCTCTCAAAATGACCTCACCCCAATCATGTTCAGAGGGAATACATGTTTGTGCTCCCATCAGAGACCACACAGACTCCTAGCTGTACATTGTCTTGACCCTGCGTTCACCAGCATTTGAACTTCTGGCTCTTCGCTGCTCTACAGCAGTTGTTGCTGTCTCTCTGCGTGAGCACTGCAGGGAGAGTTTATGATTTGCATTTATGTTAATCAGCATAAGTATGAATAATATTCCTGGAATGCTTGTACTTGAGCTAAGCTGTGTAACTAACAACCGTTTTCTCGGAAAGCTTTGTACATATGCTGACTTAATACTGAAACGATAATGCTTTTGATATTAATTGTAGAAGGGTACGAAAAGGATGTAACAAAGCATGAATTTACTAACGTCTGATAAAACCAGATTTTTCATTGAAATTTAAAAGAATAAAAATGCATTTGGATTCTGTTAAGCCTTGGGCTGTCTTGATAAAAATCTTCCATGCTGAACAGGAACTACCTTTCACCCTCTCCCCGAGGTTAGTTGGAAAAAATACCGTAACAAAACGATATAACTACACATCTACTAAAAAAGGGGGAAAAAAAAGGAAACCTGTGAGATGGGTTTGTTTGATAACATTGAAGTTTGTGCATAAACTGGGAAAGAGACCATTGTATTTGAGATAAAGTGATCAAAATATTTAGTAGCCTATGATCAAGGAAAGTATAAATAAGTTAAGTACTAAACCCATGACAAGTACCCCACTGAAACCACTCTATATGCCACACTCTTCAGTGTGCATAACCAGTTTACGTCTTGTTGATTGACTGTTACAAACAAGGAATTAACTGCACTGAATCTCTCTGGTCCCCTAAAGCCTCCCCTACT
Organism: Pandion haliaetus; assembly: GCA_013401275.1. Lineage (NCBI taxonomy): Eukaryota > Metazoa > Chordata > Aves > Accipitriformes > Pandionidae > Pandion > Pandion haliaetus. The sequence goes on along the minus strand of VYZV01015857.1, from coordinate 183,566 downwards.
AACAGCTGGAATACCAGAGGGACAGCAGGGCACACCAGTCCCTGTAGCTCTGATTTCAGTCTCAGCAAGACCCTTGGAGCTTCCCTTCAGCGTGGGAGTCAGGACAAGGGCAGCGTCTGTGCTTGCTTTGCACTGTTATGACTAAAGAGGCAGGAAATACAAATCTCCCATTGCACAAGAGCAGGCCACAGTACCACAGAGATCACTGCTGGGCTGCAGGAGGGGCTCCGAGGGCAGCGCTGGCACCTACCTGTGTGTATGTGTCAGTGATGGTGTAATCCACCAGCACCATGACCAGGATGGAGATGGGGATCCCGAAGTCTCCAATGATCCGCCGAGCCTGCAGAACAAACACCCTCGCTGGCAAAGGGAACGGGCCGGCTCTGTGCACCCACCCTGCTACAGGGAGCCTGCGGCAAAGTGAAGCCCCAGATGGGGCCAAGCACCATGGCAAACCTGAGCACTGCTGATGAGCAGGGCAAGGGAATCCAGCCTTGACCTATGGGGCTGCGCATCCCACTGCCCACATAACACACAGTCCTCCAGCCACTCTTAAGAGACTGGCTAATTGCTCCTACTGGCCTATTCGGATGGTGCTCCAGCTATTACACAGATGCCCTGCATGTAGAGAGCTGTCCAAAGGCAACAAGTTGTAAGCTCTTCCTCCTACATTCTAGTTTAACAGACTTGTATCCAGCCAAAGGAGCTTTCTAAAGGTCCAGAGGACTTTCCAACAGAGCTCACTGGAGCAGGACTGTGCAGATACCATCAACAACAGCCAGTTCTGGTCTGCAGCCTAGGTCAGGCTACCATCCCTTCTGCATGGTATTTAAGGGATTGCTGGTGTTTCTTTGGGGGACAGTCCAAATACTCTGCAGAAAAAAGGTCTGAAGCAAGAAGCATCATTTGTTTGGCACGGCCCTTGTTCTTAACATCTGGGTCCCACAAACTTCTCACCTTTCCTCCTAAGAAACGGCTGTTCTTGAACTTGCGCATAAAGAAGGCAATGAAGAAGGTGCCTAGCATGAGGATGAGGGAGAGGAGAGCAGTGTTGGGCTGCATCCTGATTCCCAGCGACATCGCATCTGTGGAGAGCATGCTGGCATTCAGGCCACTCTGCACGTTTGGTGGGTAGAACTTCAGCAGAGGATGTTCTGCAAACACCTGGGCAGGTGAGAGAAGCAGTGGGCACTGTCACCGCAAGGAGGGGCAGGGGGCACTGTCACTACCGGGGGCAGGGGGAAACGGAGATGTCCTGCTCTGTGGAGAGGTAAGGGCAGTAGATGGTGGGCGCGGACAATCCCAGCATCCATCACCTCGCCTCGCAACCTACCCAGCTGGAGAGGGCTGGGGAGAGAAAAGTGGCCCCTCTTTAATGCCTCCTGCAGGAAAAGAATGGGAGACAGATGTTAGGGCTCATCCTGCCAGCCTCTGTGGTGGAACAGGGGCCAGCTGGGCTGGGGCATGAGAGGCCAGCAAAGAATTGTTCTGCAGAACACCTAGGAAAGCTGCGGCTGAGCTGGCCCTGTTCACCTGCCTCCTGTACGCTAGAGTAGCAGGTTCCTGGGGGACTGAGAGATACAGCAGCCCATCTCCCTGGGGAAGGTTCACCTTGTACAGTTTGTAGAAGGTCTCGTAGATAAAGATGAGAGAGATGAGGAAAGCAAAGATCTCCTGGGTGAAGGGCGAGATGTAGCGCACCAAGAAGCTTCCCTCAGCTGCCACAATAATGAAGATGAAGACGATGAGCCACAAACCAATCCACACTCTGCCTGTCAGATATTCAATGCCTTGTGTCTGGCAGAACTGAAATGGAAAGGGGCAGGAGTTACTCGTGGCTCCTCAGGCTGCCTCCTGCATCTGCTCCCCATTAAGATCAAAGACTCTCCTGGAAAAAAGCATCTACATCTGCTCAGGCATCCAGCACAGACAGTGAATTCAGGGCTGGAGTCACAGGTAAAGTTGTAGACTGCATTAACACCAGCCAGCTCACACCAAGCAGGTCTTCACTGCTCCAGCCTTTGTAACAGTACCTCCTTCACTCTCTGCTGAAGCCATCCCATGCATGATGCTCCCCATCCCACCCATATGGAGGTGCCATTACTCAAACACAGCTCTCCACTGCTCCATGCACTCAACAGCACAAGACTGTTCCCCACAAAGGAGAGCCTGAGCAGCCTGCTATGTCCCGCTGCATAAAGGCTACGTTAGCTGGGGCATAGTCCCAGACAGCGCCCTGCATACACACACAGTTGTATGTGTGTGAAGAAAAGCCCCCAGGCTGTCACCACAGAACAGACCATCTCCACTGCCTCTCCTTATCCACACACAGCAATACCAACCGCTTCCCACACAAATCACATCCCTCCCTTTGCAGCCTTCTTTGCTACCACCACAGACAGTGCCCTCACACAGGGCAGAGGTACACTTTTGTACACAATGACTGGGCAAAGCAAAAGCAGTGAGTGAGAAGTGTGGTCACAGGAGAGCGGAGAAATTCCCACTGTGCAATGGCATCACCAGCTCCAAACTCTTGACACACCAAGGTGAAAACCTAGCTGTAGGAAAAAACATGCTTTAAAAGCCCAGACATGCTGGGAGTCAGAAAAAAGGAGAAGGATTAGACCCACTGCTTGGGGCTACAGTGACACAGGGATGCTTTTTACAGAGGTCATGCTACTCGAGAAAGAAACATATCCATCCTGGCTGGCCAGGATATCTCTGCACACACCCTTGGGCTTAACCTCAGAGGCATAGGTAATGTACGTGGGACATCCCAAATGGGTGGTACACCGAACATTGTTGGGTTCCCATGCAAGGTAACCTGGACACAGGTAAAAGTTGTGAAATGGTCTTCAAAGGAAGCCCCAAGAACAAGAAAGTATTATGGACCAGTATTTTAGGATGCAGCTACAAATGATCATTGTGCCAGGATGGGCTGCAGCACAGGGCTGGGGGACGATGCTCCCCTCACAGTCAGCAGGTAGAGGAGTGCTGTTACAACTGTCACACCTCAAGGGGGGCGGCCCATGGGATACAGCAACAGGACGCAGCAGTCCCTATGGCGAGACCTGCAAAGGGTCAGCAGAGCCAGGGCCAGCCCCAGCTGAGCTGAAGGCAGCCTGGCAGGACCCAATGAGTCTACACCACCAAAGACCCTTTGGAGAGCTGAGAAATGCCAGCTGCCCTCTCCAGCGCAAGGGCAGAGCGAGCAGGTGCCAAGCATGGACACTGCTTCACATGTACCTTGTAAAAAGCTTCTTCAAACACCAGCAGAGGCCCTGAGAAGCCAATGACCAGGAGCGGCTGGGCTCCGAGCAGGGAGAAGAGGATCCCTAAAACCGAGGTGGAGATTATCAGCTCGGAGACCCCCATGAGACCCTCAGTTTTCTCTCCTGGGAAAGAGAATAATGTGTGAGTGTTATAGCCCAGACACAGGCACTGTCACCACAGGCAGGCAGGCTGCAGACACAGCTCCAGACGGAGGAGGCAGGTCCCCGTCCCATCAGTCAGAGATCCCCTGCGTTGGGCAGGGAGCACAGAGGGAGCCCGGGGAGCCGAGGCTGAGAGGCCAAGCGGCAGGGAGGGGACAAGGCAGCAGCCGAGGTGCAGCGCTGCTGCTCAACCCGAGGGAGCAGCACTGAAGCCCACCCCAGCACAGCATCACACAGACACAGCCAGTGTCCCAGCGTGCAAAGAGCAGACCAGAAAGCAGGCCCATTACCTAGAAGTCCCCCGAAGGTGATGGCAGGAGAGAGAGCAGCAAAGTAGATGAAGAGAACGGCCGCGAGACACTGGCTGTGCAAGGCGTCTCTGATGTCACTGAGGTATTTGGGGTACCTGCGCTTTATGTCCCGAACCAGACCTCCAAAAAATATCCCGGTCCGCTTCAAAGGGTCGTCCTCAGCTTCCTCCTCTTCTTCCTCAGCTTTCACTTCACACAGCTCTGGAGATGCATGAAGGGCAGGGTTTGAGGAGGGGAATGGAAGTCCACCCTTGGGCTGTCCCTCTCCCCCATACCCTGTGAAGACATTCCTCCAGCAGCACTAACCTGGTGGGCCCCCTGTGACTGCACATCCCACTACCTCCAGCTGCCCCCAGCTGCTGGAGCTGCCCCCAGCCACTATCCTGCCTCCCCTTGCCACCTCCGCCGCTGCCCACGGCAGGAGCCAGGCCCCGCTCACCCCTCTGCCAAGCTCTGTGAGGGGAGGGCCCACTGGGGCATGCAGGGCACTAGGCACAAACTCTTTTGCCCAAATGTGAGTGGAGAGACCTTTGGCTTCCTGGACAGCCCCCTCCTTCACGGACTTCTGCTCCCTCTCCTTCCTCTTCCTCAGCAGCAACTTCTGGAAGGTGGCAATGGATTTGAGCAAGTCTTTCCCCTCCACCTCCGACGGGGGGATGACAATGCTGCAGTCCAAGAACTCATTGATTGCGTTGAGGAGGTCTTGACGGTCATCTGCCATGTATGCAGCCTCATGGAAGTGCTGGGAGGGGCAGGGAAAAAGAGAGAGGGAGAAGGCTCAGACCAAGACTGCACCCAGCTACCTACAGCCTGGAAACACAATGCTTGCTGTGACCATACAGTAACATCCTGCTCCCTTGACCCCACTACTTGTCTCCCTACAGCCACTCCGTGACCCACACTCCTGAATCCCTCTTCCCTGTCCTTCTACCCAATGCCCCTCACCTAATCCCATGTCTCTCCTCCCTTCCCTATCCATCCTTTCCAGTGACCTCCTTGCTCCTGCTTTTCTCACCCAAGCCCCACTGCTCTTGCCCAAGATCATGCTCATGCAGCATCTCTGCCAGCTGCATGCTCTGCCAGACCACAGGGTGCCTCTCATGGGACCTCTCCATCAATCAAAATCAGATCTGTGCTTCCCAGCTAGCCTGGTGCCTCTCATTCCCTAGGCTAGATGCTACACCTGGCCAGCCCATGCCTCTGTTCACACCAGATCACTGTGGCTGCATCAGGCCAAGGATCCTTCTTACAAGCCCTGCATGCCACTGCTTGGTCCTGCAGGGCTCTCATTCAGACCCCAGCTCAGAGATGTACCAGAAGCCAGGCACTACAGAGATGAAAGACTTTCCCTGTCCCTGTAGCTCAAAATTAGGACTCTGCAACAGACCGATGTCCTCCTAGTCTGGTCTTGGGTTTGTCTTGAGGGAGAAGCTGGTGGAGCCCTAAAGTACCGTAGATAAAGCACAAGAACCAGGACCTGAGCAGGGAGCATAAGAGACTCTTGGGAGTCTCCACATGGGAGAGGGAGAGAAAATAGGAGTCTACAGCATGAGGGAAGCCATGCAAGGGAAGATACTCCTGACAGCAAGAGCAAGATGACAAGGAAGGACTCCAAGGAGACCATGAGGGGACAGCACAACTGCAGATAGGTAGGGAGGTGCTGGCAAACAGGCAGAAGTACTGCACTGCCTCTGGAACACGCCTGCAGAGAAAGGGCTGGAGGAAGATGAACAAGTGAACAGCCTGTAAACCAGGTAGGGGATAGCTAAAGTCCCTGCAGCACACAGACTCCCTGGAGCCACAGCTTCAAACTGTAAATGATACTGTATTCTCTTCATGGCGCCAGCCACTGTGTAACCTTGCTATCACCAGCCTTGACAGAGGGAGCTGGCTCCCCTCTTCCAGCAACAGAGGAGCAGAGGCTCAACTGAGCGAGATCAGCACACAAATGCAGCGCTGAAGCTGCAATATAGCACCTCACCTCTTCTGGCTAAAAACATGGTCTCAGCTGAGCCCTGTGCAACTCCTGGGAAGGGATCTTTCATCTGGGAGCCATTGTTGCCCACAACCCACCTGATCTGAGTTGGCCTTTTAGTCCTCAGTTCAGGGAGACTTGTGCACTGGTGGCAGAACAGGCAGGTTTGTTACTCAGTTATAGTTACATAGCACCAGCGAGGAGGACACTGTGAACCTCTGATTCTCCTGTCCTGGATGGATGCAGCAGATGCTCAGATTGTCTTTTCTTTGCCTTCAATTCCTTACCAGGGTAATGAACCTCACTTTCCTGCCATCTAACCAGATGGGGGTCTTCTAGCAGCGCACATACTTGGCAGAAAAACCTTTCTGACTCCTCATCTCTCCTCCTGCATGAATGTGCTCCTCTGCGTGGATGCTTCAGCCATGGGACTCAGCTAGAAAGCTTCAAACACCTGACAACAGTCCCCAGGTATTGCTGGGTCTTTTTGTCAGTGTGGCCTGGGCTAGGCATCATGGTCTCAAGCACCGCTCAGCCTCCCCTCCTCTCTGTGAGACATCAACTGAATACAACTCTTCTAAGCATGGGCAGTCCTTTGCTCCTGCTTTTACATACAGCCCCTTTCTTCACCCAGCCTAGCACCCTCTGTCCCAGCCAAGCGTCTGTCCTATTCTTCCTTCCGTACTGGAGCATCCTACCTTGGTCGAGCCAGGCTGCTCTTAAAAATCCCAGGTGCTCACGCGTGCCTGCCCCGCCTGGGCCTTTGCACACCATCTCTCAGTACTCTCGTCCCAGGACTGACTTCTGAGGAACTACCAAAGCTCCCTTGCCTGTGCCAGCATAACCGCCCATCAGCTCCTCACCTTGTCGGACATGAGGGTGGAGATTGAGCGGCCAATTTCATGGTAGTCCATGTTGGCCTGGCTCGGTCCCAGCAGCACAAAGATGAATCTGACAGGAATCGGGACCTCCAAGACAGATTCCAGGAAGACGGCCTCATTTAGTCGGACAAAGGCCATAGTTGGCTGCTCCAGGAACTGCACACAACCTACCAGGAGGCAATGTTTTGAGCAGAGTTAATCATTGGGGTGAGCTGTACTGGGCTGCCTTTAACAGTGGAAACAAGGATTTTGGGGGTTCCCACGAGCCCTGCAGTCCTATACTGGTCTCCAGACCACTGAGAGAGTATTGAGCTTCATGCTGAGGACTGCTCCAGGTCCCCTGTTCACTGATCATTCCCAAGCAGTGCTACTTTCTTTAGCTTCCCAGTTAGCCTATTCTTAATCTCTTACAAATGGGCTCTACTTACAGTATAAGGGCCTAATTTTAAATCAGAAGGTTGTTTTCCACTAAGCCACTGCCTTATAAAAGGAAGTCTCTTGAATGTTACTTTTATCAACCAAACTTCTAATCTCATCAAATAATGAAATCAGGTTTGCTGGACATGACCTATTTCCCATAAACCTCACTGCTTGGCAGTAATTACATTCTTATCCTTTAGCTCCTTATTAATTGAATCCCATATTAGCTCTGCCATTATGTTGGCCAGGAAGGATGTCAGGTTAAACAATGTATAGGTACTGGATCACTGTCCTTCCCTTCTTGAGCACTGATGCTATAAGCTTTCTTCCGTTTTTCTCGTATGTTCCCTGTATTCCTAGACTTTTTTTTTTTTTTTCAGATGAAAATGAGCCAGTTCTCTAAAGACTTATAGGTGCAAACTGCACAGTTTGTTTTACAATGTCCGCATCTCATCAATGCTTGGCAGCCTCCTCAGTTCCTAACAGATTGGGAAGTACTCCTGTGTCCTCCGGCACACCAGCCGCTTCCTTCCCATACTGAACACAAATGTTTATTGGATACTTGTATTTCTCTGGCATTATTACTGATCTTTCTGCCATCTGCATCCAGCAAAGAGCTGCATTCTGTGTTAGACTGGCAAATCTGGGCCATCTTTGGCCAAGTGAATCCCAAGACACAGCCCTACCTCAGAAATGGCCAGTGTTTAGTTACCCAAGTATTCAAAGTGCGTTTGTGAAGCTGATCTGGCCTCGTTGTGGTTAAGTATCAGCTTGTTTGAGCTGCCAAGCCTCTTTGCCTGAGCTTTTTCATCTACTGGATAGGCAATGACATTTAGCTTGCTTGTGGCATAGCTACGTTTGCCGAGATGTTAATGCCAGCAAAGTGCTGAGAAGGACTACTCTTGTGGTCAGAAGGCATCAAGCCCACCGATGCTTAAGCCTGTCCGCTCACAGCCCTCTTGTACAGAGAAATATCTCCTGGCAGCACTATGGTCCATAACCGAGACCTTGCCACCAGCTAGGCCCTGCTTCCATAAAATCAGAGCTCCCTGGCACACACAACCGGCAACCAACACTGGCCAGGGGCAGGACCCAGCTGCTGGCAAGGTGTGAAGAGGCCAGATGGAGGGCAGTGATGGTCAGAGGACAGCATGAGGCTCGAGAGCAGCCAATGCCTGGCCATCAGACCCTCGGGCACCACTTACCCACTTCTGAGCTGCAAAATGGGATGTTCTGGTGAGCTTGGCAGGACTTTCTCCTCTAAGTTGGGCCCTGGCTCCCAGCAGCAGTGTCTATCAACCTCTTTCTTAATTTAGGAAAAGAACTACCCTGGCACCCCGTATGTTTACGGCAGACAAACAAAATGTGTGCCATCACCAAAGGAGAGAGCATACAAGGCTGCCTCCCCCGTTGAACTTTGGGAACATGTACAAGATGACCAAATATACCTAAGGAGGGAGGGCACAGACCGCTGGGGCCAGACCAGGATCTGGACTAGTCTCTTTGGGCATTGGGGGACTCTACATGCTGCCTCTTACCCACGAGGACCACTGTGGCCTCTGCATCTTCAGGGATCTTCTCCATCAGCTTCAAGTATTTACGGTGGCCCTCAGAGTTATGGAGATGCGGGTTTTTCTGCCAGAGAAGAATACAAACAAGTAAGGACGAAGTCCCCATGCCTTGTTCTGCCTACACAGCCTTGCACCCCACCAGCATATCTGCAGCTGGGCTTGCCTCAGCTGCACACCCAACACCCTGCTTCAAAGGCAAGGCACCCTCACAGCAAAGGCCACCCTGCACCCTGTTGCTGCCATTGCACGCTCAAGAAGACATTTGAATGCAGTGTGAGGCTAAAATTAGGTCCCGAAATCATAATGCAGTGACCTGATTTCCAGCGCTCCAGGTGATCCAGGAGAGCTCACCCCTTGCAAGTACAAGGCCCAGAGGTGGGTGCCCAGGGCTGCCGCTAGCCAACAGTTGTTCCCAGGGTGTGGAAAAAGAAGCAGTAACCCCCCATGTCACCCTCACCTCCTTGCACTCGGTCTCACTGGCCTTGGGGTCGGCCATCTCAATGCGCTCTTCCCCCATGAGGGGCACACAAGTGTCAGTGGTGTGGTTGTGGTGGTGGTTCCCCACGATGGAGTTCATGCTGGAGCTGGAGTGGTTCCTTGGGAAGAAGCCCTCTTTCTCATCATTGGGGTGGCTGAGGGGGAGAGTGGTGGCCATGAGGGGACCTGCCTCCCTTGCCACCTGGGGCTTGCAGATAACCCCCAAGCCCTGGTAGCCCTTGGCCACATGCCACTCACCTGTGCTTCAGCAGCAGGGCACGCAGCACGTTGGCTCGGTCTTCTGCTCTGATCTGGTCAGAGATGATCATGGTCTCCACCATGAGGTGAGCAATGCCAGGCAGAGTGGTCTGCTCCAGGTCTAGGAGGATGGCACCTGCCAGCAGGAGGGGAAGAGCCCTGCTCCTAGTGTGCAACGCTCCCCACCACACGCACACTCTGGGGGAACAGCTGTCCCACCAGGAGCCAGGCTTTGGTTGAGGTACAGATACTCTCAGCTGAGACATGCCCCAGGTCCACGTGTCCCATGTCCACTGTGTAAACCCTTGTCCCAGGAGAACCCAAAAACCCCAAGGTGCACTGGTAGCACTCATTTTGGTCTCCCACTCTGACCAAACATGTTTTTTCACACCAAAGATGGGTCCAAGACCTGCTGGCCCAGGCACAGATGGGTCTTGCAGCTGCCATGTGCCTGAGAGCAGCAAAGCAGAGCAAGGAACCAATATAGGTACCCTTGGGCTAATGCAAACCGTGGCAAACAGGCTGCAGGATGGTCTGTCTCCACAGACCCTACATGGAGTCTGGACACAGATGCCGTTGGCATGTCTCCAGTGAAGGGCCAAACCACAATGGAAGCTGTCCAGCAAAACCTGTCCCAGAGCAAGACACAAACCCTGGCCTGTGGTTCCTGACTCACCATGGGCAATCGTCTTCCTGAGCTCCAACAGGCTGCGGAAGGACAGTGAAGCCACATGGGGTTTTCCCCACCTTGCTGTGTCCTCCTCCACGTCCTCCTCAAACTTGATCCAGCGGGCCGTCTCCCTCCAGTGCATCTCCTGGTTCTTATCCACCACCAGCTCATTCAGCTCCACAAACACCTAGTACAAATTACAGTAAGGACATGAGACTTCCCCTGATGCATACAGCTCTATCAGCAATATGTGGAAAGCCTCAGCTTTGCTCTCAAGGCACCACTTGGTCTAAAGTGCTGCCTGAGCAAGCCTGCCTTAGTTAACGAGAGGTTTAGTGAACAGAAGCAGCCAGGACAAATATCACTGGCAGCATGGCAGGAGCTTCCATCAGCACATGGAGCACCAGAAAGCTCTAAGTCAGATGGCGTGGGCAGAGGAGAGAGAATGATGCAATGCTGCATCCCTTTCTACCAAGCTGTGACAATTTTGTCCTCTGCCTGCTTCTTGGTTTCCCCCAAAATTTCCCACACTTACCAGAGATGGTGACTTTACTGTGCTGACAACTTCCACAACAGCACTCTCATTTCTGTGACTTTTTAACACCTTTCCTAAGGTCAAAGCTTTGTCATTTCAGAGAAATCTCTGCTTTATTGAAAAAAGTGTGTTTTCAACCCTCATGATAATGGATAGTAGTTTGAAATGTCACCCCCAAAGTCATGTGAAGAATTAATTATATTGAAACCACATTATCACTTTATAGAGTGCCTGTTTCTAGTCCTGATTTATGGCTTCTGAACAAGTGAGGGAGGACAGCACATACATACCTCATGGGGCTTTCTATCCAACTTCTTCTTCTTCTTCTTTTTCTTGACAGATGGAGTTGATGCTAATTTTTTGCTTGTCCTGGTGATCTGACTCCGAGACGGTTTTTTCATCAGATGCCTCCTCACACCAGGGTTATCTTCAAAACGGTGGCCTGAAGACATGGGAAAGTAAAAAAGACCACAAGTTTGTCTAGTGGAAACACACTGTCTGGCAGCGAAACACATCAAAGCCCACCCTTCTCTCATTAGCTTACGCCAGAAAAGCCCTGGCAGCTGGAGCACTTACCACCATCCTCCAGACCTCTGAAGATCCTTCCTGCCTCACCTGCCTACTTTCAGCTCTTCCAGACGTCTGTGAGCTAATTCCTTCAAGAAGAAGGCTTCCTCCCAGGCTGTGCATACATTGGAGCATAATTGCAAAAGCTTTTATTCCAGGTACCCAAATAAGTGGTGCATGAACCGTCCCCATACTACAAAAAGCAACCTGAAGCCTTGTCTGTACAGCTCTGCACCCAGATAGCACAGGCACGCACCTGGCTGGGGCTCATTTCTCCCACTGGAGGAAGGCCTGGGGCTCAGCAAGCATAAAGGGCAGTGAAGGGGAAGAATATTTAGCTGCTGGTCTAGGAGACACAAGGAAATATCAATGACTGTTTTATTTAATTGTGCGATGAGACTGTAGGATAACAGTGCAGACCGGGGCTGGCATGGAGGCTCAGCAGTTAACTCCAGCTATCGCTGTTTCTAGATGATCCGCAGTGCCGCTGTAATGCCCTCTGAAAGGTCTGCGTTACAGAGTTCGGCTGGCTGAATCAAAGCCTCCTGAAGCCTCCAGAGAGGCTGTTGAGGCTGCAATAAAGACCCACCACCAAGCTACCAGTGCTGTTGGCTAGCCAGCGCCCACCAAAACCGTGCCAGCCCCTTTTGCAATGCCAGAGAAACAGCACCTGGACAACAGCCTGCCATGGAGAGCAGCTTCCCTGGACACTACCCAGAGACAGCAAGTGTACCCTCCTCAGCACAGACAACCCATGGGGATGGGGAAAGCCTCAGAGCTCGGCTCCAGGATGGGCAGGCTCCCCCAGGTAGATCACTGAGTCAGGGGTTTTGCTCAGCTTCGGTCCATCAAGGCTTGCTGGCCCTGCTCATAAGGCAAAGCCAAGGTCTTCTCCCTGGGGGACCAAGGGCAGCTCTCCGTTGGCTGGGGTGAATGTTCAGTCCCCACGTATTTTTCTGCACTTAGCTTCAAGACCTGCAGCTCTCAGGGCATGAGGCATAGCAAAAAGCACTGGGTTTGAAGGCCAAGTGGTCTCTTTGATGTTGCAGGGAAATATCCGTGCATCTCTGCCATGGAAAGACACACCCAGCATCCAGCCAGGCATACCATGGCCTTGCTCCCTGGAAATATGGGTCACTAAATTAAATATAAAATGAATCAATACTGGGCCTCAGGGCATTTTTCCCCATTGGCTGCCCTGCTGATGCACGTCCCACTGATGGCTGGACACCTCCCTGCTCCACTTACTGCACTGCAATGTTGATAGGAGCCAATAACTGCCCACCACTACAAACGCTTCTGAGAGCCGGGCACATGTGGGGCTTCCTTTTGCATGGATTTCTCAGTTCCTGTGTGCATGGCAGCCACTTCATCGCACTCAGTATGGGTTCGTGCATAAAACCAACAGTCCACCAGGCACAGGATCTTGCTATCTGGCACCTTTGCTCCAATCCCTGCAGCTTCTGATTCTCACCATATCCCTGGAAGACCAGGGCCAGAGGATGCTCTGCCTGGCAAGACAGAGCACTCACCCAGAGCACGACAAGCCTCTCCCACGGCAATGACAACCTGCTACGTAGTGCTCTTCAGCAACAGCCCTAGAAAGCATACACAGGCATTCAGCCTCAGACACCAAATGGCTGGAGGACAGATAAAATGAAAGGAGCCAAGTTTCCTGCCAGCATCTTCAGTGACTCCCACACTCACTGACAGGGACAGGAGCCGGAGTGCTGCAGGCTCAGAGTGAGCTGGTGAAGGTACACCTCCAGAGTCCTACAGAAGACTAAGAAGCAATCCACTTTGCTGCTCTCCCCTGGCAGTGCTTGTGGCCACTGAGATGCCAGCTGGGGGAGACAACTCATAGAAGCAGGGTGGACACATGGGCTTAATTTAGGAAGATGCCACTGGCTTTGGGAGTCCCATGCAGAGCCCAGCTGAGGTGCTCCAGGCTGCTCTACAGAGAGCCTTTCTGTGTCCCATCAGATTGGTGTGTCCCCAAATAAAAGTCAAGCTCAAGTGAGCACCTAAGTCTGAGGTCCTTACTCAGGACAGGATCTTGGACCGAGACCAAAGGGTGATGAGCCCAGGGCATAGCTCTGCCCTCCTTGCTTGAAGCCAAACTCCCCCGGGTGAGATGAAGCAGCCAAGGACAGCTCTTGCTGTACCTCCTCTCCAGTGCTCCCCAGGAGCAGAGCATGAGACAGTGACAATGTCTGAGGACAGAGAGTGATTCCTATGGTGGCTCCACTACAACAAACTGGTGTGTAACCCTCCCACACAGCATCTCCTACAGTCTCCTCCAGAGGATCTTCTGTGTTGGCTTCCACAATCAGATTTCTTGGGATGACCAAGTTCCTCTTCTACCAGCTTAAATCTGAAGATGACAAATATGACTTTGCACTGGTTAAAGTCTTCCCTCAGAGTGCCTGTGCTAGTCAGTCCAACTCAGCGGGCAATTGCCTTCAATTCGTGTGTTAGCTCCTCCTTCGCTCCTTTCATTACCCTCTATCCACAGGCATGAAGCCCAGAAAGAGGCATCAGAATATTTGTATCAGTACTAGAGAGCAACTTGCTAGGCCAGCATCACAGGGATGGTGCACACTTCCCATGTACCCCAGTGGTTAAGTTACAGCAAGAAAAAAAGAGATTGAAACCCCATCTGTTGGAATATTTAAAATTAGACTAAACAAAATGCTAATCAACGTACAGCAAGTCACAACCCTATGCCGGCTTCTGCAAAAAGCTACTACCCTGCCCTGCCCTGCCCTGTGCAGAACCCAAGTCTCTCCTGGCTGATGCTGAGTCCAATGTAATAGGAACGGCTGGACCCCAGCTCATCCCTGCTGCCATCCAGGTGTCCCTGCACAGCACTCCCCATACTCCGAACACTAAAAGCAGTGCAAGGAGACCAGCTTGGGTCCAACAAGGACTCTACTCTGCTCAAAAGCTATTAAATTCCTCCTGGATCTGAATTGGTCCTGGAAGACATATTGCCATGGAGTAAACAGCTGGGCAAGTGGCACTGGCTGGACATGAGCTGGTTCTGCACAGAACTGACTCTGGCGTCTCTGCCATCTCTGCCTCCGCCGTATCTCTCTGCAGGATTAATCCACGGTGTGGATTTATCGTGCAGAAATAATTAAGAGTTGACTGTACAGCACTTCCTATTTCAAGCACCTGCAGTATTAGCTGTAGCAATCAACGAATGTGTTAAATGCTAGCAAGTCAAACTTCCCCACTTTATAAGTGACGGATATCATACCTTGCAGAAGCAATCTGCCCCTTCTACCTTCCCAAGAATAGCCAACCTTTCCCAGGTGAACATGGGGCAATTTCTCACACTTCTAATGTACAGTTTGCCCAGCTTGGGACAGCTGATGGAGCCAATTTGCTCCAGGATTCTATTTCGAACTTTGCTGCTATTATACTGTCTACCAATTTACAGTAACAAGTAGCAGACCCAGCCAGAAGCAAATCCCCTCTTGGTGGTCCCTACAGAAGCACGTAGGCAGACATTTCTTCCCCAAAGGCTTGTAAAGATGGGTCAGCTGAGAAAGAGAACATGATGCTGGGACTGGGAGGCAGAGGAAGTTAAGTGTTTTGCCTGAGATCACACAGAGAGGCTATGGCAGAGCCAGCTGAACCAAGGCATCCTGAGTCCCTGTTGCAAGCACTCTGCCTCCCCACTCCTGCGTGCAAAGCCAGTAAGCGGGCTAGTTCTGGGACCACGTCACCCTCCCATGTGTGCTCCTAAAATCCCTTGAAAAATTAACACACGATCTGGACAAGGGCAAGCACCACAGAGCTACAGCTATGAACAGTGTCACTCCCAAGGTGACATACAAAGCCACCTTTTAACTGTAAGTTACCACCATCTGACAAGGAAGAACCGCCTGTGCGAGGTGGGAGCGAGGCTCCAGTTTCTGCACAGTCCCCGGGACGGCTCAGAGATCCAGCTCTCTGCAAGGGATGTGTGGGTACGGAAACAGATGTGGAGAACAAAGACATTCTTCGCTCTCCACATTCCTATTCTCTCCTTCCCTGCTTTTCCCACTCTTGCTTCCTTCCTCTCTTCGCCCTTCCAGGCACCCCAGCCAGCCTGCCGTTAACTAGTATCACAGCCACACTCAAGCCTGCAGACACAGGGACTAGGTTTTTTTTTTCCTCTGGGCATTAGGCTACGGTGCAGAGCCAAGAACCTGATACCCACCTCTGCTGTCAGATCCGCAGCTCGGCTCGAATTCCAGCAAACAGAGCAGCAGCACACTGTCACCTTGTGCCACAGATGGAAGGGGAAATGTCTCTGTCCTTATACACACCTCAGAGCAGCTGCTTTTTCTCTGGCCACGGCACGGGTCACATCTTGATAAGCACAAACAGCAAGATGCAGCTGCCTCCGGAGCTGCTCGAGCGAGACACACGCAGGGAAGCACCTCAGCACTATGACACAGATCTGTACAAAGACCTCGGACAGACACACAGACACCAGGAAGCTCCTCCGGCATCCCCAGGCACACGGTGGGGCACACCGTACCTCCTCTAAACCAGGAGACCAACCTGACACAGAGAGGGTGCAGACAGCAAACACAGGGTGGGCAGATATGCACTTTAGCTGGGGGCTCTGATCTACAGCTGCAACCATGGGGTCACTGCTCCGGTACTTACAGGTGGCCTCCCCGCCTGGGTAGCCCAGATGGTTTCTGATGGCCTCCCATAAATCATAGTCTTCAAAATTGAAGGCAAATTCATCAAAGTCTTCATAGCTGAGCGAGTTGCGAATACAGGTGCTTATCGCTACCTCCGGGCTGCTGCCCCCTTCCGATTCCTTCGCTGCCTCTGCTCTCTCTCGAAGGGTTGTCATTTTGTCCTTGTGAAGGTCAGGGGTCAGGTGCCATGAGCCACTTGCCTTCAGAGGAGGGGCTGGGGTAGCCAGACTGATGTGTGGAAAGCAAGCTGCCCCCCTGGAGGGGCTTCACCGCAGCCCCAGGGCCAAACCTGGTGACTCTCTCCCCTCCTCACGGGGCATGAAGGTGCCGGCTGCAGCAGCCCCTGGGGACTGATGAGGTCCTGGGAAGTCTGGCTCCACCCAGGGTTGCTTCCGTGGGGGGCTGCCCCACCAGCTCCTCAGGAGCAGGATCCTTGCTGTGCTGTGGGGTCTTGTGCCAGATGCCCAGGGACGCAGTGCCCGTGGCCCAGGGACAGCCAGGCTGTGCGTGCAGCACCGCTTCTCTCCCTCACTCCCCTCTGGTGTCTCCCTCCCTCTCCAGCCTGCAGAGCAACCTATTGAATTCTCCATGTCCTGAGGCCCAGAGCGTGCATTTCCATGACGTCTCTTCTGTCTGCCCTCACGCCACACACAGGGGCAGTCCCCCTCCGAGGCGCTCTGGAGGGGGCAGCTGCCTCTCCACCAGGAGAGCAGAGGAGAGGAGAGGCTCCTCACCTCAGGTTTTCTGCAATGCCAGAGCTGGCGTGTCGCACAGAGGGCTGATCGCTGGGAAAGTGTGTCAGGAAAGGAGAGAGCTGGGTCTCAGGGAAATGCAGGGAGCCCTGAAGCAGAGAGGGCAGTGGGGTGCGTGAAGAGCAAGCATACATGGGATGGTTGTGAGTAGAGGTGCTGGAAACATGGGGACCAGCGCTGTGGACACTGCAAAGCTGACAGAGAGGAGCCAAGACTGGAAAAGCAGGGGCTGGGGGACAGGGAGGTGAGGACCAGGTCCTGTGGCAGGCTGAAGACCATACCTGGAGCTGCTAGGGAAGAGGGCAAAGCAGGGAGAAGCAAGGGACACGCGCATTAGTAATATAGGTATAGTTGCAAAGCCTCACTTTTCATGCCATCCAAGTCAGCGGACGCCAGCATCTGGGCCTCAGCCTCGTCCGTGGGGACACGCTGGTATGCCGCACTCTCCAGCGTGGTCATGCTGCCGATGCACATCCTCTCCTTCAAGTCATAGGTAACGCGCTGTCCACTCACCACCTGGCCCCAGGGCTTGCGCTTCTCCCACCCGCGAGACAGACGTTCCCGAGGCGCGGGGAGGCTGTAGGAACCAAAGAGGCTGATGGTAGCAAATGGAATGAATGAGGATGGGCACTGGCCCCGCAGGGGCTGAGGTCCCTCAGCCCAGCCCTGACCAATAAGTGCCTGAGAAGGAGCAGAGCCAGGAGTCACCTATCCCCAAACCTAAAGGTTGCCCCTTCTGCTCCTCCTCTCCCCCACCACGGAGTGGGATCAGCTTGTGGTCAGTGTTGGGGACCCACCTCTGAGTCAATGGCCTCACGGTCCCCTGACTCGGCCAAGCCTCCTGGGGCTTCCCAGCCTGTAGGTCAGCACGACAGCGCAAGTTAGCTGGGAGGAAGGGTACTCCAGGTGTGCAGCCCAGTGCCCCCAAACCCACACCCTGGGAATCCCACGGACCCAAGGAGGTCACAGGAGTCCCAGGGAGCAACTGTCCCACTGGAGAGCAGCAGTGTTGCTTGTAGCCACTCTCCCTCTGGGCCCCATGTCCCCTCTGGCTCAGCAGGCAACTTCAGGTTGGGCACTGCCGCTGCCCCCAGGGACAAGGTCTGTGCAGTGACCCCGAGCCAGGGAGAGAGGCAGGCAGCTCGGCACCGCTCGCCTACCTGCGGAGGGAGGCAGGGCCCTTGTCCTGCAGCAGGTCAGCGAAGCGTGGCACAGGGGACAGGATGCCACACTCCTCCTCCACATGGAACTGCGCGGGGGCCAGAGCACTGCTGGACTCCTCCTCATCACTGCCGATGGTGAACTGCAGAGACGACAGCCCTGACAGCAAGAGCCGGGGCAGGCAGCCTTTGCCCCAATCCCTGGCACGCAGATCCTGCCCATGTCTGCATCTCCTAGAATGGGCCACACCGACTTCCCCCACATGCCCCATACCCTGGGACTGGCCATATTGAGCCCCCCCCATATCCTATACACCCTAAGAATAGACACATTGATCTTCCTTCATGGGCCTTACACACCCAGAATGGTCATGCACACCGTCCCCAGCATCCACCCCACGCAATGGTTTACCTATCACTGTCCCCTAGTACCCATCTCTGCTAGGCAGGGACAAAACCACTCTTCCTACAATATTGCACAGCTACAACCTCTTCCCCCTGAGCAGCACATTCCCTTGACCATGCACCCTGGCACCCTCCCGGCATTGACCCTCCCTCCATCTCCCCGCAGCCTCCAAGCCCCATCCAGGTAGGGATGCCCTAGCCTTGCCTTTGGTTTGCTTGGGGGCTCCAGCTTAGGGGACGTGTCCTTCCCACGAGCTTCACCCTCAGACTCTGCAGAGATCTCCTTCTCCTGGGTCTCCTCTGCCTCAGATTCTCCTTCTTCCTCTTCTTCTTCCTCTTCTTCCTCCTCTTCTCCCCCCTCCTCGTCCTCTTCCTGGATGGTGGGGGTGACCTCCGAGGGGGGTACTGAGGTTTTCTTTTTTTTCCTCCTCCTTTTTTTCCTCCTGCTGGTGCGGGGGGGCCTCTTTTGGAACTTGAGGGCAGAAGGGAGGTGAGTGGAAAGGGGATGATGGATGTGGTGCGAGGTTTGGCGGTGGACTGAGAGAGAAAAAGAGAGTCAGGGGCAGGAAGAGGCTGGGAGGAACCTGCCAGGCGCCCCTCCAGGAAACAGCATGGTCTGGAGATCAAGGGCCAGGAAGGGCAAGGAGAGCCACCAGCCCGCAGGGACATAGCAAAGCTCTTTCAGTGATGCGGCAGGCTGTGTCCAGCCTGGGGTGGCTGGGGAGGCAGCCCTCGTGCAGTGCCAAACCACCCCAACACAGCAACACTGCCCCGAAGAAGGCAGGACTCCTCTCCCAGTGTTGCCAAAAGCCATTTGCACAGGTACACAGAGCTGTGGTGACCTGCCAGAGGCACCATCCCCTTCCTAAACATGGGGAAACATTTCTCACATTCTCAAACAAGCATGATTTGGGCCCTTTACAAACATTCTAGAGACATGGCTTAGTGGTGGACTTAGTGTTAGGTTTATGGTTGGACTCGATATCTTAAAGGTCTTCTCCAACCTAAATGATTCTATGATTTCTTTCCTGTGTAGTGTTCTTTGAGTTAAATAGATGCACCTTATTTATTCCCCAGGCTTTGACAGTCCCTCCTGCATACCCACAGAAACCGTTGAACAAGCCTTTCAGTGCAGATGCAGTCTAAGTCCACATCCCAGGTACTGTGAGGGCTTATGTCTACCAGCCTCTGAAATGCAGGTTCAATTAGGAGGCTGTCTTTTAAAAACCAGGGTAGAAAACAGGGCAGAAGGACTTTTCTTTAAACTAATCTACAAAGAGAAATTCATACAGGCTTGACCTGGGTGTCGTGGGAATTACAGAGTGAGAAGCAATTAATGGCATTTCTGAGCCTTCACTCAAAAACAATGATAATGCACCAGGCAGGGAACAGGGTAAGTTCAGCATCTCCCTGCAAGAGAGAGGAAAGCCATTTGTGCCAGGTCTATCTGCAGGCACAAAGCCTCCCATAGACAGTCTGCAGGATGCACAGATCCTGGGGCTGCACCCAGAGCAGCTGAAATCATGGGGGCACCAGCCACTTCGCAAGGGGGCTTTGCTCAGCAGCTCTTCCTGAGGAATTGTTTCCAGCCTGTTTTGATTTGGTTCCTTCCCAGCTTTCCTGTGACATGGCAGCAAAATCTGTTTATAGTGAAAAGTACCTTCAAAGGACATTTTCAATGGAAGCTGTAACCTTCTCCCTGGGAGAGCCAGGCAGGTTCATTGTTCTGCTGTCATGTTTCCTTTCCTTTGGTTTCTCAAGTCTTTTCTCCCTTGTTTCCCCCCTTGGGAACAGCAGGGATATTTCACACACCCCCAAGTCAGCAAGAGAGGCTTATGGCAAGATTAGAGGAGATTGGAAATGGTCAGATATCTGCAAATCGGAAAGAGTTTGGGCTCTTTATAAACACCTTTTCCTCCAAAGTGTTCTTTTCTTTGACTTGACTAGATGTACCCTATTTCACTCATAGGTCTTGGCAGAAAGACCCTCCTGTCCCACTGCTGCACTCCTGTAGGACTGCTCTGTACACCGTGGGTAGGTCAGGCATGAATTTCTAGCATAAGAAGAAGCAAGGAAGGCCCCAACCATACACACATTGCTCCTTCTACAGCACAAAGCTGCGGGTGAGGACACAGCCCATCTTTCCCTCCTAGCTTGTTCACATCAACCCATGGCAGAAACATTTACACTTTGGATCAGAAGAAAACTGAAGCCTTGGGCTGCAGGAAAGGGCAGTGATGGTAAGCGGTTGATCTGGCACAGAAGAGGGGAGCACTGCTCTTCACCTCTGCACTCAGCCCTCCTTGTGTGAACTGACCACATCTCCGCAGAGATGGCCTGGAGGTGGGCAAAACATAGCTCTCCCAAACACAAAAGTCTTCATGCCTCCCTCTTCTTCCTCCCTGTCCTCCTGCAAATCCTGTGTGTCCAGCCCCTGCCCTCCTTCCCTGCTCCCTTCCTTGCACTGCCTGCCTGTCAAACCAGCATCCTAGATGTTTGATTACACTTCTCAGTGAACTTGATACAAGAGATATGAAAAAGTAATTTGCATAGGGAGCCCAGAAGGAAGAGCCTACATCTTAGAAATTTCTGGCTTTGAATAGGGCAGGAAACTTTTCTAAACCCAGAGAGCATTCACCTCCATGGGCTGGTATGTTATCTTTCAAAGTCTAATGACCTAACCAGATCTTCCAGCTTTATGAATACAAACTGCATAGAACTTCTGATAACCGGGGTTGATGTAGTCCTAGATAACAGGGATACATCAGGAGGTCAGAGGAAACCAAGCTTGATTCTGACAAAGAAAGAAGGACTCTCCTATTAAGAAGAAAAAAACCCCAAACAGTACAAATCTATAGTCAAATTTTCAAAGAAGCTTCTGCCATGCATGCTCAAGCAGATTATCCATGTCCTCCAAGCCAACCCACACACCTGTGCACACAGGCAGAGCTTCTGAGCAGGTAAGTCCTACGGGCACAGGACAGGTATTCAATCCACAGCAAAGCTATTAGCACCTTGCAGCCATGTGTGCGAGTGACTGTGTGCTCAAGTGGAAAGTGTTATTTGCATGGAGCCTCTGCAGAGAAATGACACAAGCAGAAAGTAGCAGCTGGGGTGCACTACAGTAATAGACTTCTACCAGCAAACTTTTACAACAGCCATTGGAAATGAGTGGCCAAGCAGAAAACAGCCTGGTGATGTACTTGGAACATCATGTTCCCAAGGTTGTATCCCATCAAAGCTAAGCTGGAAAATAAGCAATATCTGACTGTGAAGAGCCAGAGAGTGGGAAACTCTCCCAACCATTGCTACTTGTCTGCCACACAAGCAGGCTGCTGGATGGGGGCCTCTTCTTCCTGCCCTTCGCTGTTGTTACTACAAGCTAACACAACCCATCTACTCCAGGCAATAGCTTATGGCCACTCTTGTGGGCACACTCTTATTTTACAGCCAAAGTGAGTTTGGACAGACTGGTTGCCTTCATCATGGAAGGGCAATTAGAGGAATAAATATGCTGATGAGAGGAGTTCAGGTGACATAGCTACAGTATTTTAAATTCACACCCCATTTTTATTTTGCAGTCCTTTCTTCGAGCAGATAAGCCTGATAGTTTCATGGTTGCTATTTAGAAATACACAGGCATGTCTGACTGGAGCCATCTGCTTTCAGACTGGGGAGGACAGCCTGGCTTCTGGCCATATTTGGATGTTTCTTTGCAGCCATATGGAAGAAAAATAGTTTCAAACTGGAGATTTCAACATAGGGGAAGTGGCTGCAGAGGTCCCCAACGCTGGGTGAGGAAGTTAGCAAACACCCTGGGCTGAGCTATGCTGCCGCATAGGCTGGGCAGTAGCTATGCCTGCAGGGACAGGAAAAACAGGTAACAGACTGGGAAAAGGCCATGGGCACTGCTGCTAAACTGGGTGTATGTAGCACTTTGGGAATGCTCTGAAGGGAGGAAGTGAATAGCAAGCTAACACGATCTGCAGGGTCCTGGCACAAGGCTGCAGAACATGAGGGGCTGAGTGAGGGTTGGCGGTGGGGGTGGAAGTGGGTACAATGGTTCAAACCTACGTACATTCAAAATCTCTCTCACTGTAGCTGCGTCTTTGCTTCTCCAGATTGCTTGGTGCTGACTTGCTTATCAGGTCCCCAAATCTCTCGACTGACAAAGTCTTATCCAAGTCCTCATCGTCCTCGGCACCAGGAGAGGCTTTTTCTGTACGATCTCTGCCCTGCACAGAAATCGCCAGACAAGAATCAAACACTGCAGACCTCTACAGCCCTCTGGATCTTCCTGCCCTGCAAACGGTGCTGGGCTTGCTGAGGAGCAGCAGGCTCCACACAACAGGGCTGGGCATAGTTTCTCACTTAGAGGCACAGCTCCGCTCAAAACCAAGAGCCAGAACAGATCAGCAAGCCTCCAAGGCACACTCTGCAGAGATACCTCAGCGGTCCTCCACACCTCCCACGAGTGGCATGTATCAAGGGACTATGTCAGTGCCTGTCTTTCCTACTAGAGGAGATGCATAGTTTTTGTTTAGCTGGAATTTCTTTCTCCTCACATCTAACTGCTGCCCTCTGGCCTTCCCTTTCTTTGCCCAGTCTGCCACCCCTTTCTGAGACCATCTCTGTATTTCCCCCTGGGAAACAGCATCCCTGCTCTCGTGAGCTGCCCTTGGGTCAATGACCACCCTGTGCCTTTCCACCTCCCCTCCGCACTCCTAGGGGCCTCCCGTTCCCCTTGGCATGCTTTCTTCAGGCTTTTCTGCCCATTTTCCCCATTTCAGGCTATGGGCACTTCTCTGCATTTTGCTGGCGGAGACACTCCGAGAAGAGCATCGCTAGGTGACTCCTGTCTTTCCTGCCTCCCGAGCAGCTGCAGCTGGTAAAATTTTCCGTCAATATAGCCGAAATGCCAGTGTGGAGCTGTTGTGGACTCCCGTGTTTCCATGGAAACAGGAGGAGGCCCAACTGTGACAAATCTGTCTGTGCTGGGTGGGAAGAGGGAGCAAGGCGGCTTTAGCCAAGTTGTGCTTCTCCTCACATCCCCCAGCTGTTCCCAGCCATGCCCTGGAAGCAGCTTTGTATCTGTGGGTGAGATTGCTCCTCCTCTCACCTTAGCATGGGTGTCCCAAGCCCAGGCTAAATGGGGAGAGTCTAATTGCAAGCTGCCCAGCTCCTCCTGCACTTGCCTACCCCACCCAACAGCATGTGAAGGCACAGGTACCCCACGGAGCAACCTCTGGCCTTTTCTGGAGCACAGTTTGCTGTCTGCACAGACAGTGGATGTGGGCTTGTGGGCAGCCTTGGGGCACCCTTCACACACACCTGTCCCCGGTGAATGGACGCTGTGTCTCCTACTGCAGCAGGCTGCCAGGACGCTGGTCCCGCACTCAGCCCGGCAAGAGCACAGTCTCCAGGGAAGAGATGGCCCCACTGCTGCTGGATTCCCACCTCACCTGCTGCAGGTCGATGAAGACATCTCCTACGGGAGGGGACTCTCCAGCTGCCATTTTGGTTCAGGACCTAAGGGCCTGGGCAAAATATCAACCCTTCTCTTTCACCGGCAGGCACCCAGCAAACCTGGAGAGTGGCATAACCTGTGGAGAGAGGGCAGGACAAGGGAATGTCGTGGGAGACTGCTGGCCACTGCCCTCAACCCCCCTGGCTCCTAACCCAGAGAGTTCACCTCACCGGCCCTTGGGGAATGTCCCCAGCATCACTAGGACAGGCCTGTCCCCTGGCACACTGCAGCAAGGGGGCAAGAACGGCCCAGCCTGCGCTGCTTTGTGCACCGGCTCCCACCATTCAAGGGCATGTGGGACCCTGTCCTCCTCCGAATGACCTGCTGCGTGGAGGGTGCAGGGACCGACCGAGACAGCAGCTACGCATAGCTCCTACATGGGCTGTGTGAGAGAAGGAAAGGCTTCCTGCTCAGCCACCTCTCCACCAGCACATCCATGCAAAGCCGGGGCATGACTGACCACCGGGGAAGGATAAAGTTGAAGAGATCACGTGCTGGGAGGGCATGCCAGGAGCAGGCAGCAGAGTGGTCCTCTGCCACCTAGCTTTAATTGGGCAGATCCCAAAATGGCCAGAAGGAACCTCAGAGAGATCTGTACAGGTCAGAGAGATGGCACAAGGACAAACAGTTTAGCATTCAAACACCAAACACAAAACAACACGTTACAGGGAAAGAGGCCAACCTTCAGACTGCAGAACTGTGGCCTGCCTGTACTGGCATGACTGAGGGATGCCCAAGACCCCACGGGCAGCCCGAGGGAGCACTCTGCTCAATATGTGACTGCAAGTGAAGAAGGCAATGAGGTGCCACGGTTGACAAGGAGTGGGATGGAGACTAACACAGAAACAGCTGTAGTCATATCACCTACAGCAACAGCGCAGGCTGAGCTCAGCATGGGCTGCACCCCAGGAAGAACTGGAGATGGCACAGAAACTGGCACTGGGAAGATACCAACCTCTAAAAACTCATCTGAACTCATACAGAGAAGGAGAGAAGATGTAAGCACATGCAGTGCTTTGGACACGGGGATAAGCGAAGTGTTCTCATCTCACAGGACAAGAAAAAGGACATTGGTTAAAACTACAAGCATAGAATACAAATGAATTCAAAACTGGCAAAAGAAAACATTTTTTTAGTGATATCATGGAGGAGGAAAAAACTGCAAAGTCCGAGGATAGCTTGGCCATCTCTCCAGGTAACAAGTTGTCATATTTGTGACAAAGAAAATTAAGAGAAGTTAAGCCCATCTTTCAGAACAAGCTATTCTCCAGCTATGAAAGCTTTGGAAGAAGTATTATAGGTTCTACCCTGGAGATCTGCTGAGGGGTTTCTTACTATCTCATCTGAAGTACTTAGCATGGGCCACTGTTCAAGACAGGCCACTAAAACAGATGGTCTAAAGGTGACACCAGTAAGGCTACTTCATCATGCCTTCTTCTATTTTTGAAGATCTCCAAAAGGTGCTATTCCAGTCTCTCCTTACCCTGCCTACCTAAAGGGCTTATTCAAACCAAAAAATGAGCTTATCCAAACCAGAAATCCCAAGGCCATCCATAAGGCAAGTTTTTGAGGAGTTACTCTGACCACTGATGAAGCATGCTCCCTTGGTGCACCCTTCTAATTATCAGGAACAAGGCAAAACTTAATGGAAGAAACTCCTCAAACACACCTCATTGGACTCTTCAGTAATTGAATCCCTCGATGAGACCTGAACAGCTCAAGAGAAATATGCTGCCAAGACAGACATCTAAGAAGCAAATGCAGAGTCCAGGCCATAAGGAACGGGATAGAAAAGAATGAAAATACCCACTCCACTCTGAAGATTACAGCTTTAAGATCTACAACTTGACACCCTGTTTTCCAAGAAAGATAAAGCAAAACAGTTCTAAGGGAGAAAGCAGAAAAAAGGAGAAAAGTCTAGAAATCATCTGTAAGCAGAGACTGAGCTGCTTTTTAGTAGGAGACATGATAGAGAACAGGGTGATACATGGCTTTTATTTCCTTTCACGTTTAACTCAAGAAGAGTTATATCATGGATATCATTCCATGAAAGCAAACAGTAGCACACTTGAAACTGAAGGCAGGGAACCCTTTATTCCAGCAAGAAGAGCGAGCGGGGGAATCTGGCTCTGCAGTCCTGCAGGGCCACAGCATCACGACTGTTAAAGAAAGGATTGGGTATTTGTAAGGAACACAACATCCACAGGTACCCACTGCCAGCAAAAATGTGTTGCAGGCACTACTACTTCAGTGAATAAAATGACAAGTCTTTGGACAGCAGCTCCTGTAGTGGCAGAATCCCTGAAAACTAGTGAAATGGTGAAGGTAATTTAACAAAAAAAAATGCCAATGCTCAGCTCCACCTCTGTGCCACTAATGTGCCTTTTGGGGCCTCCGAAGGAAACTGCAAACTATCAGCAATGTTGTGAAACAATGTGCTTTGTTTCAGGTCAAGCTCAGGTTTGTCTGGAGCTAGGCAGAGGCTCGCAGGGGCATTTGTGCTCCGTGTGGGAAGAACACCACGCCCGGGAGAACTGCTGGATGCAAGGAACTCTGCTGGCTCCAGCTTTGCGAGATGTTACACGGAGTTTAAAACTACAGCCTGATTGCCTAAACGAAGTTGAAAGCGAGGGAAAATCCAGCACTTAGTCTTTCTTTACCCACCGAAGCAGCGTATTCTGAAATATGCTGAAAATATGTCACTCTAATGACACTGCTGAACAGCTAAAAGCAAGACAGTTGTACTAGCAGTAAAGTAAGAGAGCCCTTGGGACTTGCTTTGAAATTTCAGAGGGATTGTGAGGTGCCCACAGGGTTTCCGTCAATCCCCTGCTCATCACCCTGTGAAAGTGGGATGCGATGTTCTGCAAGCTGGCGGGGCTTGGGGGCAGAGCTGCTAGAGGGGTCTGCCACTTTGGGGCCAAGACAGGAGGGAGGATGGGAGGCATGTTCTCCGAACCTAACCTTACCAGCTCTCCTGCCTTCTCGAGAAGGGAGAGCTAGTGGCCTGGGAGCACTGGTGCTCCTTTTCGATGCATTAATTGATGGCTGGCCACTAGAGGCCACTTGCCCCTTACTCTGTGCAACCTCTGGGAGAAGGCTGGATGGACACCTACTTGGATCTGGCCTGGCTTTTCTAGTACCCACAACAGACGGAGTTCAGAGAAGAGCAACAAAAAATTGCCAGTAGGCCAGAGGGATTGATTTATAAGGAAAGGTTAGGAGCTAAATTTGTCTAGCGCAATATGGGATGACTAAGATGGGGAGGGGACAAGCCAGCAGTCTGGAAAGATCTCAAGGGTGTAAAACACAACTGAAGATTTTTTTTTTCAGGCGGCTCTGCACAAAGGGCCTTAGAAATGGGTTAAAATTTAAAAGAGAAACTTAGAATGAATATCAGAGAGAATTCTGCTAACAAGCATCAGGCTGAAGTGCCCAGCCTGCTGGCATCACTGCCTGGGCTGCCATAAGAACACAAGAGAAAAGGGGGAAAGAAAAAAAAAAAAAAGTATAGAAAACTGAATGAATGATACCTTCATCCTACTCTACCTCCTGGTTGTCGGGAGTACGTGATTCAGCATTCCCACTAGAAGTAATTTTCAGTAATAGAAGCATCATGCCAGCAGGCCAGATTCAAAGGGAGGCCAGAAAAATCCACAGCCTGCCGACCTGTGCGCACTCACACCTCCCTGCTCCCTCCACAAGTGCATCAGTAAACAGAACTGGCTCACCCAAATCACCGTACCTCATACCGACAATCCAGGCTAAATGAACACTGAAGTAAAGTGAGCAGGAATGCTCCTGCAATGCTGGCAGCTATGGCATCTCCCACATGTTGCTAACAGGGCTTCCCCCGACCCCCAAAGGCTGCTTCACAGCGCCAGTGCAGGAGCTTTCCTGTTTTGCTGAGAAAAAAGCATCTGGCACATCTTCGAGGGGCAGAGGAGAGCAGTTCACGCTGCCCCTTTGCAATAAAGATGAGCCGGGAGGGCTACAGCAGGCTGCCCCAGCTCCATGGGCAAGGGGCTGCATGGAGACAGCCATCAGGCCCTGCATCCATCTCCTCAGCTATTCCCTAATCCCCTGGCCATCAGGCTGAGAATAATTTAGCCATGGAGTGTCTAGACAAGGAGTAGATGTTAAGATAGGGATAAAGCCACAGGGGCAAAGCTGGTTTGGGGATAGAGGAGGAGAAGAGTCTCTGGCTGATAGACACAGAGGGGAAGAGCTCAAAAAGGAGAAGGATTGGAGGCCTGGGAAGATTTTCCTGGGAAGACATACTGATGAGCCTGTCCATGGAGGAGAGAAGCAGGAGGGGTGCTGCTGCGTAAACCAAAGCATTCGAATACTGCTGTGACAGTCACAGCCTCCAAGTCGAATGAAATGGGAGTGGGCTGTGCAGCCCCTACTTCTGCCCTGCCACAGTGGGGGAATGGCGACACACGCCAGAATGAAAAGGCAACACACAAGACAGTAAACACACAAAGTTTTCAGGCATGAAGGGTTTAATCTGTGGACCTCTCTGCCACATGGCTATGCTGAAACTAAGAATACAGAAGTATTTTATAAGGTTTAAATATGTCAGTGAATCCTACACCCTACTGAACTAGCCTGGACAAACCACCACGGTCATTCGCTTCTGAAGCACCTGCTCCCTTCCCTGCTCTCCCTTCCCAGGCCCCCCACAGAGGTACCGGGCAGGACGGAGCTCCCACGGCCGACAGACACATACACGGACACACGGGAACAAAACCCACTCCAGAACCAAGTACCAGCACCAGACAGTGACAAAGAGACACCCCTCTACTGGACGTACAGACGGCTCTGACAGACAGACACACGTACAGCCGGGGGAGCGAAGGGACGTAGGCAGGCACAGGGGACGCGCTGCACCACGTTACCGTGCCGTGCCGTGCAACCCCTACGGTGCGGTGCGGGGGACCACGCCACGCCGCGCAGCATCCAGCACCGGGCACTGCGCCGTGCCCGGCACCGCGCTGCGTGCCGTGCCGTGCCGTGCCGTGCCCCACGCCATGCACCGCCCCGCATGCACCATGCCGCGCCATGCACCATGCAGCGCCCCGCGCAGCGACCTGCACCGCGCAGCACCGGAGCGCCCCGTGCACCCCGCGCCCCGCACACGGGGGCCTGGGGGAGGGCGGCCAAGCGGTCTGCCCAGGCTCTGTGGGGTAGCGGCGCCCGCCACGCGTGTCCGCGGGGCCCGTGGGCTGCTGCAGCCGCGGCAGCG
>VYZV01015857.1:128105-154154 GCA_013401275.1 Pandion haliaetus | reverse complement strand
TCACGGCCCGTCCCGTCCCTCCCCTTCTCTGCAGGGGACCTCGTCCTGGACGGCTCCAGCACGCTGACGCTGCTCACCCCCACCCTGCAGCACCTCACGCAGGTCTTCGAGCAGCACCTGGGCTCCCGCAACCAGAACCGGGGTTTCGTGGCCCTGCCCTCGCACCCCGCCGAGACCGCTGCTATCCTCCAGGCACAGTTCCTCTTCGACGTCCTGCAGAAGACTCACTCCCTGAAGGTCCGTACCTACTGTGGCCGGGGAGGTGAGAGGCCGGGGGTACTGCAAGGCCGGCCAGTGGAGGTGGCAGGCGCAGCTGCCTGCTCCGGAGTGGCCTTTGGTGCCCATTGACCCTGCCTTGTGTGCATGCTCCGTGGGTCGGGTAGCTTTCGCAGGGCTGTTGCATGGCGTCGTAGTTCAGCACAATAGTGCGGAGCTGCTTCATCTAGGATCAGCCATGCAACTCAGCGGAAAGTTTTTCAGAGTTAAAAACAGGGGCAGTAGGGGTTAATTATGTTCTGACCTTGGTAAAGTGTTGACATTGTCGGGAAATGATTATTTCCTGAAACGCTTGAGCAATTCAGGCAGTATCTGGCAGCTGAGCACAGCTGAGTGCTCTCTGAGTGATGATGATTGATCTGCACGAGGCAGCAGAGCCGGGGTATTTATACCCACTACCCCGAGCCCTTCTGCTTCTTATTTCTGACTTTTACATGCTCTTGCCTGGGCAGTTGATCTGTTTCACAGTAGCGGATACTGCTAGTAAGGTGTCCTCCTTAATTTCGAGAAGGCTGTAACAAAGTATAGAGCTAGGGATTCATCAGAGGGCTTTTTGAAAGGTTGCATGTGTTAGGAGGGTGCACGTGATTATACTTGGCACTGCTGGGGGGGTGGTAGAGGTGAAATGGGCCTGAAAGGCGTAGGGGAATTAGCAGCTGTTCTTAGGTTCCACAGTGGTGCTCAGGAGGTGTTGTGGCTGAGCACTACAGCCTGTGATGCCTTTAAAATTGTTTTCTGTATGAGACAGATTGGAGAGATTATCTGAATGTTGTTGGGAGGGTCTTGTAGCAGTGTGCTGAGGGTGGGGATTGGAGTGGGGCCCAGAGACCTGTGGAGAAACATGGGTCCCCTGGCAGGAGGAGGTGGGGAGAGACACCAGTCAGGAGGATGTTGTGGTGAGTGCTTGTGTTAACCAAAAAAAAGGCCCTTTCTGTAAAAAGCCTGTAAAGAAGGAGAAGCTACCCATTGTGGTGCGGTAACCGATTTGCTTGGAGAAACTAATAATATATATCAGCCTGATGAGATTCTTAAGACTGTGGAGGGAGAGGAGACAACCAGGGCACACAGCAAGGATGGCATCTGAAATAAACTTTGCTAAAACTGATCATCAGAGCTTCCCAGTGCAAGCTTCCCCTACATATGGTCCTGTTCAACTCACCGCATTAGCGCTGGCAGGCAGTGGGCAGTGATTCATCACTGCCAGGGCTGTAACTGTGGAAGCGGTAGTGGTGATGAGGCCTTGGGATGTCTGTTCTGCACCTGATGAGTCACTTCTGCGTGAACGTGGATGTAGCTGGCAGAGATGGTCTCTGCAGTTGTACTCCAATGTCTGCAGTGGAAACGTTAACTACTTCATTACTCCTTTGTCTGAAATACTGTTTATGCACTGTCCGTAGAAAGCATAAGAAGCTGAATTTAATAAGCTGCTTTGTGGTACATGAACACAGCCTAACTACCCTGTGGTGAAAGAGCCTGTGGCTGAACTACAGAATGCAAAGAGGAGGTTTGCCGGTACCTCAGTCTAATGCAGACAGCATCTTGGAGACCAACTCTGTTTTCCATTGTATCTGCTTGTGATTTGCCTTATTTGGCTGTTCTAGTGAAATGCATGTGCACACCTCCCACCAGTGTGCTAGTTCAGCTCAGTTGCTTGATAAACATAGGTCCAGAAGTTAGATTTGTCTTTATTTAGTAGATTTGTTAGTGGTGGCTGATGAGGAATCCAGCTGTCAGACCTCACTGTGGTTCTGAAAGTGGTGAAGCCACACTGGCAGGGGAGAAGAAAAGGAGCTTTATGGTCTGGCAGACTGTGGTCTTGTGCTAGCTAACATGCTTTTCTCTTTGACCTCTATTGAACCATGGGGCCAGGAGATGGTGCTGATACCATCATCAGGGGAGAGCTTGTTAGTGAACACCTGAGCTGGAGGGGGTGGCCTGTTCAAGGTGCTGCAGTCAGTGCATTGGGAGGGCAGTGTTGCAGCACAAATCGACCTTGACAGGAGACTTCTTTTCTGATTTCTCTAGCTCATTCATGTTCCAAACTGTGTTTTGCAATCTGCTGTGAAGATCTTCCCTTTCAAGTCCCTCCGGCATCTGGAAGTAAGTATAGGAGGCAGAACTGGCTTTGAGTCTTGCTGTTTGGCTTTTCTTGACTTAGTTTTGTGGTTGCAGAATGCCTCTACTCTTAAAACCTGGGTAGGTTTTTGTGGCTTCCTTAGAAGGCTAAGTCTAAACTCCTGCAACACTTGCTTGGGTTGAAGCTTGGATATGAGAAAAGGCTGGAGTGTTAGGGAGGGAGGCAGACTCCAGCAGGGAAATGGGAGATCCCTTGCAGAGATGGGCCTGGGATGGCAGCTGCTCTTACACTGTAATATTTTGATGTATGTTGTCCTTACTTTCTCCTCACTGCTGCAGTTGAGGTCTGTCCCTCCACATTGCCTCCGGGGACTGCGATTTGTCTATTCTCAGCTGGAATCTCTAACCTGTTGCAAATGTATCAGTACACTGGAGGTGAGTGTCTCTACACAGCTTGTGCGGAAAATTGCAGGAGAAAGGCTGTCTCGATACTACAGCCCTTCACACAGGGAAGATGTAGGAGACAGCGTTAACCTTCTTATCAATCCATGTTGTATATGGCTTTTTCTCCCTTCCCCGTTCTGGGATCCTACTCCTGACTCAAACAGTGCTGAAGTATTCCCTGGCTGGATACATGTGTGCTCTTTAGTCTCCTTTTTAGCTGCTTGAGAATTTCTGGCTCCAGCCAATATTTGTATCAGCTAGGTCTGACTGTTCTGTGTGTCTGGCTATTTCCGTGTTCAAAGGCCTGCAGCTGATCAAGGTTTATTTCATTGTACCTCAGCAGCCTTAAATTAGAGCTGACTGTCAGAGGGAACGATGTGCCACAGTGTATTACCTGCACTGGTGCCCAGCAGGTTTCTGAGACATGAAGGCAAGCTCCAGCCGTGGAGAACTGAGTAGCGTTGGCTGTGCTAGGCGTGGGGCTCTGGCTTCTCTATGTGGCACAGAAGCAGCTGCCTGTTGGGGAACAGGCTGACGGTAGGGAGTGCTTTGAGAGCTGCTTTTGTCTGCCAGAGCACAAGTTGTTTGGCCAGGGCATGTGTATCTTATTTCTGGTTTGATGGAGGTTTGGAAAAGGTTTTGTTAGTGTGAATCTTTGTGCTTAGTGTTCAGAGCCTACAAATTGTAACATGTTAGGTTAACTATTGCCACTTGAGTGTAGGAAGCAAAAGCATCTCCCCTTCTTTCTAAATGTCTAGCTGTGGAATTCTCACCATCTCCAAATACTCAAATTAGTGACCTGAAAGTCATTGGCAGTCTAGGCAAGGCAGGATCTGTAAGGCACAATATGCCAGCCTTGTTTTAGACTAGCTGTTCTCCTGTGTTCATCTGCTGTTACTGTAACAGCTAGTACTCACCAAGGCATGCATCCTCACTTTTTCCTAGGAAATAATTTCAGCATGTGGTGGAGATCTGAGCTGTGCTCTCCCGTGGTTGGAATTGCAGACTGTGAACTTCAGCTATAACTCGATCACTGCCTTGGATGACTCACTGGTGAGTGGGGCATCCTTCCTGTGTAACTGAGGGGAAGAGAGGAGATGGTCACGGCCAGGAACTGGGCACTCCTTTACTGATGCTGCTAGGTCTGGGTGGGAGGGAGTAGGCAGTGTTAATTTTGCTGGCCTCTTCCAGCAGGACAGGGTTTCCATGCTGCGATGGAGACGTTTATAGGATCTGATCTAGTATCTTTTTGTCCTTCAGCAATTACTGAATGCTCTGAGAGTCTTGGATTTGAGTCACAACAAGATCCAGGATTGTGAGCACTATTTAACAGTGAGTATCTTGGGCTGAGCACCAGAGTTTCCTCATATGGAGAGGACACTGCTAAAGTGCTGTAATCGTTGACCATGTGCCTGCTAGGTTAAGTATAACAAAAGAAATTGGAGACATGGCCTAGCAGGCGTGTGATTTAGAGCTAGTGCTTGCAGCCTTAAAAGTGTTGTCCTGTACATGCAGCCCCTGTGCCACTGAGGCAGAGAAGGCAGTGTTCCTCATCTGCTCTAAGACAGGACAGTTAGCTGTATGTGTCACTGTATGTATCACTTGGCACTCCAGGGTGACTGAGTGATAAATACACCAAAACGTGCAGTGTACACTGTACGTACAGTTGCACATGCAGTATGTATTCCACTGTGGCCAAGACTTCACTGTAATCTCTGCAGCAGGTGGGAATTATGTAGCCAGGCATGGGAGCTGTAGAGGCTTGCTGTTCGGTTTGTTCAGACTGCCAGTAGCATTTCTTTCTCACTCTCAGAAATCCCCTATCAGTTACGTTAGAAAGGTGGTAGTCTGTCACAGTGGCATGTGCATCTCTGTGGATGGCAATAAAATTCATGCTCTGCTGGGCTGGATCTGCTTCTTTTAAGAAGCTGTGAAACAGCTTTTCCTGGTTTTGGTGGGGCTCACAATGTATCATTCACCATCATCTTTGCAAAAGTAAGAAAGGGCTTCTTTTGGTAGTTCAGTCCTTTTGCTGAGGCAGGAGATCCAGTTCCTTCTTGTGTTGCATTGAAGTTGATGAGAAAGGAGAAAGCTGCTCCTAGCAAATTTTGTAAAGCAGTTAGATCATGCTGAGTGCCCCTAGACAAACCATGCCAAATGTGAACATCAGAGTCTTGCTGCAGAAATAGTTTTAAACGCACTTGTTGGTTGACCTTGATGGGATGGAAAAAATGGTAGGGGCTAGTGCCCTGTCTTGAGTTCAGGGTCAGGCTTTGAGCTAAGGACCCAATTGACCTGGTGCTGCTCTTCTCTCTGAACAGACCCTTACAGAACTAGAGTACCTCAATCTGGCTTACAACTTCCTGTCCAGGGTGCCAAACCTTGGCATCTTCAGCCGATCCAAGCTGGTGACTCTGATCCTGCGCAACAATGAACTTGACAGCATTAATGGTGAGCCCACAAGGGAGGAGCGTTTCTGAGTTTGAGGCCTTTCTCTCTTCCTCAAGGAAGAACAGAACTTGAAATCCTGGACACACTATTTTTACTAGGGTTCAGTTTGGGGGGAGAGGGGTAGGTGGGAGGTTCCTAAGTTGTATCTTCTAATGTGCTGATGGCTTCTTGCTTTGTTTGCAGGGGTTGAACAGCTAGTGAATCTGCAGCACCTGGATGTGGCCTATAACCTGCTGCTGGAACATACCCAGTTGGCACCATTGTCCACTCTGCACTATGTAAAAAAAGTAAGCACAAAGGCTGATGGGTTGGTAGGTTAGAGATGTCATGGTCAGGGGGTGCAAGGCGGAGACTGTGTAGTAAGAAGAGAGTTTTGAAAGATCAATTCAACTCTTGAGCCTTTAATTTTAATGTGGGAATCTGGTGGGGGAGCCTTGAAAAGACACCTGTATTTCAGCCTTCATTTTCAGTGACTCCAGCTCAAGCTAACCTTGTTCCATATATTCATCCCTACCTCCTTGCTCCCCCTTTCCAATTTTAACACTGTCAAGTTCAGTAAAGATCCTCCCCTGATCCTGTTGTGGATTTGTGTGTTAAGCAAAGCCTGAAGGAGGATAACCACAGTCACTAATGCTTGTGAAGGAAGATAGCCTGCAAAGGACTGTTCTCTCAACGCTTCTCAGAGTCAGTACAGAAAAAGCTCCTAATGATTTAGGGGCATGAGTCGGAAGTACTTTAATTTCCTTCTCTATTTGCTGAACAAATTTCAGGAAGCATTGTAAAAGCTTAGTCCTCTCCTGGCTTGACCACCGTTCTACTGCAAGTAAATTTCCTGAGGCAAAAAGAAAGCCTGGATCCTGCAGGCAGATTAGGTCAGGGTATAGAATATTGCTTCTAATAACAATTTCTCTATTTCCCCCACCCAGCTGCATTTAGAGGGAAACCCATTATGGTTCCACCAAAACCACCGATCTGCAACCCTTGTACATCTGTCTCCCAGGGCAGCCTCCTCCAATGTGAGTATTAGCAATGTGCCTTCTGCCCCTGCTGTTGAAGGCATAGGGTGTTCTGACACTCAGGCAAATGTAGGGAAAGAATTTCATAAGCCTAAAAATTTATTCCAGTGGTATAACAGTGGTGATTGTTTTGTGGGTTTTTTTGGTTGTTTTGGTTTTTTTTCCAGGTAGAGTAGTTTATCCTTAAATTTTTATGTGGTGTGTTGGCAGGGGGAAAAAAGAGTTGAATACTGGTCTTAGGTTTGCAAGACCTCAGATCTTAATATGTCTTCACTGTGTACTTCATCAGTTTTGCTCACTGATGATCCCAAAACTTTACTCTGTTCCTGCTAGATAGTGACTATGTAGTTGGACTTTGCAAAGAAGGAACTCGCCATCTTGGGCCACGTTGCCTAACTGCATGCTCCTTTGGCAGCCATGGCCACCTCTTTCTTTCTCCCCATGACTCTGCTCTCAGCTAGGTGTCATCACCGTTTCCCTTGCACTCTTAGGTCAATTCTTGGTAATCTGATTTTAAATAAGGAAGACAGCAAAGACAGTGTTCTGGCAATTTAGCAAAGTAAACTTGCTTGCTGAGGGTCAGAGGTGTTCCAGAGCTGGTCTGCCCTTCGTATTGGTGGCAAATGGCTGGATTCATTGTCTTCATAATGCATCTTGGAACAAGCTTTCACTGAGCTCAAGTTACTGGAAGCTAGGTAGACTCAGGCTAAAAGTAGGGTACAAGCTTTGAGGTGAAAGTGAGTATCTCTCAAAACAATTAATGCATTGTTGCAGAATAAGCTATTGTATCTCTTCCGCCAACTGTCTTGGATATGTTTCTGGCAGTTGTAAAGTCTGTAAACAGGAAAACCACAATGGTCCCTTCTGGCCTTCTATGCTATTAGGTCAGGTAGCTACAGCTAAAGGAGTGACGGATAAGCAAGAACAGGGCTGTTTCTGGTAGTCTTTACAGTTTTGTGCTAGGGATCCCAACCCTAGGGTGGCCTGAAGGGGAATAGGAGTCAGCAGATGTTGTCCTGAGTATGTGCCAGCCAAATGGAATCTGATTGCAAATGGGTCTCTAATTACAGTTCCTCTTGGATGGGGAGCCACTCTCTTCCTCGGACCTGATGGTAAGTACAGTTGCTGTAAACTGATCTTACTGGCTTTGGGAATGGGAACTCCGACAGGTTTTTGCATTGTCATGTGTCCCACTAAATCTGTATGGGCTGCCTTGACTCTTTGACACAGTTCATTTTGGCTCAGTCCATGCTGATTCCTAGTAATTGTTGGGACTGGCCAGTGTAACTTATTTTGTCCTATGCAGCCTCGCAGAACTTGGAGCCTTGCCTGTTTCCTCTTCATGTACTATCTGGTATTTGACACTTGAATTACATGTCAGCAAAACAAAGAGTTATCAGTTTCCCATTTGCTGTTTTTAAGAAAGGCAGAGATTGAGTTAAATCAGAGTGGTCATGATAAACAATCTAGTCAACCAGCAGGTTCTGTTGTCACCACTTCAACTGAAATGGTGAAAGTTTGGAGTGAGGGGCAGGGAAGTTGTCAGCCTGAGTTGTGGCGTGGTTACCTTGTCTCCCCTTTGCCCTTAGCCGGCAGCGTTCTCTTCTTTTGGCTTTAGCACCTGCCAAGACTTGTGCAAAGTGTGTCACAGTCCATCCACACTTCTACCTCAGAGAAGACTGCACTGGACCGCAGTGCTCTGGACAGTTCCTGTGCTGCAGACTTCAGCGACAGTCAGTCACCAGCAGAGAATGTGGCTGTCAGGCTCCCTCGGAAGAAAAGCAAGGTCTGCAACTGAGATAGCTTCTTAACCACATAGCTGGCATGTTGGGTGAAGGGGCTGCCTTGACATGAAAGCCTTGTGCAGTGGGATGTGGCCTTGTACTGACTGTGTGGTAGCAAGCCTCTACACTGCTGTGTGTTGGGAAGGGGCTGGGCTTAACATCAGTCTTGATATACAGTGACAAATGTTTCATGGTGTGCTTCTGCAATGTAACAGCTATGAATCCTTCAGCTTGGCAGAGCCCGTCATCAGATGCTGTTTTGGTTGTTCTGGTGCCTCCCAACTATTCTTATCGTGTTTGTTCCAGGGAAAAGTCAAAGTGCGCAGAGCAAGCATTTCAGAGCCCAGTGACACAGAACGTGAGCCCCAGGCTTTACCTCTCTCTGCTGGTGAGGCTTGTCTTCCTCAGTAACACAGCAGCTGAATTGCCCACAGTCAGAGGAGTGCTCTGGCATGGTGACTGTTTTCATACTTCCTAAGTTTTGTCTCTGCAGGCCTGGTCCTACAGCATCAGAAGGAGATGAAGCGCTTGGACAGCTTCAGAGATCGCTTTGGTGTTGACTGGCTGCAGTACAAGAGACACCTGGAGGAGCATGACCACGTGCCTGTCATCTGCCGTAGCCATTCTGCAGATGAGATAGCAGGCAGAGCTGCTGCAATGGACTTGCAGAGTGAGAGCTCTGACCCAGAGCAAGAAAAACCCCAAGTATCCCAGAAGGAATCCTCTCCTCCTTTGGATGTTACTGAGAAGGAGGAAGAGCCTAAAGTGCAGCTGGATGAGCCTGTGGAAGGAGAACAGAGAGGAGAAGAGCAGGCAGATGAGCTAATTCTGGGGGAGGAAGAAGAGGAGAAGCCAGAAGGTAAACAGGTCCTTTCACTGCTGTGGTTGAGGACTTGGGTGATGATAGAATAGGTGGATCAAATGTGATATCCCTGAAGCTTTATCGTGCTGCCCAGTATTGCAGGAATTCTAAGGACTTGGGCCAAGCATGCCTGAAGGCCTCCTGTGTGTACTGACCTGTACTGTGTCTTGTTCGGCAGTGGACCTTTGCCAGCCAGTGCTGGTGAGCCAGATAGAAGATGAAGGGGACCCAGAGCCAGACTGGATCTTCCTGCGAGTCACAGCTAAGCATGTGATTGAGGTGGAACTGAAGGCTGCTAGAGTCCTCCACAAGCTGGAGCTGAAGTGCCTCCAGAAGGTGGAGACCTCCGAGATGAACTGGAAGAGGATGGTGAGTTATGCCTCTTGTGTGAGCCTTTGGCATCTTAATCCCTGTGCAGGCCAGCATTCTGGATTTGGGCTTCTGTCAGAGTACCCTGCAGGTCTTTTCCTACCTCCTGCAAAGCCTGATTGATTGAGCATCTTTTCCACCTGATGCATATGTATCTAACAGCATCTGTATTGCTTAGAGTACCTGTGATACTGCAGCAGAAGCCAGCACCAATTCTGTTCCAAAGCTGGTGTGAAAAAGACAATG
The DNA here is from genome assembly GCA_013401275.1 of Pandion haliaetus. Taxonomy (NCBI): domain Eukaryota; kingdom Metazoa; phylum Chordata; class Aves; order Accipitriformes; family Pandionidae; genus Pandion; species Pandion haliaetus. The sequence continues at coordinate 144,630 of VYZV01015857.1, read as the reverse complement.
GCTGGACTTGTTCCAGTGTGCAGAAATGAGAGACTTCTCAAGAGGAGCCTAAATGAAACAGAGACCTCCTTCCCATCCATTCTTTACTGGGATATTGCCCTGGCCTTGGAGGACTGTTTGTGGATTGCACTTTTTCTTAGACAGTGCAGCACTGAGCCTAGTGTGATGTTTAGAAAGCTACTGGTAGCTCAGTGGGTGGTTTTCGATCCGCTCTAGGTGCATGCTTTAGCACTACCAGCCCTATTTTGCTTTTGTGGTTCTTTAGAAAGGGAGTTTGGAAATCTCTTTTTCCTCATGGTAGGATTTTAACATTCAATCAGCTTCTCTAATACTGTTTCCCCCAAAAGCTCCAATTCATTTTTTCTTCCTGCCCTTGTACCTCTTCAATGTTCGTGGCTTGATATTCTTCTGAAAAGGTGTTTTGTTTGAAATGCTTTGTTCTGGTCCTTGAAACTTACTGTTGTCCTCAGCACTTTCTAGCTTATTTTTATTTATTTATTTGTGCATATTTAACCAGGCTCCCAAATGCTCTCAGCTATGGAGGGCTACTCAGGGCTTACTAAATTAAGTGCTTGTATGGCCATGTTTCAGCCAGTTGCAAACAAATGCAGTCTGTATACTGGATGCTGCACCTTCTTTCTAGAACTGGTGTTTTCTGTCTCCTGCAGGACCTGGAGCGAGTTTTCCCTGTCCTCACATTGCACTTCAGCTACATTCGCAAGGACCGGCAGAAACGCAAATATGTGGTGCTTGATGACTGCCCAGAGCAGTGTCTACAGGTAGGGGAGGCTGGAGGGGGAAGCCTGGAGAGGGGGACAGTGTTACTGGAAGACACTGAATTCTTCCAGCCAGCACAGGGCCCCTGTTCTCAGACCACATGGGCATCTGCTGCTCTGTGGCACCTCATGTCTGGCTTGTAAGCTCAGGATTTATGCTGTTGCACAAATGACTTGTGGAGGACCCTGTGAGCCTGGCCATGGGCAGTGGAGCTCCTGGAGCACAAAGGGTGCTCTCAAGGAGGAAGTCCTGCAGCTTTCTCCCTCTGGGGAAGAAAAGTTAGTAGCCAAGTTGGCAATCCTTACTTGTTGTGCATGTGCAACATAGTGTGTCCTGGGTGCTGAGTGATGCACTAGCCTGTACTTTGCCTCTGGACAGCGATAGTGTCAGTGGCAACTCTGGTCTGCGCAGCTGCTGTAGTGACTTGGGTCTCAAATCCAAGTATTTTTCTTGAGGTACTGTTGTTTAAGTACATTTAAACAAGTTGTGTTACAGAGAAGGCACAAATAGATGGGGCTTTTGAGTCCGGAGTTTCAGGGAGAGCCTGTCAATATGTAGATACAAGGCATAAACCTGCAAAAAACAGGTTCTCTCAGTCTTCTGCAGTGAAGCTCCATGCCCTTGGCAAGTCTTGCACAGACTGGCTGTGGTACTCTGTTAGCTGGGAAGTGGCCCCGCACCTGTTGCACTCTGAAATGCTGTAATGAGGCATGTGAGGAGACTTGCTGATGTCAGAGGCTTGCTTTTATTAGGATGGTTATAGCTGCCTGCTAGCACTCTTTTTCTCTGTGCTGCTACTTCTAGTGTGTCCTTGAAGTGTTGTCCCCAGCTGTTGAGGAGAATCGGCGACATCAGGACCAGGAAAAGGGATCCACAAAGCTCCAGTGCCTGAAATGCAAGCAGGAGTTTTTGCAGTCCCTGGCTCCCTGGCATCAAGGTCCCTATCCTTCAGAGGTTGGAGATGCCAAAATCCTGGAGACCTTAGTTGCCTCAAGTCAAGGTAGGATGTAGTGCCCAGGAAAAGGATGCTTTCTAATGCCCCAGGCAGACTGCCAGAATGGCAACTGTGGTGCAGAGCATGGAATGTATAGGAGAGGGTGATGCCTTGGCTGTACTGGAATTTAAACCTGTTGTGGGATGTATTCTCACTTGGCCCACTTGGACTGCGAAAAGCCTGCCTTGTTCGCTAGCAGGAATAAGCCACTGTTTTAAGGTTAAGCAAACGGCACCCCTTTTGTGGGTGGCCTGGGGTCTGGCAGAACATAGAGGTGCTGGAAACTGCAGATGGTCCACAGAAATCTGAAGTCTGGGAGAGGCATTAAAGGTCATGTAGTCTCTCTTGTTGAAACTGTGGTCAGATCTGCCACAGACTAGTTTGTTCTAAAGGGCTTTTGCTAACAGAGGCTTCTGGGGAATCTTCTCCAGTATTTCAGGTAAAACTTGGGTTGTTAGACACTAGAAAAACAACCAGAACCCTAACCTAAGTCTCCCTTGCTGTGATCTTAAGCCCACTCATGCTTCCCTTTTGGGGAATGATTTATTCCTTTCTTTGTACTTGAGGGCCATTGTTGTCCACTCGTGACTAGTCCTGTCTTCTGTCCTCTAGACTAAATAAGCTCAAATCCCTAGATAATTTGCTTGTCAGTCATATCTCATACAATGCAGTTATTCTTGCTAGTCTCCTTTGTACTCTTTCCCATTTGTCCACATTTTTCTTTGGGTGTCTGAAACTAGATGTGGTATTTTGGCTGAGACATGGCTAGTGCTGAATAGGCATCTTCTGGTTCCTGAGTTTTTTCAAAGCTCAGTTTATATTTGAAGTGGGGAGTGCCCAGCCTTAGCTCAGAAGATGCTGCTCATTTGACGAAGTATCCTGGGATTGAAGTACTGCAGTGAGGGCAGAGGTGCAGTCCTGGCTGCAGGACTGTTTTCCACCCTGAGACACTTTCTCCCCCCTGCCAGGGTAGTGGGAGTCCCAAGATCCAGCTGGGAGTCTGCTGTGGTGTGGGTGAAGCATCAGGAATTGCGGTCAGGAGGGATGAGGACAGCTGGAGAAAGGACACGGCATGCTTGTGGTTTGGCTGGCTGGAGGATAAACCAAGCTGGGGATGGAGGTGGCTAAGGAAGTTTGGATTGACTGGTCATGAGCTTGGCCTTCAAAGGTTAGGTGAGCACTTGTGGACATGAAGTGGAAGGAAGTCATGAGCCAAAGCCCTGATGTAGTTTTGGTTGCAACTACAGCACACACTGATCACCCTAAATCTGAGCAGAGCTATTTAGGGTGGATGTTGGCACTGATCCAGAATTTCTCATTGATTCATGAAGGGAGGTGTGTAGAATATGATTCTGAACAGAGTTGCTCAGCAAGCTGCTCAAGTCAGACTATAAATATTGTCTACTTTGAAAGGGATGGTTTGTGGTTTGCAGAGTGGGGAAAAAAAAAAGTAAAGTCTTGTTGGGGGAGAGCTGTTGTGGTTTTTTTTTTTTTTTTTTATCCCTAACGAAATCTTCCACAGATACTGCAGCAGCTGGTGAGCCCATAGCCTGTCCCAGTTGTTCCAGTGACCATGTGGTCATCTTGCCTTCAGAGGCGTGCTCCAGCACACCTTTGGCACCTGGCCCTGACAGCACAAGTGAGGACCTGTCGGACTCTGTCCTGGAGGGAGGCAGCCAGCAGGAGGGCCCAGAGGAAGCACCTGCCCTGGCCGGTGAGAGTGGGAAGTTCTACATCGGTGGGGAGGACAGCTCGGAGATGGATACCAGCAACAGCACCAGGACACCGGAGCTGAGTGGCGAGCATGACAGCACTCTCCATTCCAGCTCCCGCAGTTCAGATGGGGGCTGCGGGAAGAAGGAGCTGGGCATGAAGAGCCAGTACTTGTCCCTCAGCCACACAGACACCAATGGGGGCAGCTTGATGGGGAGCTACCGTTACAGTGTTTGTCGTGGGCCCACTCCTTCCCAGCTTTCTCTGAACTCTGAGTCTGAGGAAACATGGAATCTCAGTCCCTGTGAGTATGTAGGAGCTGTGCAGGGTTTAGGGTCTGCACAGCTTGGTGTTGGGCTTTATCACTGGTGCTTGCAGGATGCACTGCCTCCTGTTTAATGGGGAGGGAGGGGGTCATCAAGCATGAGCAGCAGTGACCGTGGTTCTTGCGAGCAGAGTTTTTTCATTCCCCTCTCTGTTCAATCCTCACGCCTGAAGGTAGGGAAAACTGAGTCAGCTCCTAATGCCTAGTATTGCTTAGACTGAGTAATAGAGTCTTGTTCTGGGAGCTGCATTGCTCAGTTACAGGCACACTGGGTTCCTGTGGCACCAGTGAGCTGCCAGCTGGAGTGTTACCTTTGGAGAATAGTGTGCACAATTTCTCTGTATTTATTCTCTGGCTTAAGTGCAGTGTGAGGCTGGTGTGTCTGTAGGAGGCTGTGGTTAGTGGATCTACAGTTACTTGTGCTTTCCTCAGTGGTCTTTGTGAGCTTCAGATGGCAAAGCCTGGCCAAAAGAAGAGACTGTGTGCTGGCTGTGAGGGCTATTGTGCAAGACAGCAGTTACTAGGACATCCACAAATGCTTTTTGTGAAGGGTCTTGGATTTCTGATGCAGGACACTGCCTTTTCTTTGGCATCAGCTTGTGATTTACAGAATAACTGAAGTTGTTCAGGAGCTGCGGAGGTTATCTAGTCCAGCCCACTATGTGACTCTACTGCACCTGCAGTCTAGTCCTGATTTGCAAACCCATCAGCTTCTCAATCTATAGAGATCTCCCCTAGCCTTTCAAGACTGCTGTGCCTATGAAGAGGAGTTGGTATAGGACCAGTGTTTAGGATTGCCATGTTCAGTCTTGTACACTTGAAGTGTGAGAAATAACACTGTCTGTTCTTTTGGGTTAAATCGCAGGGTCCCAATTTAAAACTGAGCCCATGAAGGAGTTCCTGCTGAGAAGTTGATTAGTGTAGTGTTTCTGGTGGAGAACAGGCTCTGCTGGGGAGTGTGTACTCTCGGGCAGTATCATGGCTACTGTATAAATTACTTAGTCATATAATTGCATGACAAACCTAATTATGTTCTTAAGCAGTTTTATTGGTGTCTTCCTCAGTCCCCTTTAGCCTCACCACAGTCGAAGTCAGAGTTTAAAAAGTTGACCTGAGCTGACACCAGCTGAAATGAGAAATGTCTTTCTGGCTTTGTGATAAAGAGCTGCCCTTCTGCCAAATCTGGCAGCAGATCAGTGTCCTCCTGTGACTAAACAGCTGAGCATAAGTTGAAGATGGGTTAGACCAAAGCTTTGTATATCTGAAGAAGCAAGTGTTGGAGTGATGGAGTCCCCTCATGGAGTCTCCACATTGAGACCTGACTTTGGCCCTTTGTCTTGAGGAGAGACTTGATGGAAGCAGGTGTGCAGAGGGGGTGACACTGCTGCACTGGTGCCAGTCTGCATGCTTAGGCAGCATCTGGTCAGTGAGCAGAGTGCTAATCCCACCCTTGGCTCTCCTCAGCTGTAAACAGCATCCTGAACATGAGGGACTTCCGTTCCGTGGATCATCGCTTGAAGCTGTACCTGGATATGGAGGTTTTTGAGGAGAATGCTGAGGAGTTCCAGTGCTTCCTCAAGGTGAGCTCCCGCACCACCACTCCTACAGCTTCTTGGCTATCTTTCTTGACACCCTTCAAGTTCTGCTCTGGGGTAGCATCCCAGAGACTGTGAGGTGTGAAGGGAACTGAAGTGTGCTTGAGTCAGTCCTTTCCATGGGTGAGCTGGCGAGGGGCAGGCCAGTGCTGTGACCCACCCTCTCTGTGCTCTAGGTGGTCATGGTGAAGTTTGGCCGTCAAGGAGAGTTCCTCTCAATCCTGGTCGCCTCTGATCTCAAGATTTATGTGCTGGAAGTCACTGGGGCTATCAGGTGAGGAGAATGGTGGCAAGTGAGACCCTGCAGCAGGCTGTGAGTGCTGGGTAGTGCCCGCCTGTGCTAGCCTTACCCTGGAGGTGTGGTGACATGCAAAGGCTCTTCTGGCAAACCCCCCTGCTGCAGTCTGATGTGGGAGAGGAGATGGGGCAGCCTGCTGCAGCTGAGGGCTGTGCTCTGTGATTAGGGGACAACCTGCAGACTGGCTGAAGAAGAATGACTCTCACTACCTGTCTGATATTTCCCATCTGGAAGTGGGACTCTGCCACCAGAGCTTGCGAATGGAGTTTGAGAACCCAAAAGCCTCCTACAATCTGCTGATCCGGAACCAAAGCTGCTGTGACCAGTTCCTGCAGACCCTGACATGTAAGAGTAGAGCCCTTGGTGGGGGGCTGGGGAAAGAGGATTTTGGAAGATTTGCTCTTGGAGAGCTACCAGGAGAGCTGTAGTTGGATGTATGTTGGAAATTCACTTCTTGCCACTCAGAAAAAAGTTGGGGGAGAACCCCATTGGCATCATAACTTCCAGTGCCTCTCTGTAGACTACAGAACCATCTTGAGCTGTTATGTACTGTCCTTGGGTTTGCAATAAAAGATGTCTACCTTCTCCCCCTCTTCAGATCTCATGCAAGAGCTACCTGCTAAGCACAGGAGTAAGGTGAAGGAAATCCCCACTGTGGAAATGAATCCACAACATTGGCTATGGTAAGAACAGCCTCTGAGACATTGGGGTTTCAGACAGAGGAGGATGTCTGCTTGTCCAGCAGTGCCTGGGAAGCGTAGTGCTCAAAACAGGGCAGCACAGGAGGAGACACCACTGGAGCAGCAGCCAGGCCTACATTACAGGTTTAAGGCAGCTGGCTCAGGTGCCTGGTGCACCGGGGGTGAGCAGGCAAAGGGGTGTCATGGATTGAGCCAGGTAGGGCAACTCCAGCTCTCCTGGAGGAGCCTGAGCAGAATATAATGGAGGGAGGAAAAGCGGGAGGCATAGGGCAGCCTCCTCCCTTGCAAGAAGCATTTGGTTCCTAACTGGCAAGGTGGTAGGTAGAGTAATGGGAGAGAAAGGAATTTTGCAACATCTGGAAGAGATGTGTCCCTCCCTTCCCCAAGAGGACAGTAAACAGTAGCTAGCTCACAGCAAACCTAGACTGCAGAGTACTTCCTTGATCAGCCCACTGTTGTATCTCCTCCAGGCCTCTACTGGACTCCAAGACCACAGATTCTGCAGCTGCAGATGACACTTGTTTCTTCTACCTGCTGGCCTACCTGATCCAAGGTACAGGAGATCTCAGTGGCCAGGTGTCCCACACCTTGTGCTGTCTGCTTACGTGCTTGTGTTTTTAGCATACAGTCTGTGGGAAAAGAGCTGGGCCATTGGTCCAGCTAGGGGCATGGGTGAGGGTTCTTTTTTTAGTGTTGAGACGTGTAGCATAGCAGCATGCTTCTTCCTGTATATCCAGTGAGTCTCCCAGCCGTTTTCTACATGGAAGTCCAGGCTCTATGGAGCAGTTTGTCTTGCACCCAAAGTTTGGTGACAACTCAGAATGGTTTATGAGAAGCTGGGGATTATCTAAGGGCTGGATTGTTGCCCTGAGCTGAGGGGTCATACCCACAGCTGGTTTGTGTGAGGAGCTGAAAGGCTCCTCCATTTGGGAAAACAGAAGCAGGTGTCTGGAACCCCAGATGGTAGGACAGGAGCAGCCTGGACCCCATCAGGTTCTGTTCTAGGGCTTGCTGAGGGCCAAATGTGCTAAACCTGGGATTTGAGTCTTCAGTGAATGATTCCAGTGTCTTCTTAGCTTGGGACACTGAAAAAATCAACCTAGTGGTTCATCACATTCTGACCAATTTGTTACTGCTTTTGCACCCTTGTTCACCATTGGCCATTGGGGAGGTATGAGAGAACGAGAATCATAAGGAATCTGTGGGAAGTATTTTTATTGGTCTCCTCAAGCTGAACAAATAGTCTGTGGGAGGGAGAACTTCAAATGATTTTTTCTTACTCTACAGTTTTCTCCTTTTTTAGAGTATGGTGCCCAAAACTGGGCACAGTTCCAGCTGAGGCCTTGTTGCCAAGTAGACAGGGCTAATTAAATATCCCATTTCTGATATTCCTACTAATTCCCAAGAGTGAGATGTGACGAGCAAAGCAACATGTTGCTGTAGCAGCTTGCGATCCCCTGTGACCTCAGCCAGTTCTGCTAGTTGTTCTCTATTTCTGTGCATCTGACTTATTCCCAAGTTCTGGTGCTTTTCATTTGCATCCACTGAAATCGGCTGGATGATATTTATGCTCCCTGCAGTTTAGCAAAACTAATTTGCTTCCTGCCATACTTAGGACGCATCCCAACTTGGTATTAAACTTTATGTGTGTGCTCTCTGTTCCAACCATCAGAGATATCTGCAGCCAGATGAATTAAGGCCAAAAAAAGGCGGCCTTTTAGCTGGAGCTGCTGACTTTTAACTAAGGAGTAGTAAAGTGTTGTTTAAGAGGTCCAAGGACTCAAGCGTCTTTTCCTGCTTCACATGAGGACATAGGCTGGACAAGGCCTGCTGGGTGGTGGTCTTTCATACGCATGCTCCTGTAGTGAACTTGGATAAACTGGTCAAGCCCAGCCACTTTTAGCTACCCTGTTCCACCTCTTCAGTCAGGAAGCTGGATAAGGCTGTTCACCCAGTTACTGTTGCTGGAAAGGATTTCCCTAGGGGAGGAATAGAGAGCAAAGCTGGTTCTGTGGTGACTCAGGCTCTCAGCAAAGCCTCTCCTATTCCCTTGTATCCTTTTAGGGGCATCTGCTTTCCCTGTGACCCTGCTGAGCACCCGAAGCATGCTGTTTCTGCTGGAGGAGAATCACCAGTGGCAGGTGCAGCCCTCCTTGGATGCAGACCATGAGGCAGAAACACCTCCTAGGAGCAACATCCAGTTGAAGGAGAAGCAGCCAATCAGCAGTATTAGCAATGTCATAACCTATCACCTCTGCCCTTGTGACATCAAGCTGATGCTTTATGATGAGGTAACCGGGAGGTGGTCATGGGGCACACAAGATGCTGGGGGCTGGATTGTGCTCAGAGCCTGTTCCTGTCAGGAGTGTCTTGGGGCTGTCATCTCCCATCCTAACCTAGGGCCTTGCACCACAGAGGCAGGGGAGCACAGCGAATTGCTGCTGTACAAAAGTCATGCAGGGACACTTCCACGGCTGGCAGCAGAGAGGGAGGAGGATGGCACTTAGGAATTGGGAGGAGCTGGCAGCTGCACTGGGGAATAGCAGCTCAGGGCTGATCAGTGCCTTTCAGGCTAGACTCTCTTCATCCACCTCCCTCGCTTTCCTCCCTCCCAGGTGCTGAAGGTGGAGAGCACTTGGCACATCCGCACAGAGTGCCCTGAGCTCCTGGTAGAGCTGGTGGAGTGGATCCGTGGGCCCTGGGAGGAGATGTTCTCGATCGAGCTACGGAAGGCTGTGTACGAGGGACTGGAGTGAGCTTGCTGGCTGTAGGCAGGCAGAACTGGGAGTCAAGAGTGCTGCTGTGCTGGCAGTGATGCACAAGTGTCTCCCACTCCCATCTGACTTTGCTGTCCTGTGGTCTCTGCTTTCCACTCTACTTTTGCCCCTGGCCCTTTTTGGTGAGGAGGAGGGGAGCACACGGTGGTCCAGACTGCACAGTCACTTGCACTGGGCTGGCCATGGAAGAAGGAGGTGGAGGGTGTTCCCTGTAATACTGCATCAGCTACACAGAGTTTTAACTTGGCAGTGTCTGCTAGTCATCTTCAGGGTCATATGGAGTGTCACTGGAGGAATAGGAGAACCAGGTGAGAGCATGTTCAGTGGGACATGCAGTGGTACTAGGCAAACAGCAGGCCAGAGGCAGTTGGGTGCTGTGGTCTTTCTTGCAGGTATATTTGCTGCCTTCCTAGCTGTCTCAGAACAGCTGCCATTATCTGCTGATGATTTTTTTTTTTTTCTTTTCCTCCCCCTCCCTCTTGTCCACGGCTTCCCTAAAGCTGCCTGCTTCAAACAGGAGCCTGATTGCACAAGGGGATGAGGCATGTTGTACGAATAACCCCACAGAGAGCCTTTACCCACCTGCCTGGTGGGGCATGGCTCAGTCTACTGCTGTAGTCTTTCACTGTCACTGCAGAGGGAGCTGTGAGGGTCTTAGCACAGAAATGTGTTGCTCATTGCTTAGGGGTCAGGACCCTGGGTGGGCACTGGTAGGTAAAAGTGAGGCTTAGGCTCTTCTGAGCAGTCCAAAAGCAAGAGTCTATTTTAACATGAGTTTTACTATTTTCTATTGTAATAAAAGCTTATATTTATTGAATTGTCATGTTTTCCTTGTTTCATCCTCCTGCACTGCTGTAATGTCTTTGTAAGGTCTTGCATACTAGCTTTGTAGCAGCCTCAAGGGTTCCCCAACATCTCACAACTTTCGAGCTATTCTCCCCCTCCTGTTCAGGGTGGGTGCTGATGGGCTGCTAGACTAATCTCCTCCACCTGGCTGGCACCCAAGCAGCAACCAAGGAACAAGGCTCAAACAGGATTAGACTGACAGCAGGTACTGGTTGTGGTGTTCTCCTGTGACAGTTGCCCTCAGGTGAGCATCCTGTGGGCTTCCAGCCCCAGCAAGTTGCTTACTGGCTGTACAGGCCCTCAGAGGCATGCCTCACAGGAGCTGTGGCTGCTGTGGCTGTGGAGATGGGAATACCTGCCCTTAGGTTCTTCCCTGTGCCAGGCTTTACCTTGTCTCAACCTCTCCTGCACAGACTTAAATGCAGCTCAAAAAATGCTGTTGCCTGGCCTGGGCTTGCTGTGTCACAGAGTCTCTGCACACTGTCTCTGCCCAGCGAGGAGCAACTGGAGATGCCGTGTGTGGTGTTTTGATGCAGCTGAAGCTCCCTGTGGGGGTGAGCAGAAATGGAACTGTTATGTTAAGGTGCTGCCAGGTGGGATCTGATACTGCAAGCAGGGACCTTTACTGATGGTTGCTTTTCCCAGAGCAGTGTGTCTGTCTTGGTATGAGTGTTCAACCCACAGTTTCAGGGCAAGTTTCCTGGCTGCTGAATCTTTTAGTGACAAAACCTCTGTTTTTTGTGGAGGTGATCTTGATTTCTTTAAAGCCACGTATTTGTCATTCAGTGACCTGATGCCTGTTTTCTCTCGATACTGAGTATGGCAGCTCTTTGCAACAGTCTCTATGACATCCAAACTTTCCACATACCCAAAGTTGGTGTCTGTGTCTTCAGTTTCTGTCATCTAGAAAACAGCAGCAACTGGCTCCTGCAGCATCCTGCTGCTCCAGTTTCACCTGGACAGATGAGATAAAACTTCTCTCCCTGCTCAAACCCAGCTATGCCATCCTCATAGCCTTAGGAGAGCGGGAAGTTCAGTTTCCATACTTTGTAGAGGTCTGAAGGCCACCTCGCAGCACACTGTTAGATGCTTCTTTGGAATCGCTGTATTAGACTTTTCTCCTGTCACTTCCAGAAGCAGCTGAATTGCTGAAGGCCCACAGTGGCCGATATTTTTATCTAGCCTTCTACAGACTTGATTGACAAGATCTATACTGTCTTGAGGCAGATGTCACAATGGATTCCACTTTCTCCCCTCTTCCTAAATGGGCATATGGCTGCTGCTCTCCGTTCCTTTGGAGTGATCTCAGACCACAGCAAGAGTGAGCTCAGTGGAAGCACTGCCAGCACCTAGCACTTTGTCTGGGAGAAGGAGTCTGAGAGAGCTGAGCCAGTAAAGACCAGTAAGGGTTTTCTGTCTTCATTTTGCTATTTAAGGAGCTTGCATAAGTACTGTCTTCATCTTCTATAGCTGCATTTTTCACAAGGGGCAAGAGTCAAAATTGGACTTGTTGGACCAGCTCATTGATGCCTCTTCTGCGTAAGCTGATCCCCTGAGAAAGCCAATCCCTGGAGCTTGCTTTTTCCATCTCAGCCGAGCTGCACCCTTGCTCTGCCTTGTGGATCTGGGTATGTGTTGAGGGGCTTGACAAAGTGTGAACTGCCAAAGGTTTCAGCTGTGTGCCTGTCCATAGCTCTTCTTAAGCTCTTCCCAGTTTTTACTGCAGAAGTGACTTCTCATTTGCTTCTGCTCCTTGCCATGTCTCTGCAGGTCTGTGCCCTCAGCATTAGCCTCTTGGTCCCGTTAAAGCTCCCTGCTCTTCTGCATTCCTCTGGCCACTGACAGGGAAGCTCACTTGCGCTGCCACAACCTGCCTCCTGCCTCTTCATGAAACGCTTTGTTTTCCCTCAGGGTTTTGTCCTGTTTGTTACCAGATTAACCCCTTTGTGGTTAATTTGTGATCATGAACACTTTGCTGTGGGGCTCCTTGTGCTAGGCATAGCGATAGGATTAACTGGACTCATTGCATCAGCTGCGTGTGTGCAAGGGCTTCCCTGACACGCTCCTCCACTCCAGAACTGCAGGTAGGCCTGACTGATGGCTGTGCAGGAACAGGGGTTGCATAGGAGAGGCAGGGTTTGCGGAAAGGTGCGTCATCTGTTGAACCAGCTGCAAATGTCTTCTGCCTGTCATAACCCTGAACGTGCAGTCCTCCAGCTGTGCTCTTGGACACTCTTGATTTCCCCCTTCTTTCCCCTCTCGTTTTCTGGGTGCACTTGGCTCCAGCGCTCAGCTACTAGCATGGAGCAAGGCTGGTCTGAATCTCAGCATTTCCCTGCCTGTATCTGCCTGGAGCAGGCTCTTTTCGAGGTGTGTGTAGCTGGAGGAATGCCCAGGCCTGGGGTAGCCATAGGGCTCTGGAGACAGGCTGAAGGCAGCTGTGGGCTCAGGCTTCAGGCTGGCCATTGCCATGAGCCTGAAGCTACCAGCACTTTTCCACGGGCACATACCAGCCCTGCCTGACTTTGCTGTTCAACTCATCAATGAAAATGATGCCTCACTCATGGGTTTGGCTATTTCAGTGCTTCCTACTCTGTGTCTCTGCCCTCTAAAGCAGTACTGCCCTGAGCATACACAGCCTGTGGGTTAGCTGTCAGCCCCCTTGCATGATGTCTAACTAAGCCTTGTTTCTAATCAAACTGGGTGACTGGAGGGGCTGGTTTTTTACTTCTAGCAGAATAATCCTGCTGGCCTCATCTCCAGGGGACTAGAGATGTAGCAGCGAAGGGCACACGTTCCGCATGGCTCACGGACCTGCCTGGCCAGCTTCATCCCCCCTGCGGGTGCCAGCACTCCTTACCCAGCTTTCAGAGCAATGGCGCAGGGCAGCATAAACCCCTTCCCTGTGGGCTGCCCTCCGGCTTGGCTGGCAGGGGAAGAGCACCGACTGCAGGCTGGGCTTGAGTGCCATGCACAGTACCGGGGTGCCGGCAGAAGTCAGCACCCAGGAACTGGGAAGGAGACCCTAGCAGGAGGGAGGTGAGCAGGGGCTGTGCCATGTACCCCCCACACCTGTACTTCATAATCAAGCAGGGGGGAAAGGGAAGGGGACTTTATTTTTAAGCCATCCCAGCCTTCTCTCAGCCTGTTTAACAGGGGACGGTCTTGCCCTTTGCGCTCCTGTGACGGAGCGTGCCTCTTACTGTTATCAGAAAGTTATTGAGCTAGTTGTGGAGCTGTCCTGTATCAGGACAAACAGTCCCTAATAGAGCCATCTGCTCCCTGTCCTAGTGCCAGACGAATTGTTTAATCTGGGAAGAGTGTTTGCTGCCGAGGACGCGTGCTGCCCACCTGCAGTGCTGCCTGCAGCGCTGCCCGCCTGTGGCCCCGCTCAGGGAGGGTGGAGCTGGCTTCCTCGCCCCTTCCTCACCCTGCTGCCAGGTGCCATCCGGGCAGGGTCCATGCCTCCCCACAGCAAACACGCCTGGGGTGCCCAGCCTGGCCATCTGCCCTGCTGCCACCTTCCCCAGAAGCAGAGGCAGCCATAGCAGGGCCCAGCCTGTCCTGCCCTATTGATCAGAGCAGGAACTGAGACTGCTATCGAGAGCCACACTGGGCCCCATGCTCACCCTGCCACCCTGTGTCTGGCAGCCAAGGCAGGGTCTGGCAGTGGAGTCCCAGAGGGTGCCTCCATCATGGTGCTGTGGCTGAGCAGCAAGGAAGGACAGCTCATGGGAGCTGTTGCCGTGGCCCTCCTGAGCTGTAGCGCTTGTCCCTAAAATGCATGTTCTCCTTATCCCTGTGCTTACGCTCCCCCTCAGCCACTATCTCTTCAATTACTGGCCCCCTCGCTCTTGGGCTGTGCAGCTGCCCTGCCATGCTCCACACGCCTGCTCCAGCTCTGGGCTCTGCGCCACAGACTTAGTGGTTTGTGGCTGATCCTGGGTTTTGTGGTTGGTGACGGTGCCCCTATTTCCTCTGCAAAGCTCATCTCCAAGCCGGACCCCGCAAGGCTGCTTGTCTTGCACATCCTTCCTGCCCACAAAGGGTCCAGGCTCTGTCAGCCTCAGCTGATGTGGGAAGGGATGAGGGTGGGCAACACCCTTCGCCCTCTGCCTTCCTTTTCCAGCTGTTGTGGGTTTGTCCTCTGCCCCAGGCTGAAAGAGTGATGCCTCTGCCAGCACTTGGGTGTTGCAAGCTCAAGATGAGGGTAGAGCCCGGGAACACACAGGGCACAGTCACAGGGGGAAACGGGAGGGCTCTGACACCAATGGCCGGATGCTGGCAAGCACAGTAATGCCCGTCTACGGGGGTGTTTGACACCAGCCTCTGGGCCTGGCCTCCTGAGGCAAGCTCTGCCTTGCAGCCTGGGCTGAGCTGTACAAAAATGCTGCTGCTGCAGCAGCTGTATCTGGCCCCAGCCCAACAAGCGGCTTTGGTCTGGGTGCAACGGCCTCGGTTTGCAGTGCCTCAGCGGGTCACGCTCCCTGGTTTAATGTGAGGCTGATGCTATGGGGGCTTGTTCTTAATGTGCTGAGCACCAGAGTCGAAGGGTCACATAGGTACCTTACCCCGGCAAACTGCTCAGCTGCCTGGGGGTGAAGCCAGGCTGGAGGGAAGACCTGGGAGCGCTTGAAAACTAGTGGTGACTGTGGGGAAAGAAAACCCCAAGCCACTTTAACCGCCTGGCAAAAGCAGGAGGTTCAAGAGAGGCTGCATGCAGCTTGCCCTCTCCAGCCTGCCAGGATGTGGCCCTTGTGCCAGCAGTCCCCTGCTCTGCACACCCCCACTCCCAGCTCTCCATGCCAGGCTGCAGCTCTGGCCCCCTCCCCAGCCCCGAACGCTTCCCTGCATCCTTCCAAAAGCTTGAATTTCTGTGCTTGGCTTGCTGTCTCCCTCCATCCACCTCCACCTGTGGCTCCTGGCCTGGGATGGAGTCTGTGCCCAGGGGTTGCGCCTAGAGCATCTGTTGCTGAATCTGCAACAGGCATTTGCCCTTCCAGAAATGTTAATGCCGCAGTTGTGTGCATGGGGTGGGGGTGATTCAACAAAAAGTGTTTCTTCACAGCCAGGTCAAATCCCCTTCCTTCTGCTGCAGCCATACAGCTGAAGCCGTCACCTGGGAAGGACCCATCCATGAGCAGGGGGAAGGAAGGATTGAGCAAGAGAGCCTGAAGTGGGGCCCTTTCCCCCTTCCTCCTCTGCACACACCTGTGCCCGTGTTGAGGTGTAGCACGCCACTCCAGAGGGGCTCCAGTTGCCCTCCCATGGGAGAGCACTGAGCCTGTGCCCGGGCTGCACAGGCACTGGGGCAGCGCCATGGTGGCTCTTGCTGACTTAGGGAAGCGGCAGGACTGCTGTTAGTCAGCAGGCCCAGAATAACCAAAAACCCACACCAGAGGCAGCGGCCATTCTTTCCACCCTGCTCCTTGCCCCAGCCACCTGGCCTCAGCCCTCCTGCAGCTGGCTCCCGGCACTGCCCGCAGGAGGTGGGTGGAGGTGCTGCACCCACTAGGGCTTGCTCATGGAAACCCTTCCGCAGGAGGCAGCATGTGTTTCAGTGGGGAGAAGCAGCATTTCACGAGCTTACGCA
Source organism: Pandion haliaetus (assembly GCA_013401275.1). Classification (NCBI taxonomy): domain Eukaryota; kingdom Metazoa; phylum Chordata; class Aves; order Accipitriformes; family Pandionidae; genus Pandion; species Pandion haliaetus. Next base: position 129,011 of record VYZV01015857.1, on the reverse strand, counting down.
GCAGACACCAGCTTCCCCTGAACTATTTGGGTTGCACAAGGCAGCCCAGCGTCCCTCCCCATCCCCACACCAGCGTGCGCGGACAGGGTGCTCTGCCCAGCATGTCACGGGTGTGGTTGGCCCAGGTGGGGACTCAGCCCCGACAACGCCCCCCCAGAGCCAATTTTAGCAGTGCAGAAAGTGAGTGGCCGGGGTACTTCGGTGGAGGGACAGCTCATGGCTCCAGGGTGGTGACTCAAAGCCACCGCTGCCATTGCTCTGGCCTTGGGAGAGCGGTGCTATTGCCTAGGATGAGCAGTAGTGACTCTAAGGGCACATGTGGAGGTGCCGCGTGCTCAGCCCTGGCCCTGCTGCAGGGACCTGGCCTGGGGCATGAGAAGCAGCGCAGGCTTCAAAAGATTTGAAGCACGTTCCTACCACGCAGGCACATTTTGCTCCACGTTCCCACCATGTCTGGGGCCACCAGGGCTGTCCTTTCTTCCATCCTTGCTCTTCACTGGCGGAGGAAGAGTTTGGTGTTAGGATGGGCAGGGGGTTACAGTGCAGAAGACTCCCGGCTGGAGCGCTGGCTCCCTCCTCCCCCCCTGTGGCCAGGCTCACCGGTATTCCTTCGGGAGATGTTGCTCATCCCCGAGCCCCCCGCGGGCTGAGCCAGGGCCCCCGAGGCTGCAGCTGCACCACCGCTTTGGAGAGTTTCCCCGCAACGAGCAGGAAGACTCGGCTTCGCACCTCGGCGGGAGCGGCAGCCCGGGAGCCAACGAGCTCCCCGGGGGCAAAGGGCGGAGGGGGAGAGCCGGCCCACCGGGGGGCGGACGGGGCTGCCGGGGCTGGGAGCAGCCTCCAGGCGACGGGTGGGTTTGGCGCGGCTGATGTCGCCGACAGACGCGATGCTCGGGTGAGTTTCGG
>VYZV01015857.1:101908-124106 GCA_013401275.1 Pandion haliaetus | reverse complement strand
ATGGGGTGGAGGGTGCCGCACGCTTGCCCAGCGGGGCTGACCAGGCAGCCCTGTCCTGGTGGGCAGCAGCAGGGTTGGGGGCCTTGGGGGACATTCCTACTAATTTTCAAAAAGGGAATATCTTATTTTTGTACGTTTTTATAAACTCGTCAGCGTGTGCACCCTGGCATTTTTATATTCCGCTCCCAATCTCTGCTCTGGGCCTGCACCCCCCCACCATCTCCCGTTTCACCCCCTTGTCCTCCTCCCACACCCATTTCCTGCATCATCTTCTCCTCACACCTACCCGTGCCCTCCTGTGCCCGCTGCCACCTGCCGCTGCACCAGCCGGTGCTGTGCGTGTGCGGGCCATGCTGGCGATGCCAGTATTGCCCCCATGGCATGGGGCTTTAGGGGTGCCGAGCCTGGAGGTCCGGCTGGCTGGGCCGAACCATGGGGCAGGGTGCTGGACTGGCATTGTGCTTGAAGTGGAGAGGACGGAAGGGGTCCCGGCGGCGCTGCTGCTGGAAAGTGCCAGTGTGGCCGCGGGGGCCGTGCTGCGCGGCGTCCTGGCATGGGGTTGTGAGCTGCAGGGCTGGTCTGCTCAGAAATGTCTGTGCAGAGGGCAGGGGCTGTCCTTCCTGCCACCTCCGCCCCGTTCCCGGCCGGCCACCCTTGGACCAAAGCCCATCCCCTCCCACTCAGGCCGTGGGGCCAGGACCCCCTGCGTGGGGCCGGACCCTGGTCCCATGGTGGGGGGACACGGTGCCCTGAGCTGGGCTTGGGTGGGAGCCAGTGGGGCATTTCTCATCATCTCAGCCTGGGTCACACAGGGATTTTTGTAGCGTTGTTTTTTACTCAGAAATGATTGTCACTGTTTTTTCTTCCTTTTTTTTTTTTTTTTTTTTTTTTTTTTTTTTTTTTTATCTATATTAGTAAAGGCTGGAGACGTTTTGTACTGAACTGCTGCATCCGGTCCTTCGGGAGGAAGGGGTGGGAAGGGAATCCTGCGCAGGCAGTGCTGCCCGCCTGCCCTGGGACCTCCCCGCTCGCCCGCGGTGACTCAGTTGTTCCTGCTGTGCGGAGGCTGCTGCGGCCAGGGCAGCCTCCATCGGCCTGGCGGAGCGGGATTGCTCCGGCCGCGTTCCTGTGTGGTCCTGTCCCTGGCGAGGGGCCTGGTGAGGGGCTTCCCTGTGCTTCCCCATCCCACTGCAGCAGGAAGCAGAAGGGATGCTGCCCTGCCCTGGGGCTGGATCAAACCCAGCCACACCATGCCGATTTTGGCCAGCACACCCCAGTTCCCTCTGGGACCCTGGGTTGGAGCTGGACACCTCTTGCACCGCTTGCCCGTCCTCTCCCTCCTCCAGCCAAAAGTCCCCGGGGAGCTTGCATCCCACTGCACAACCGCATGCCACCTCTGTGGCTGCCTCTGGACCTGCCTCTGCCTCTGAAGCTGGTGTTTCCAGGCTGTTTTAGTAAAAGGAACAGGTTTATTTCACTCATCCCGTTAAGCTTTCCAACAGGCTGTGCTGCCAGGAGAGGGTTCGCTTGCAATGCCACGTGTGCCACCAGCCCTGCCACCGGTGCGAGGTCCTGGCGTGGGCTTGCTCTGTCACATCGCGATCCCTGCTGCGGCAGCCTGGCTCTGCCTGGGAGCACAGGGAGGCTGTTGCACCCTGTAGCAGGAGTGGGACCCCGGACTTTTTTTTTTGCGGGGGTGGGGGGGAATTGCTAGGAGGGAGCGGGTGGGGAGAAACAGGGCTGAGCTGGTTGCAGGCAGCAGGCTGGCTTCAGCAGCCTCTGCCGGAGGCTGTGCTTGTCCCTGCCCCACCATGCCCCGGCTTGCTCTGGAGTGGGACCAGCCCCAGGGCAGGTCTGGCAGCGCAACCATGCGCAGGGCAGCCCGAAACTCCAGCTTGTGCAGGGCAGGGTGGAACTGCCCAACCCCCTGCTCTGGGTCCCTCTGGTCCCTGCAGTGTGGGACCAGGGGGCCACTGGGCGACCGACTCCTCCTGGGCAGGATGACGGTCTGGGGCCGGGCTGCAGGATGCCCTAGACGCAGGTGCAGTCCTGGGCCAGGATGTTGGGCACCGTCTCGTACTTGAAGGAGTACCCACCATCAGAGGTGGTACGGACACGCAGGGAGCGCATGGTGCCGGGCAGGGCGGCACAGCAGAGCTGCACACCCAGGCGGTGGCTCAGCCCGTGGCCCTCGGCGCAGTTCCCATGGCAGTAGTGGAAAACGAAGCTGCTGGGATGCACGATCCACTTGTCCCAGCCCAGCTCCTCAAAGGAGATGTTGAGGGAAGCCCGGCGGCAGTTGGTATGGGCGGCCAGGTCCTCGGACGGGCGCTGCAGCAGGCTCAGGGCAGCTGGGGACCAGGGCATGGTGGAGCGACGAGCCCTCTCGCTGCCCTTGGCCCGGGTGGTGGCCACCAAGAAGGGCATCTTGTCCCCCTCGGCCAGGCAGGGGCAGCCAGGGCAGCGCACCAGGAGCACGAAGAGCGGCTGTGAGACCTGGGGCAGCAGCGCCGGGGCAAAGTGAAACACTGTCCAGTGCTCGGGCGTCCGCACTGCCATGGCCGTCACCGGCACGCGGCCCTGCGGTGACAGGGTCAGCACGTCAGGGGCTGAGTGGTTGGGGGCGGCTGAGGGGCCGGTGTAAAACCAGAGCTGGGCAGAGGTCACTGTGCGGCTCAGGGTGTGCGCCGAGGGCTGGAAGAGGTAGGTGAAAATCCCTTCTTCCTCCAGCAGCTTGTCCGGCTGCGTGGGCTCACAAGGCACGTCTGCAGCGAAGGGGAGAAAGATGCTCAGGGTGCATGCCTAAACCCTGAGAGCGTCCCTGATGCCGGGTGGGAGGTGGGATGTTGTAGAGGGTTGCTGGGGTGCTGGCAGGGGGCCTGGCTGCCAGCACAGGCTGTGGCAGGGTGCAGGGGAGCTGATGTCTAGTGCTAGGCAGCAGCCACTGCACTGCACCCCGCAGCTGAGCCCTGCTGTGCCCTAGGCTGGTCCATTACTGCTGCCACTGTCCCCCAGCGTCCTGCACCACAGCTGGTCATCCTGCCCTGTCCCACAGCATCCTGTCCTGTCCCTTAGTATCCCATCCCATTTCTCAGCATTCTGCCCCAGTCCCTAGCATCCCACCCTATCCCACCCTGCCTGCTCCTCAGCCCTTGCCATCTGTCCACAGCCTGCCTGACCTAGCTGATCCCCAGCCTCTAAGCATGCTCTTGTGCTACCTGCCCTTCTCCTTATCTGTGTCCTGGGCTGCTCCGCCTGTCCCCACCTGCCATACCTTTCACCTCTTGGGTCTCCACCAAACCTCACCCATGCCTGTGCCCCAGCCTGGCGTACCCTCTTTCTCTTCTCCCACAGACTACCGCAGCAGCCCTTCTGTCCTGCTGCATCCGTGTTTCCCTGAGCCCCCACCCTGCTTCACCCCTCTGCCCTCTCCATCCCACCAGGATGTTCTCACCTGTGGAAGGGAAGAGGATCACCTGGGAGGTATCCTCCAGCTCCTCCGGCTCAACTTCAGCGTTTTCAAGGATGTCTCTTCGGTGCACCCTCCTTGCTTCCTTCTGGGGATCCTCCTGGAGAACTGGGGGGCTCAGATGCTCCAGCACCCGAGCCCGCACCTTGGCCAGGATGAGCTGCCGGTCGGCACCAGCCCCGGTGCAGCTGGCCAGGGCAGCGGTGGGCAGCATGGCAGGCAGCAGGTGCAGGAGGAGCAGCATGACCATGGGGTGTGCGGTGGTCTGGTGGCTCAGGGGGCTCTGCCACGGGCTCCTGCCTGCCTGCCCAGCCCGTCTGCCCGCTGCACTCCCCCCAGGACAGGGTGGCATTGAGACCTATCTGACACTGACGCAAATGTCTGCTTGCCGTGAATATTATCTCTGGGCAGTGAAAGCGCTGAGACGTCTGGAATGCAAGGACTGCAAGGACGAGGCTGGGCTGTGGGCAGGGTGCTCCCAGGATGGTTTTCCTGCACTGGAGGGGGAACCCAGAGCGAGCTTTGCTGCTGCTGGTGCCGGGTGCCTCCCATGATGGAGGGGCTGGAGATTTGGGGCTTCTGGGGGGACAGTGGGAGGTAGTATCGGCTGTGCACAGCAGGGACCTGATGGGATCCAGAGCCCTGCAAGATCCCAGCATGGGGGGGGCACATTGGGGGTGCCATGCTGGGCACCCTCCTGCCAGGAATGGCTGGGACACTTCAGGGTCACAGGGCAGTGGGGATGTGAGGATGGGGCCCTGGGGAGGGCAGGCTGGGAGCTGAGGCGGCTGTGGCATCTCCAGGGCAGCCTGGAGGCTGGCGAGGTCTTGGGGACATCAAGCAGGAGGGCTGGCAAGAGGTCCCTGCACTGCCTGGGGCTGGGGAATGCTTGGCTAGCTTCAGAGGGAGAAGAGGTGAGGCAGAGCCAGGCCAGCTGGAGACCCCACAACAGTGCCAGGAGAAGGATCCTGAGGTGCTGTTTGGGCTGGCTGGCTGCGGGCTGGCTCCTGGGGTGGGAGGTGCAGGAGGGACACAGGCTGCAAGGGGACCCAGTGTGTCCTACCCTTCCTCCTACTGCTGCCTGCGGGGACAGTGCCAGGCATTCCCCATCCAGGAGCCCTGCCTGCCCTGCGGGGTGGTGGGCAGCCTCCACACCCCCTCCGCTCCTCCTGCAGCCGGGTGTCCTGCATAGTGTGGCCCATATGGCACATCCCATCCCCTGCAGCCCAGCATCTCATGCAGCATCCAATGCAGCACATCCCACCCCATGAAGCATGTCCTGTCCCAATGCAGCCTGGTGTCCCACGCCGTGCACCCCATGCTGTGCACGCCACACGGCACGTTGCCTCCTACCGCTGGGCTGACCCAGCACCAAGGCACAGCCGGGTTTGTGGCACCCCAGATCTCGAGAGGTGGAGTGCTGCCTGCCTGCTCCGGGCCGGGTGGCTCCCGCCAGGCTGCTATACATAGGTAGGCCAGCCCTGCCCTGGCGAGGCGCTGAATGGAGCAGGCTCAGTCTTATCAACCCGGCATGTCATCAGAGGGTATTTTTGGGGACAGCAGCTGCAGGCATTTGTAACGTTTGGTCCCTGCGCGCTGACACCCAGGAGCGGAGCTGGGGGAAGCAGCAGGAGCTGGGTGCCGGCACAGGGAGACACAGGGGAGAGGCGGCAGAGCGAGGTGCGTGTGGGGCAGGGGTCTGAGCTGTGGGGCTGCATAGGGCAGGGAAATTGGGGAAGGGGGTGGTTAAAGGGGGCAGCTGGGTGGCTAAGCCATCAGGGCTGTGTGTGTCTGCAGGAGCTGATATGGGGTGGCCTGTGGGTCAGGGGAACGTGTGGCCAGGGAGGTGGCTCTGAATGGATGCACTGTCCCGGGGGTAGGGGTCTGGGAGGAGAAGCTGGCCTTGGTCCCTGCTGCTCCCTGGGGACCAGCCCTCTCCCACCGTCCCCTCTGGCTCAGTCAGGGAGTGTTTTTATTTCTCTGGGAGGCAGAGATGCCTCTGCCCCAGTCCTGGCCATGGTGCAGGCAGAGGCTGGGGTGCACTCACTCAGGGGAGGCATGGAGCACCCTGCCCCGCTCCTGCCCATGATGGTGGGCACAGTTACCCGCAGCACTGGGGATGGAGGCAGTGCCCTCCGAAAGCAGGACCCATCTCCCCAGCCTTCCTTCCCTCTGCTCCCTGGGGCTGATTATTTCCAGCCGTGGCTTTCAATACCCAAGGGCTGGATCCTGCCTTGGGCCCACACTCTGGAGGGGGGGGCCTGCTCCTAGGGGAGCCCCACTTTGCCCCAGGGCACAGCCCTGCCGGGTGACCGCTGGGTGCAGGGGGGGTCCCCTGCCCCTCTGAGCCTGGGGGGGGAGGCACCCAGATCCGTCCGGGTGCCTCCTGCCCGCGACAGCCCCATATCAGCACCTGCCTGCTGAGCCAGCCCAGATGCTGCAGGAATGCGGCTCTGCCACCACCCGATACTGCAGGAATGCCCCGCGGGTGGGGAAGGGGCAGACTGGGGCCTGTCCTGCCTCCACCATCCCCAGCACCCAGCAAGCAGCTGCTTGCTCTCCCTGTCTAGGCAGGGGTTCCCCCCCCTCCCGGCGCTAGGGTCCCCTCTGTGACCCTGGGGCAGGCTGTGGGTGCCCCGGCCCCCTGGGGTGCAAAGAGCCGCCTTTTGTTCCCTCTTCTATTGCTGCTGGGCTGGGAAGTGGGTGATTCAGGCTGAGACAGGAGCATATCCAGTGGGGCTGGGGTGCTCAGAGCCAGGGTGATGCTCCTGCAGCATGGGGTCCATGCTGGGGGCTTCACTCGGGGCACAGGTCCCTCCTGGTGGTGCTCTACACCAGTCCCTTTGGTGAAGCCTGAGTCCCCACCCTGGTCGGTCTGTGCATCCCCCCAGGCTGATGATCCCCACTGCTGCTCCAGCCAGCCGCGTGCCGTGACCTTGGGGAGGTGGTGATGGAGGGGTTCGGGGGAGCCCCCAGGTTCCTCGCCTACCCACGTGCCTTCACGGTGCGAAGCGGCACTGACGCGGTCCTGAGCTGCCAGATCACAGGCGAGCCCCGGCCAAGCATCGTCTGGGAGAAGGACAAGAACCCAATCGAGCCCTCGGGTCGCTTCCATGTGGAGGCGAAGGGGGACCTGTACAGCCTGCTGGTGTCCCGTGCCACCCCTCAGGACAGTGGGCTCTACATCTGCAAGGCCAAGAACAGTGTTGGTGCGACCTATGCTGCTGCCACACTCAAGGTGGAGGCGGGGGACCCCCAAGAGGAGGAGGGATGCTCAGGCAGTGAGGCGCCTGCCTTCCTCGTTGCCCCCTCATCCACACGGGTGTGCCGGGGGGAGGACGTGATGTTCACCTGCCGGGTGTCCGGGCAGCCCTGCCCGGTGCTGGAGTGGGAGAAGGATGGGCACAAGCTCTCAGACCTCTTTGAGAGCAGCCACTTCGCTGTGGGGCAGGAGCCAGAGGACTGGCACTTCCTGAAGCTGTTCAGTGCCCGGCCCCCGGACGGGGGGGTGTACGTGTGCCGGGCACGCAGCGGCTCGCGGGAAGCCCTGGCTGCTGCCGTGCTCCTGGTCGAACCCCAGGTGCTGCCGGATGAGCTCCCCAATGGCTCTCCTGCTGATGGCCCCGAGCCACTGGCAAAGCAGCAGCAGCAGCAGTGGCGGTGGCGGCACACAGTGGGATATCGCGCAGGACCAGAGACCTGGGTGCCCAATGGTGCGGTGCTGGCTGGCGTGCCAAGGGCCAAGGCGTTTGCCGTGAGTGTGGGGAAGCACGCCAAGTTTCGCTGCTATGTTACTGGCAAGCCCAAGCCAGAGATCATCTGGCAGAAGGACGGTGAGACCCTTACACCTGGCCGCAGGCACCTCGTCTACGAGGACCGGGAGGGCTACTTCATCCTCAAGGTGCTGTACTGCAAACCGCAGGACCAGGGGCTGTATGTTTGCACTGCGTCCAACACTGCTGGCCAGACCCTCAGCGCAGTGCAGCTCCAGGTGAAAGGTAGGAGCATGCCCAAGAGCTGCCTGGGATGGATGGGTGCTGGTGGGGTCCAGAGCTTTTCATCTGGCAGGGATACATCTGTGTGTGAGCCTAGCATCCCTGGGCTCCCTCCTGTCCCATGCAGCTGGGGTCACCCCAGGCTCCTCCGGACAGAGCTGCGGGCTGGAAGCAGGGGATGTTGGGCTCCTCTGGGGAGCTCTGTCCCCCTCCGTGCCCTCCTGTCCTTGCAAACAGAGAGGTGGCATCTCTGGAGGTCTGCAAGTGTCCAGCCACAAACAGGGAGGGGTGACAGTGCCTTGGTGACAAATTCCGCTGGAAGTGCCGAGTGGTTTTGGCGGGCAGCCCTGCAGGGCACAGCTCCAAGAGTCTGCGCTGGTGGTAGCCCAGTCCTCCAGAGCTGCCCTGCCAGCTGGGGACAGCCTGTGGCTGGGGTGACCCAGCACCTGGTGCATCCACCGCCGGCACCCCGCCTCCCCTCTGCTGAGATGCCTGCCCCGGTGTGCTGGCATGCATGCTCCTGCATCCCCCAAAACTCCCTGCTGAGATGCTGGGGGCATCGCTGGGTCTCCCCAGCCCATGCCCTCGTTCTCTCCGTTCTGGGGGATGTGCTTCCTGGGGCAGTGCCTGTTCCACACAGGCTGGAGAGGGGCAGAGCCAAGGGCTTGGTGCTCTTTGTGAGCTGGGAATGCCCTGAGTGAAGGGCTGCTGGGGGTTGCTGTGCCCCACACACCCTCAGCGCCCATCTCTTCTGGTGGCAGAGCACCGGCTGCGGTTCCAGGTGCAGCTGGCGGATGTGGAGGTGGTGGAGCGGGAGGATGCCGTGCTGGAGTGCCAGGTGCCTCTGGAGACCATCCCCACCGCCTGGTACCTGGAGGACAGGGAGCTGCAGCCCAGCCACAAGTACGTGATGGAGGAGCAAGGCGTGGTGCGGCGCCTGACCATCCGTGATGTCCGCACTGACGACGACGGCATCTACCTCTGCCAGATGAAGGACAAGGGGCGCAGCATCGCCGAGGTCTCCGTCCGAGGTGGGGGTCAGGTCTCTGGTGGCATGGCTTTGCTTTCCTATCCCCCTTCTTGCCAGGCTCCCCACTGCAGCCTGCATCAGCCTTCCCACTATTTGGCCATGGTGCCTGCTGCTGCCCCTCCTCAACCTTGTCCTCCTCCCCTCTCCCACCCCAGGGAGCCCACCCTGCTCCCCAGCATCCCTCCTTGGCCCTCACACATCTCTTCCCGCAGGGTTGATTGTGAAGCGGCTGCCGCGGAAGCTGGACGTGATGGAGGGGGAGAACGCAGTTTTCTGCGTGGAGACGCGAGAGGCGGCAGAGGGGACCTGCTGGAGCCGGGATGGGCTGCAGCTGCGGGAGTCTCCCCGCACCGTGCTGAAGAGCTTTGGCAGGATGCACCTGCTGGTGCTGGTGCATGTCACCCGCCAGGATGCGGGCATCATCTCCTTCACTGTTGGGGAGTCACAGACGTCCTCCCAGCTCCGGGTCAAGTGTAAGCCTGAGGCTCAGAAGGGCCCCGCGTCCTCCGTCCTGCCCATTCACAGGGGTGACACAGGGGAGAGATGGGATGGGCACCCACTATGCTGGGGACATGACGTTACGATGGCTTTTTGGGGAGGGGGGCTTTTAGCAGGGGTCCAGCCTCCCAGCCTCACTGGCACTCACAAACCCCTGTTACCAGCACCATGCTACACAGGTGCAAGACCATCTTCTCCATCCTCTCCATGAGAGAGAGGATCCCCAGAGACACGCTCAGCCCTTCTGCCACCCCACCAGAAGCCTCGCTGCTGTCCCCAAGCAGGCAACATGGGCTGTGACTTGCAGGTGTGAAGCGTGACCCTCCAAGCGCGCCAGTGGCAGCCGAGATGAGCGTGGCGGAGAGCAACGCGGCCCTGCTGACCTGGTGCCCCGCGCCCGATGCCCACCTCCGCCCACCCAGCCGCTACCTGCTAGAGCGGCAAGAGGCGGCGGGGGGAGAGTGGGTGCAGTGCCTTGCCACCGACCTGCCCGGCCGTGTGCGGGTGCTGGGCGACAGTGTGCCCCGTGAGGCTGACTACTGCTTCCGCATCTGTGCCGCCAACGAGCATGGCAGGAGCAGCCCCGTGGAGTTCCCTGGCTCCGTGCATCTCGGTGAGGGTGCTGAGCTGGGGACCCCCGCCTGGGAGCCAGATCTCCCTAGAGGCCAGCTGGGATGTTGTGCCACGGCATGCTGCTGGCCAGTGCTGTCAGGGCTGAGTCTGGCTGTGCTCCAGCCCCGGCAGCTCGCCTGGAGAGGGGTCTGCAGGATGCGCAGGTGCGGGAAGGTGAGGATGCACGGTTCTCCCTGGAGCTGTCGGCTGCGGTGCACGGTACCTGGATCCTCAATGGTGCCAGGCTGGGCAAGGAGGAGGAGGAGGCGGGCGGCCGGTGCAGCGTGTGGCGCCACGGGACGGAGCACTCGCTGCTGATCCGGGGAGTGCAGCTGGCTGACAGTGGGACCCAGGTTGCCTTCGTGGCCGGTAGAGTGCGGGACTCGGCCACACTGCACGTGCAAGGTGAGAAAGGTGCTCACCCTGGGGTCCTGCCAGAATAGCAGCAGGGGCTCTCATGCTGGACGATGCTTCTCAACCCTCCACAATGTCTCTCAGCCCCTCAGGTCCACATTGCCCCAGTACCTGAGGCTGAGCGGCTCCGGGAGGTGCCAGAGGGGCTACCTGTACTGCTGGAGTGCCAGGTGTCCCCCCCAGGTGCCTCCGTCCGCTGGCTGAAGGATGGCGAGGCTGTGCCCCCGGACGATGTTATTGCAATGCAGGCGGAGGGCTGCGTGCGGAGGCTGCTCCTCCGCTCGGCAGGTCCCTCAGACACTGGCGTGTACACCTGTGATGCTGGGGATGATGCTGTGAGCTTTGTGGTGACCGTGACCGGTGAGCTGGGGACTGTGTGCAGGAGCCTGGACCCCACCGCCTGACAGTGCTCCTGACCCTCTTCTTGCCCCATTATGGGGCTGAAAGCTGCTGTCAGGTGCCTGTACTGAACCCCACTTTATCCCCGGCAGAGGCACTGGTGAGGATTGTCAGCTCTAACGAGGAAGCCCCCCATGTCTATGCAGCCGGGCAGCGCGTGGAGCTGCGGTGCCAGCTGTCCCGCCTGGCGGCTCCGGTGCGCTGGTACAAGGACGGGGAGGAGGTGGAGGCGGGCGAGAGCCTGGTGCTGGAGCAGGAGGGGCCGTGGCGCCGGCTGGTGCTGCCCTGTGCCCGGCCGCAGGACACAGGGGAGTTTGTCTGCGATGCCGGAGGGGACTCCGTCTTCTACACCGTCACTGTGGCAGGTGGGCATGATGCAGGTGGGTTGGCAGGGTCACATCTTGGGGGGCTTTCTTCGGTGGTGCAGGGTGCCACAGTACATGTCGCTGTCGCTTGCTGCTCTGGGGTTGGAGATGCTCTTCAGAGATGCTCTTGTCAGGTCCTCACCACAGCAGGTTGGGCAGGTGGGGTCTTTGCAGCAGCTCTGGTGTGTAAAACCACCGAGACTGACTGGTAAAGGGGACAGCTGGCTCTGCTGGTCTGAAATGCTTGGGTGGCCGAGGGCTGGCAGCCAGCACCCCCACACCGGGTGTTTGCCGGAGCTCTCCCACGGTCAGTAAACAAGTCCTCCTCTGAGTTCCTAAAAATAGTGAGTATGAGTGCCAGGCACCTGGCGTGGGGTGACTCACGGTTGGACATCACTCTGAGGGATGGTGTTAATTGCTGACCTGAAAATTAGCAGTTGCCTAGATACCGACGATTGGGTGGTGTTTGCTGGGTGCGAGTGGGGGATGGCGTCCCGTGGTGGCTGCCCCAGCCGTGGAGAGGCTGCTGGCATCACCGGCCAGCAGAGGATAATGAAATCTGAAAGCAAGTGAAAGACTTCCCCTTGCTGGCCCCGAAACCCACAATCCCACAACCACAGGAAAGAGACCAGGGGCAGAGCTAAAGCCCGGTTAAAAGGCTCCATGACCACAGCAGTAAAGCCTCTCCATGGTGTTAATACGTGGCAAAGGGCCAAAGTTGATGGCAGAGGATGTAGAAATGAAGATGGGATGAGTGATAAGAGATGCTGGAAGAGTCAGTGAAGTGGTGACTGCTGGGAGGGTGAAGGGGAGGGGAGGGGGGTTGTGTGATAAAGGCAAGATTGCCAGCGGGCAGGACATGCAGTGTGGCCTTTGGGCAGAGGCAGGAGGCATCATCCGCCCTGCAGGGGTGCGGGGCATGGAGAGCTTGGCTTCCCTAGGGTGGGAGGGGGGAACACCATCTGCTGAAGCTCAGCCTTTCGGCTGAGCAGCTTTGCATCACTTTGGCAGAAGGGTCTTAGAGAGGCTGGCTCAGTTTGGTCAGGATTTGGCCATTGGTGTCACCGGCAGGGCTGGGGGTGGGTGCTGGGATGCTCAGGTTGGCATCTCTCTGGCATGAGTGCTGGGCTGGCTGCTGCAGTCAGCACTGGTGCGGCATGCTTGGGTTTCCCCGAGGCATCCCAGCTATCTCCCATGGACTGCCGTGTCGTGGAGCCCTCCTGCCTCAAGCCTGGCCACCACCATGTGTCTCTGGGTTTTCCGGCAGCTGCTGAGTGCTAGGGCTCCCTCGGAGCTGGTGGCGGGGCTGGGGCCAGAATGGTGCTGCCCGCTGAGGGCTGGCATGTCACCCTCTCCTCGCTTCAGTGCCATTCAACATCTCCAGCTGTACTTCAGTGACGTGATTGCTTTTAACAGGCCCAGGGAGACAGGCAGCTGCCAAGCGTTTGATCAGGGAGCCGGGTGGATGCAGGCTTAGCGTGGTGCAGGTTGAATGCAGCAAACTGGCTCCACGCCACTCTCGTGCGCTGCGGGGCTGCGGTGCACTGCTGAGCCTGGGCATCATGGCTCGAAACAGTCTGGGAAGTTTGCAGCCTGGATGCCCAGCACGGGGCAGCTGCGGGCCGTGAGAAGGGCAGGTCGCTGCTTGGCCTCCAGCGTGCTCTGGTGCCAGTTGTGCCCTGTGCCTGCCCGGAGCCATGGGCCTGCTGAGCACCCGTGGCAGAGTCCAGGCCAGCTACGGCCTGCTGCAATGCACGTGGCTGGGCAGGCAGTGTTGGCTGCTGCAGGCAGGGGCTGCATCCTGACCTCCTCCCAGGAGACAGGAGGGCTGGTCACCTAAAGCTTGTACTGGGACCCCCTCTGTCTTTAGAGATCCCACTCAGGTCAGCGGGGAGATGTGAGCAGTGGCACGCGTTTTGTGTGTAACCCATTAATGGTGGTGTTTAGCGAGCACTGCAATCTGGCATGGGGTCCTGAGTCCCAGTGAGCTGGAGGGATGCGGCTGCTGGCTGCAAGCGAGCCACACACCTGCGCCACAGTGTCAGCAAATGCCAAGGCTGAGCCGAGACAGAAGCACCAGCTGGGACCTGGTGGCCTCCAAAATGGGGACACAGGCAGAGGGGTGGGCACACTGTGGTAGGGCAGCCACAGGGACTGCTGCTGGCACCACAGACAGCAATTAGCAGTGCTGGGGCTCGCTAACAAGACACTTGCCTACTCGCATCCCCCCTCCCTATCGCTCAGCTCTGTCCTGGGGCAGAGCAGGGCAGGTACTGTGGGAGCGAGGGCACGGCACCAATTTACAGCCAGCTGGAAGCTGGGTGCTCCTCCTGGGTGCAATGGGTGAGGAGAAGAGGGAGCCCCACCTAGGGCAGCCCATCCGCTTGTGCTATGCGGGGTGTGGATGAGGTGGTGTCTTTCAACCTTAAAGTCAATGAGCCAGTGAAGCCATCGCTCCATGCAGGGCTGTGACTGCCACCATCACCTGCTCTGGTCTTTACATCCTGGCTCAGCCCCATGTCTCCCGGCAGAGGCACCGGTGAGGATCATCAGCTCTAACGAGGAAGCCCCCCATGTCTACACAGCCGGGCAGCGCGTGGAGCTGTGGTGCCAGCTGTCCTGCCCAGCGGCCCCGGTGCACTGGTACAAGGACGGGGAGGAGGTGGAGGCGGGCGAGAGCCTGGTGCTGGAGCAGGAGGGGCCATGGCGCCGGCTGGTGCTGCCCTGTGCCCGGCCGCAGGACACAGGGGAGTTTGTCTGCGATGCCGGAGGGGACTCCGTCTTCTACACCGTCACCGTAGCAGGTGGGCACGATGCACAGCAACAGCCCTCTCCCCCTTCTCTCTCTGCCCTGGCTCCCTGCTCACACCGCCGTTCCATAGGCAGCTGCAGCACTTCAGCTGCCCCTCGCCTCCTTGTGAGAGGCTTCTTGCCCATGCCCCTGGGCTGGAGGGGGATGTGGGCAGGGGCAGGTCAGCTGCTCTGTCTCCTCCTGGAGCCCTGTGCCACGCTGCCTGCCCATGGGCTTTGCCACCTCACACCCCAGCCCTGGTGCTCCCTCGCCTTTCAGCTACCAGCGCCGCAGGGCTGGGATGACCCTGGCCGCAGACCCAGGGCAGGTAGGATGGAGGCCAAGTGACACAGGGTCTTGGTCCTCTCAGCCCTGCAGGTCCGCATTGCCCCAGTGCCCAAAGCACAGCAGCTCCGGGAGGTGCTGGTGGGGCTGCCTGTGCTGCTGGAGTGCCAGGTGTCCCACCCAGATGCCCCTATCCGCTGGCTGAAGGACGGCGAGGCCGTGGTCCCGACGGAGGTCCTGGCCATCCATTCAGAGGGATGCTCGCGGAGGCTGCACATTCCTGCAGCTGCGCCATCCGACTCGGGGATGTACACCTGCGATGCTGGGGACCATGCCACCAGCTTCAGGGTGACCGTGAGCGGTGAGCTGCCTGGTGATTGCCTGTCCTCATGTGGGGCTCACCAGCACCGCAGCTGAGCCCCCTCATGTGTCCCTTGGCAGAGGCACCGGTGAGGATCATCAGCTCTAACGACAAAGCCCCCCACACCTACATGGTCGGGCAGCGTGTGGAGCTGCGGTGCCAGCTGTCCCACCCAGTGGCCCCGGTGCGCTGGTACAAGGACGGGGAGGAGCTGGAGGCGGGCGAGAGCCTGGTGCTGGAGCAGGAGGGGCCATGGCGCCGGCTGGTGCTGCCCTGCGCCCGGTTGCGGGACGCGGGGGAGTTCATCTGCGACGCCGGGGACGTGTCTGTCTCTTACCACATCTCAGTGGCAGGTTGGTGGCACAGCAGGGATGTCCTTGGAAGGGCAGCGTTGCCCTGCCTCTGTGCTGTGGGGTCCCCAGCCCTGCTCCCTGACCTCAGCATTGTGGAGGAGGGAGTGTGGCTGCATCACCGTGGGGCTGGTGGATGCCCTGCTCCAGCCGTGCTGGGCTGGCACCGTGTGCCTGCTGCCCTGCCCTCAAGCACCTCCTGCCCCTTTGCCCTGGGGTGAGAGGCTGTAGCATCTGTGCAGCCCCACGGGGACAGGGATACAGGTGACTGTAAGTAGGGACAGCAGAGCCAGGAGTGGTGCAGAGAGCAGGTCTCACACTCTTCCTCCACATCCCTGGCAGAGCCGCCAGTGAGGATCCTGCACCCTCTGCAGCGCTCGCTGGAGCTGCCGGTGCAGGCACCAGGGTGCGTGGAGCTGCGGTGCGAGCTCTCTGTGCCAGATGCTCCTGTGCGCTGGTTCAAGGACGGGCTGGAGGTGGACGAGACCGACAACCTGCTGCTGCTGGTGGAGGGGGCCTGGCGCTGCCTCCTCATCCCCAGGAGCAGCGCAGAGGACACAGGCGAGTACATCTGCGAGAGCAAGGATGAGGCCATCTCCTTTGACGTCAAGGTGTCAGGTCAGTGGGGACCCAGGAGCAGCGACACACTGACAGGGCTCCGGCCACGGGGTCTTTCCCAGCCTGGGCAAGGGGGACTGGCTCCTCTGTAGTGGCGGAGCCAGTGGGTGCCCACCCCCCAGGTGCTGGGCCACCCAGCGCAGGTGCTCGCCTGAGGCTGGCAGCAGAGGTGTCCCTGGGGCCATGTTGTCCCCGCGCTGCTTTGCATCACAGCCACACTGTCCTTGCAGAGCCACCGGTGCGGATCCTGCAGCCCCGCAGACCTCTTCCTGTCATGGTGGTGTCCCTGGGGGAGACGGTGACACTGGGCTGTGAGCTGTCCCGCGCAGATGCGCCTGTGCGCTGGGCCAAGGAGGGTGTCAGGCTGGAGGCTGGGGGCAGCCTTGTCCTGGAGGAGGAGGGTGCCCACCGTCGCCTGCTCATCCCCGCGGCCCAAGCCGAGCACTCCGGAAAATACATCTGCCATGCCGCCGATGACACAGTGACATTCACCGTCCAAGTGTTGGGTGAGCAAGAGGCTGGGGGAGAGCCTGGTGGGGGATGCTGGATGCACGGACCCCAGAGACCCCAGCCCCGTTGGTGTTGGGTGCTGCAGACCCGCTGGTCAGGATCCTGGAGAGGGACGTCCTGCCGACCCACCGGCATTGCTGGGCCATGGAGGACCTGGTGCTGGAGGTGCACCTCTCGCATGCCCATGGGGAGGTGAAGTGGTACAAGGACGGGGAGAAGCTGCAGGACACGGGGCGTGTGCGCCTGGAGGAGGACGGGGCACGCCGCTCCCTCGTCATCCTGGGCACCACGGGCAGAGATGCAGGGGAGTATCTCTGTGACACTGGCGACGACAGCATCGTCTTCTTTGTCACCGTGGAAGGTGAGCAGGAGGTCCCGGCAGGGACAGCCAATGGGGTGAGGACTGAGGTGGGTCCCTGGCTGCTGCCAGGCTGGTGTGGGGCTGGGCTGGGTGGGAGTGAGCAGGAGGAGGCTAGTGGGGGAGACACAGGGAGCGGGCTGTGCCCACACAGGCACTCTGTGGAAACCCCTGCGCTGACTGACTGCAGCCAGAGGAGATCCAGACAGATCTGGCTATTGCAGCATCCAGCATAGGCTGCTGCTCCTGTGGTGACAGCCCGTCTCTCCAGTCCCAGAGCCACCGGTGACCATTGTGGGCAGCACGGGCACCATGGAGCATCAATACCTGGTGGCTGGGGAGGACCTGGTGCTGGCTTATGAGCTCTCCCATCCCGACGCCACTGTGCACTGGCTCCGGGACGGCCAGGAGGTGCAGCGGGGTGAGCGGGTGCAGGTCGAGGCCCACGGGGTGCTGCGGCAGCTCACCATCCGTGGAGTGCAGCCCAGTGACTCAGGGTGCTACACCTGCGACGCCGCCAGCGACCGTGCAGTGATGAATGTGGAGGTGTCGGGTGAGCTGGCAGGAGCTCAGTGCCCCACGGACCCCCAGCATGGTGGGATCATGCCACCGCCCTGGGCGAGGGGAGGGGATGTCTCTGTGACCCCGCTGATGGCGAAGGCCAGGGCGGCAGCATGGCAGCAGAGGGTGGGAGCCCTGTCCCCAACCCCACAGGAGCCGTTGGTTGGGAAGGAACATGTCAGGGTTGTGGTGAGATACGTCCCTCCTGCCTCCCCCAGCCAGGGGCTGGTTAAATTTAGCCTTGGCCGCCTCCCAGGCGCCACTCCTCCTGCTTTGGCTGCCAAGGGCTGAGCTCAGCCTGGACCCTTATCAGCTGGACATGGAGGGCAGGGGCAGTGTGGGAGAGGGCCTGGCACAGGCAGGTGTTCTGGCTCCCCAGCAAGGTGCTTGGGATGGGGGACACACCGAAATTAGCGGCCCCAACCTGGCAGCTGAGCTGCGCGTGCAGGGAGAGATGCAGGAGCGATGGGCTCTGCTGCTGTCCCTGCCTGGGACCGCTTTCCTGAGGGGACCCTGAGCTGCCAGATGCCACCAGCCTGCACACCTGCCCCACTGGGACCCCTGGCTGGTCCCACCATGACCCCCAGCCAACCCCACAGCAACTCCCCACCACTCAAAGCATCCCACAGCTGGATGTTCTATGACCCCCATCAGCCCCACAGCCCTCCTGCCCCATGGTGACTCGCTGTGGGCATTGCCACCTCTCTGCTCGCAGTGGTCCCGTCCCTGTGCTGCCCCACACCATGGGGACACCCCTGAGCTCTGCCTTGTCCCCCGTGCCCCCCAGCCCAGCCCGTGCGCATTGTCAACAAGGAGGAAGCGCAGAGCCCGCTGGCGGTGCTGGAGGGGGAGAGCGTGACACTGGTGGCCCGGCTGTCCCCGGAGACAGCAGCCGTGCAGTGGCAGAAGGACGGACAGACGCTGCGCTCGGGTGGGCGGCTGCTGGTGTGCAGTGAGGGCCCCGTGCGCAGTCTCACCATCAAGCAAGTGGAGCCGGGTGACAGTGGCATCTTCCTCTGCGATGCTGGTGACGATGAGGTGCATTTCACTCTGCATGTGAAAGGTGAGCCTGGAGGCGTCCCTCACCCATGCCGGGGGACAGGACTGTCCCCTGCCCTGTGCTGGGATGCTTCATGCCCCCATCCCACGCTGGTGCTGCCAGAGGGGGACACGGCTGAGCCCGGTTCTTCCCCGGCACAGAGGCGCCTGTGCTGTTCGTGAACAAACGGGAGGAGCAGGAGAAGCTGCTGGTGCTGGAGGGTGGCAGCGCCGTGCTGTCTGCCATTGCATCCACGGAGCGAGCCAATGTCACCTGGCTGGGCCCGCAGCAGGCGGTGGTAGCCGGCGAGCGCTGCGAGCTGCGGCCGGATGGCCGCGTGCACAGCCTCGTCCTCTGCAACGTGGCCAAGGAGGACGCCGGTGTCTACACCTGCCTCTCCCCCCACGACCAGATGCAGTTCGACGTGAGCGTTCGAGGTGGGCGGCGGGGGGGGGCACTGGGGGGGCCTGGGGACCCCCACCCCCGTGGCAGCAGCAGATGCCAACACGGGGGGTTTGGCCATGCAGAGCTGCGGGTGAAGTTCCTGCGTGGGCTGTCGGACGTGCGTGCGCGGCAGGGTGAGCGGGTGGTGCTGTGGTGCGAGCTCTGCAAGGCACGGGGCGATGTGGTGTGGCGGAAAGACGGGCGGGCGCTGGTGCCTGGCCCCCGCTGGCAGATGATGGCAGAGGGGCGAGAGCGCTCACTGGTGCTGAGCCGCGTGGAGCCTGAGGACGCCGGCGAGTACTGCTGCGAGTCCAATGACGACAAGACACTGGCAATGCTGACGGTGCAGGGTGAGCTGTTACCAAGGCTTGGCCACCTCCCCGGGGACCCCTGTACCATGGGGGTGGTGGGGAAGCTGGGCATGGTGGTGGCGGGGTGGTGCGGGGATGCTCAGCGGCTCTGCAGGATGGGGGGTCCCCAATGCTGTGCCCTGATGCCCCGGTTGTAGTCCCCAGGGTGGTGGAGATCATCATGGAGCTGCAGAGCCTGACGGTGCTGGAGGGGGAGGATGCCACCTTCAAGTGCCTGGTGTCCCCCGAGGACGTGGCCATGACCTGGCAGCTGAATGGCCAGCCCATGGTCCCTGGCGAGCGGCTGCTGGTGACAAGGAGCGGGCTGTGCCACAGCCTTACCCTCCAGCAGTGCCAGCTGGGCGACGCGGGCACCGTGACGGCCAACGCCGAGGGGCTGGTGAGCACGGCCCAGCTGAGCGTGCAAGGTGAGGGGGAAGGAGCCAGCTGGGGCACAGCCCAGGGCACAGCCTGGGGGCCGGCCGCTGACCCGGCGCATGGGCCGTGCAGAGGCGCAGGTGCTGTTTGTGCGGAAGCTGCGGGACGTGGTGGCGGAGGAGCAGGGGGACGCATGCCTGGAGGTGGAGGTGAGCCACGAGGCCGCTGAGGTGCAGTGGCTGAAGCAGGGCATCCTCCTCCAGCCGGGCAGCAAGTACCAGCTGCAGGAGTCGGGGTGCCGGCGCACCCTCACCATCCACTGCCTCGGCCCCGCTGACCGCGGCACCTACCGCTGTGAGAGCCTGCACGACCGCACGCAGGCCAAACTCTGCGTGGAGCGTGAGTACCATGCTGGGGACAGGAATGGGGATGGGAATTGGGGATAGGGAATGGGTATGGGGGATGGGGGATGGCGGATGGGGGATGGCGGATGCGGAATGGGGATGGGGATAGGGATGGGGATGGGGATCGGGAGGGCACCTGCCTGCTGCAACTGCTCTGCAGGCTGGAGGAGGGAGTGTGGGCAGAGCTGGTACTTGGCTGGAAAGGGTGGTCGAGCAGAGACATGAGCGTGGGTGTCAGGGATGGGCAGGGGTGGAGCCTGGTAAAAAGGGCTGGATTTAGGGGATCACTCCAGCAAGCACAGACTGGGGAGCTGGGGGCCGTGAGGTGGAGCAGGCACCCACTCACAGACATAGGTCCCTTGCAGCCCGGAAGGTGTCAATCCGGACACCACTGGCAGATGTGAAGACCTTTGAGAAGGAGACTGCCACCTTCCACCTAGAGCTGTCTCACCCCAGCGTGCCTGGGGTCTGGACACGGGATGGCATCCGTGTGAAGCCCAGCAGCACATGCCGGATCAGCGCCACGGGCTGCAGGCACAGCCTGACGCTGGAGGGGCTGGCGCTGGAGGACTCGGGCACTGTCACCTTCACCGCTGACACCCTGCGCTGCAGCGCCCGCCTACTTGTGCGGGGTACAGTCACCAGAGCAGGCTTGGGGGGGTGCAGGGCACCAGTGCTGCCTGTCCTGCAGCCATTCAGTCCCAGGGGAGATGCCAGGGCTGAGCTGGGCCGCTCCACGCACGTGCTGGCAAGTGTCCCCCTGTCCCCAGGGAGGAGATGTGAGCTGAGCTGTGGGGAGCCCCTGGCCAGGGTCTGGGTCCAGAGCCAGCTGGGACACCAGCAATGAGTGCTTGCCCATGGTGGTGCCCCGGGAAGTGCCACCCTTGCCCCATGCTGAGATGCCCTGGGTACAGCTCCTCATCCCCACAGCTCCAAGCCATGTCTCTACCCTATCAAACCTTCCTGCCCTGTGTCCTCCCCTCTTAGAGCCTCCAGTCACTATGGTGAGGGTCCCGCGGGACCTGGGGGTTCCGGAGACGGGAGTTGCCAGCTTTGAGTGCGAGCTGTCTCGCCCCAGTGCGGAGGTGAAGTGGTTCAAGGTGAGGGTTCACCCCAATCCCCTCCAGCATTGCCCAGCTGCATCCTCCTCTCTGTTTTGCCCCCCTGGCCACTGCCCTCCCTGCCAGGGCTGCAGGCAGCGGAGTGGGCGGCAAAGCAGTGGGGTGCTGCCTGTTTGCACCCCTGAGCACGCGCTCCCCGGGCAGGATGGGCAGGAGCTGCGGCCGGGTCCCAACTGCCGCATCTACTCAGCGGGTCGGCGCCGCATCCTGCAGCTGAGCCGCTGCGAGCTGGCTGACGCTGGCACCTACACCTGCGATGCGGGCGACTGCCAGGCCTCCGCCATGCTGCACATCCAGGGTACAGCCACCCAGCTCCCGGGGGCATGCGCACCCCCAAACCCTGCGCCACCCACTCCCTCTCGCCCTTGGCCGTCCTGGCACCCTGCCCCTCACCTGCAGAGCGCCAGGTCCACATCGTGCAGGACCTGCAGGATGCCCAGGTGCGGGAGGGTGACAACGCCGTCTTCACCTGTGAGGCATCGCACGGGGACGTGAAGGGCGAGTGGTTCCGGGATGGGGAGAAAATCAAGGTCTCTGGCACAGTGAAGATACGGCAAGAAGGTGGGGGTGCAGGCAGCCCCACACGTGGTTTGGGGCTGGGAGGGGGCGAATTCAAGCAAGGGGTTTGTGTGGACAAAGGGCGGGGGGTCTCTGCCCCCCGCCTGCCATGGGTGCCCATCACCATCCCCTTGAGCCAGCCTCTCCCTCCCCAGGGACCCGGCATTTCTTGCTGCTCTGTGGCGTGTGCCCCGAGGATGCGGGACTCATCCGGTTCATGACTGGGACGGCCGTCTCAGAGGCCCGCCTACAGGTGGAAGGTACTGGCATGGGATGCGAGGGCTGGCTGGGCTCCAGCACCAGGGCTGGGGTGCACCAGGGTCAGCTCGGGGTGTCCCCATGGGAGCCTACCTCACCCCACCATACTGACAGCTCCCCCCTACCTGCCAGCACTGCCCATCCGGATTGTGAAGCCGCTGCGGGACAAGACAGTGCTGGCGCGGCACAAGGCAACACTGGAATGCACTGTGTCCCATGCCCGGGGCCGGGTGCGCTGGCTCCGTGGGGACACCGAGATCTTTGCCGGTGACAAGTACGAGATCTGCAATCTGGACTGCTATCGCACGCTCATCATCCACCGCGTGGGCCCTGAGGATGAGGACTCGTACACCTGTGACGCCTTTGATGACCGCTCCACCGCCCGGCTCCTCGTGGAGGGTGAGGGGGCACACCGTGGGGCACCACTGGGGGTTGGCAGTGCCACTGTGCCTCGCAGCAGAGGGACACCAGGGGCCCTGTCCCCACGCCCCACTGCTTGCAAGCGGCTGAGCGCTGGGGTGGGGGGAGCAGGCTGGATATGGGACCAGGGGTCTGTGCCCACCTTGTCTGGGACACACCTTTTGGATGCCCTGCGCAGCTCCAGGGATGCTGCAGCTCTCCCTGACTCCCATTGTCCCCACAGGGAGCTAGGAGCCAGGATGCAGCACTGAGGGGCTGCACACAGACAGATGGACGCCACTGCTGCGAGATGGGGGTCATGCTCCCCCCCCCCGGACATACGGACACACAGACACCATCCCCAGCCTGCTCTGCCCTCAGGGCTCTGCATAAAACATTTTTTTCTGACATGGCTTCTTCCACCCCAGTGAGCCGGGGTCCCGTTAGGAGAAGGGGTGGTGGCACTGCTCTGTATCCCGCCCAGCATCCCTGGGGAGCCCAGCCCTCGGGATCCCCCTTCACCCCTGCCCCGGGCACAGCCCCCAGCCCCACACACCAGGCTCCGAAAGGCTCTTTACTGTGCGGCCGTAGCCTCAGCAGCATTTGGCACATTTACAAAAGACTGTAAAGG
>VYZV01015857.1:75952-93019 GCA_013401275.1 Pandion haliaetus | reverse complement strand
GGGGGGGGTGTCGCTTCCTGCCGCTGCGCCGGGCCGGGAGAATGAAACCTGAAAGTCATTGTGAGGGGGGCAGCTGGGGGCCATGGTGGGGAGGGGGACGTAGCCAGCCCAGCGGGGCCTGGCTTCCTCGGGGAGGGCAGCATGAGCTCGCCTGCCTGCCTGCTTGAGAGCAGCGCGTCTGGCAGGGGCGGCGGGAACGTGCTTCCCAGCTTGGCTGTCCTGGCTGGGGCTGGCAGTGTAGTGGGGTGCCTGGTGGGTCGTGTCCCCACTAGAGCTGGGGCGTGCAGCTCTGTTTTCCTCTTTTAGCTGCACTCAGCCTTCTGTGAGCCTCTGGTTTGAGCCGGGCTGGCTGGCTTATGGGAGTTGAGGGTCTCAGGTTGGGGGGGACCTCAGCAGAGCACTCTGCTGTTCCTCTGGCCCAGGCAAAGGGGCATCCGGCACCACTGGGGTGATGTCTTGCGCATGTGGTTGAAGCCTGGGAGCAGTTCCTGCAGAGGAACTGAGATCGGTGCTGTTGGGGGGGACAGGGAGGGTGCAGGCCCAGGTGGGGTGCAGTTCCCCGGGGCTAGATGTTCTCTCCCTCCTGCAGGACCCGGTACATCAGCACGGAGCTGGGGATGCGGCAGCGGCTCTTCGTGGGTGTGCTGACCTCCAAGAGCACACTGAACACGCTGGGGGTGGCTGTCAACCGCACGCTGGCCCACCGCCTGGAGCGCCTGGTGTACTTCACAGGCACGCGGGGCCGCAAGGTGCCCCACGGCATGACGGTGGTGACGCACAGTGATGAGCGGCCCATCTGGAACATGTACCAGACCATCCGGTACCTTTTGGACCACTATGTGAATGACTTCGACTGGTTCTTCCTGGTGCAGGATGATACCTACACGGAGGCGCACCGCATCAACCGCCTGGTCGCCCACCTGAGCATTGACACCCACCTCTACCTGGGCCGTCCCGAGGAGTTCATTGGCGGAGACACTGAGGGACGCTACTGCTATGGGGGGTTTGGCTACCTGCTGTCCCGCAGCCTCCTCCTGCTCCTGCAGCAGCACCTGGAGAGCTGCCGCAATGACATCCTGAGCGCCCGGCCTGATGAGTGGCTGGGCCGCTGCATCATCGACTACACAGCTGTCAACTGTGCTGAGGAACACGAGGTAGGTTCTGCAGCAGAAATGGCCTCCAAGAGCCTGTTCCTGGCCTGGTGTGTTTGCCCACCTCCCTGTGGGCTCCCAGGTCCTGGAGGGACCAGCCCTTGCACCCTGTCATCATTTGAGCTTGCTGTGCTGGCAGCCGTTGGGGTGGGAGCATTGGTCGGGGCTGGCCATGACCCATCTCTCCTGCCTGGCGCAGGGCTTGCGTTACCACTATTTTGAGCTGGGGAAGAATGCGGACCCCGAGCGGGAGACCGACCTCCGTTTCCAGAGCGCCTTTACTGTCCACCCTGTGCTGGATCCCCTCCAGATGTACCGGCTACACAAGTACTTCGCGCAGGTGGAGCTTGAGAGGACCTACCAGGAGATCCAGCAGCTCCAGGTGAGGCCTGGCTTGGCCGGGAGGGTCTGGGCTCCTCCTGGCCTCCCTGTGGGCTTTCTGGTTGCTTTGTGTCACGTCTTCACTTTAATATGAGGGTTTCTCACCTGAACCTGCTGTGGGATGGGATGAGCTGAGCCCACGTGGCTGCAGGGGCAGCAGTGTTGGCTGGAGAGCAGCTTTGGACCTGGATGGGTCCAGCGGCTGCCATGGTGGCTCAAGGTGATGGAGCCAGCAGGGTGCTGAGATCCACCAGCAAAGGCCGGGCAGGGTGGGAGAGGACACGGATCCTGCTGATGGAGGTGGCGTGCCCCATTTGGGGTGCTGTTTTGAGGAAACCTGAGGTGCTGGACGGGAGTCAGGCTGAAGGCAGAGTTGTTCTGGTACTGCTCTTTGGGCCAGGAGTGGCTGATCTCTGAGTATCAGGAGTCAGCTTGCCTGCAGCCAGAGCTGCCTTGCTTATGCCCATCTTGGCTTTCACTCCTCCATCTCTCCTCTTGCAGCTGGAGATCCAGAACGCCAGCAGCCTGTCTGCTGATGGGGACCATGGCGCCACATGGCCCATTGGCATCCCGCCCCCCTTCCAGCCCAAAACCCGCTTTGAGGTGCTGCGCTGGGACTACTTCACAGAGGAGCAAGTCTACGCCTGCGTGGATGGCTCCCCCAAGTGCGAGCTGCGTGGCGTGGATCTGGCGGACGTGGCCGACGTGGTGGCCATGGCCATGGAGGAGCTGAACCGCAAGTACCAGCCGGTGCTCCATGTCCGCAAGCAGCAGCTGGTGAACGGGTACCGGCGCTTCGACCCCACGCGCGGCATGGAGTACACGCTGGACCTCCAGGTGGAGGTGGTCACCCAGAAGGGGCACAGCCGCTCTGTCACCAAGCGCGTGCACCTGGTGCGGCCCCTCAGCGAGGTGGAGATCATCCCCATGCCCTACGTGACGGAGGCCAGCCGCATCAATGTCATACTGCCACTGACGGCCCACGACCGGGACCACGCTGCCCGCTTTTTGGAGGCTTACGCAGCAGCTGCCTTTGAGAGCAGCGAGAATGCAGTGCTCACCTTCCTCTTCATCTACGACCCTTTTGAGGCCCAGCAGGTCACCCAGAATGACATCTTCGCCCCCGTGAAGGCCCAGATCACTGAGTATGAGCGCAAGTATGCAGAGGTGAAGATCCCGTGGATCAGCGTTAAGACAGACGCACCCTCCCAAATCAAGGTCATGGACATCATCTCCAAGAAGCATCCTGTAGACACGCTGTTCTTCGTGGCCGGTGTGGGGACAGAGGTCACTGTCGACTTCCTGAATCGCTGCCGGATGAACACCATCAACAACTGGCAGGTCTTCTTCCCCATCCACTTCCAGGGCTACAACCCCACCATTGCTTACCACAACCAGGTGCCGCCTGCCACACTGGACCTGCTGCGGGATGCGGGGCGCTTTGACCGTGAC
The DNA here is from genome assembly GCA_013401275.1 of Pandion haliaetus. Lineage (NCBI taxonomy): Eukaryota > Metazoa > Chordata > Aves > Accipitriformes > Pandionidae > Pandion > Pandion haliaetus. Next base: position 90,035 of record VYZV01015857.1, on the reverse strand, counting down.
GTCTTCCACGAAGCCTGCTTCTACAATGCCGACTACATGGCAGCACGCACCCGCATGGCGGGTGACGTGCAGGAGAACGAGGACATCCTGGAGACCCTGGACATCTATGACATGTTCATCAAGTACTCCAACCTCCATGTCTTCCGGGCTGTGGAGCCTGCCCTGCTGCAGCGCTACCGGCACCAGGCCTGCAACCCCCGGCTCAGCGAGGAGATCTACCACCGGTGTGTGCAGAGCAGCCTGGAGGGTGTAGGCTCTCGCTCCCAGCTGGCCATGGTGCTTTTCGAGCAGGAGCAGGGGAACAGTACCTGAATCCCAGGGCACAGAGGGGCTGGCCCTGCCCTGCCATCCCTGCCTGCCCACCCCACCTCTTCTGCTGTCCAAATCAGTCTTCCTCCTCCCGGCGGCTGGAGGGATTGCCGGTGCCTGAGCTTGTGACTTGGCCCCCTGGGGCTGCCTGGGCCGGGGTCTGCCAGCCCGGGGTGCCCAGGTCCTTCTGGAGCAGCTGCGGCTGTGCAGACCCCGGGGCGAGGTGGGGTTGGAGTTGCCGGGCTGTGAGATGGAATGCCCAGCTCCTTACTCCAGAGATGCTGGCCACTGGCCCCATTCCTCTGTCCTGGCCTTGCTGCCTAGTGGAGAGGCGATGGCCTGCCCTGTCCCTTGCTGTCCCCCCTTGACTGGGGGCATGCAGAGACCAAGGCCCCCCTGCTGTAGGGCTGTGACTGCCATGGGTCTGGGGGTGATCGTTCATGGTTCCCCCAGTGCCCTGGGACAGGGCTGTGCCCCTCGCTCTTTTGGAGCATCAGCCCAGTCGTGCAGGGAGGGCCGCATCCCTGTGCCTGCCACAGGCTTGGACAGCGGGATGGGGCACGTCCCACCCCAAAAGAGCAATAAGGAGGTTGGTTTCAGGGTTTTGCCACTTGACAGCAAGCTGGAGTGCTCCCAGCTGGTCGGGGTGGGGGGGACTTGGCCCCTAGGGCTGCTGGGTGCAGGGCGTGCCGGAGGGGATCCTGCTGTATTCACATACCATGAGCTGCTCCCCATGGGAACCATGACCCAGGCCGCTTTGGCCTTCGCAGTATCAATAGGACGTCGGAGGTCGCAGCCCTCAGACGAGAGCCTCCAGACAGAGGTGAGAGCCCACCCTACCGCGGGGGCCACCCTCAGGGTTGAGGGACATGGTGCCCAGCGCTGGTGGGTACAGCAGAGGGTTTGGCTGCGCATCTCCTAAGGAGAAAGTGACTGAGGAGCCGCTCTCTGCTCCTGGTTTGTATTTAATAGTGGCGGGGGGTGGAGTGGGGGTGCATTTACACTAATAAAACAGAGAGATGAACCAGTGGGTCTAGCTAGTTCTTCCCTGGGGCACCTCTGGGTATCCTGCTGAGGGTCTGTGTGGTGGTAGCTGCTGGCTACTTGTACAAAATCTTTCTGCAGCTGGCTGGACCGCTTCCTTGCGGGGATGCTGCTTTCCCCAAGCTGCCTGCAGCATCCTCTCCCTGGGCTGGGAGATGACTGCCTCTCCTTAGTGAGGCCTGGGGGAGCCCATTGGCTTATGGACACACTGGCAGGTGCTAGGCCAAGCAGACACTTGGAAATACCAGCCTGAACCCCTGGGGCCATCCTGCTCTCACTACCTGCTACTAGTCACTGGTGGTGCAGCAGGATGCTGAGCCTCTTGCCATGGGAAGCCCAGGTGCCTATGTGCAGCATGCTGAGCTCTGGGCAATGCCGTCTTTCCTGGTGCCATAAATTCATGCTCCTACCGACAAGGTTTCCAGCCCTCCTCAGGCCTGGCTGCAGGTGGAAAAGCACTGCGGTGAGCAGCTGGTGCAGCCGTGTCCACATGTGCTGTCCCTATAACAGCCTTCGTGGGCCGTACGTGGGTCACGGGGGACCCCTGGCCCATGTCAGAGCAGAGGTTGGGTGCCGAAGTGGGGTGAGCTCTGCCCTCCAGCATCTGGGATCAGCTCTAAAGGAAACTGCAGGGCCAGAAACCGTATCGGAGCACTGTGTTGAATCATTAGGGCTGAACCTGCCCTCTCTGCATTGGCTTCACCCTTTTTTGGGCTGTTTTGCATCTTGGGACTTCTCACCAACTTGTGGTTTCCAGTTCTGGGTCAGGCAGAGCAGCATACTCCTGCCCTGGACTGTTTCACCACCTACAGCTCCTATTTGCAGTATGAGAAGCAGGGACTGTGTCCCCTGCCTGTGCTGTCTGCTTCAGGCATAATTTTCATGGCTCTGCGTGTTCTTCCCACCAGGCCTTTGGTCATCACGTTTAACTTGTTCACGAAACACACGTCTCAAAGAGACATCCCCAAGAAAATTAACTGAACCTACTTGCTGTTAGTTATCAAGGCTGTTAGTGCTCAGTGAAACTCATGGAAAGCCCCTGGGCTGTGTGGCGTGCCTTTCCCAGAGATACCTCATTCATATATTCCTGCTCCAGTCTTCATATCCATGGTGTAGGAGCATATGTGTTTAAATACAGTTTTATTATATTTCAGATGATAACCGTTAGCTTGCTCTAAGTATTTCTATTTTTGATCTTCCCTGAGCACAGCCCTAATTCCCTTTAAATGTGAATCTGGGACAGAGGGAGTGAGGTGGATGCAGGTCCATTACAGATACATTTCTCCTCTGAAATGCAGACCTAGGAGTTGGTTGTGATTAGGTGTTAAAAAAGTATCCAAATGGTAATAAAGCAAACTGGCTTCAAATCAAGTTGGCTGTGAAAAGAAACCCAGAATTGTCATTTAATTGTTGCAAGATGGTCTAGATAGAGTTGCTCTTGCCTCCTCGTTGCTGTTCACCCAGACTGAGCTAGAGCTATTTACATACTTAACACTCCGCACTATCAACACCAGTGAAGCTCCCCCTGCTCCGACATATGTACAAGCAAAGGACAGTGCTCATGGTGCTCCCAGCACAGTTATTGCTCCCTTTTAAAAGGAGCTGTCAGGGTTTGAAGCCGCTTTGGTGTTTGCCAGGTTATTTGCAGCATCAAAGCATGCTGAAACCCTGGGGAGGGATGCACAAAGCTTCGGGAAGGGTTTTGGTAATGGGAGCAGGCTGGCCTACTTTGCCAGGACCCAGAACAACCTTCCTGTGCCTGGGTGAAGTAAATGGGCTCACTGGGACATGGCAGAGATCTGTCTGACGATGCGGACATGAGCACAACCATGCTCTGCCACCCTCCTGCCCACGCAGGGCTGGCAGGTGCAGGCAGGGTGCCAGACTGGGGCAGTGACACTCTTGAAAGAGGCACAGAGGAGCGGTCTGGGTGCTGACATGGGCAGCTGAGCAGACAGGGACTTTCTGTAATCTCTATTCAGGTTTGACTGGTACTTCCGTACAATGTGTGGATTTTTGCACAGACGCAGTTGCAGAGGCAGAGCAGCGAAGGCAATTTTCCCAATGGGGCATGAGAAAACACGTGTCTGCTGGCCATAGACTTATGCTTCCCTCGAGAAAATTTTCTAAAAGCATTACTGGCTCACCACAGCCTTCGAGAAGCGTAACCCAAGTTCCTCTTGGGGAGCAGTTTGGAAGAGGGTGTGAAGGGCCAGTTCAGAGCAAAGCACTCTGAAACACCAGATGGGCCAGCTGGGTGCACCGGGGCTGTGCAGGTGCCTGTCTCCCCTCTCCTTCCTGCACCACAGCAAGGAAAGGGACTTAAACCAGGGAAAACCCAAGCTGCTGCTCTGCTGTTCTGCCCCCCCTGCAAATTTGTTCCCCCCGTGCAGTCATGCAGGCACCCGTCTGCAAATGTAGCTGTGAGCTTGCGAGTGGGGAAGGCAAAACCTGCTTCTCTAGTCCTGCCCGGGTCACTTCTGGCTGTGCTAAATCCCACGGCAGAGTTACTTCAGCCCTGGCAATGTTAATCAGCTCAATAGCTGACGTTTGGGAGGATGTAGGAAATGCGGCAGTGCCAGGAGAGGGCTGGAGGGCAAGGGGAGGCACAGTGGTGCCCTTTTGTCCCTGTGCTTTTGTTGGGAAGGGGCCAGCGGTGCCCCGCTGCCTGTCCTGCAGGAGCAGCTCTGCCAGCCACAGAGTGGGACCCAACCTCAGCAAACATTTCCTCCCAGCCGCAAGCAAAGTCAGGAGAAACTACTCTGCTTAAGGAGGAGCAGGCAGGGAGATGCCGGGCTTTGCCTGCACCCAACACCCTGGGTCACAGCCCAATGTGCTGCTGAGCCCCTCTGGAGGGTGCGGGGGGCTTTGGCCAGGTTTTTTTTTCTGGCCAAGCTTGGGGAAATCAGAGCTTTTCAATGAAGAGGGAACCTGCCAGTACCTGTAAGTGCAGGCAGCACTGCTGCCAGTGTGTGCCTGCCCGCGGGGGATTCCCTACACTGGGGTGTCCGCGCACCCAGCTATTCCCTGGGGACACACAGCCCCAGCATGGGCAGACTGCAGAGGCCCGAATCGCCAGGGCTGGGGGGAGAGGCAGGCAGCTCAGTTGGGTTTTGATTTTAATTGCCTCCTTGGTTTTTCTGGCCTGCTTGCCCGCTGTCAGGAACCAGAAAAGCGCTGGAAAACAAGAGCTGTGTGTCCCCTGCCTGGCCCCACCGATGGGCACCACTGGTCCATTTTCCCAGCAAGGCGGTTGTGGGGAAATGGCCAGGAGCAAAGCAAATTAAAGAACAGAGGTGCTGAGAGCAACAGATAAAAATAACTTTACAGCAAGTCTTTGCTAGGTCACCACTACAGGGCTCCCGGGACCCGTCCTGAGGCTGCTTTGTCGGCAGCCTCGGGGAGCTAGGATGGGCCATGCATGAGGCTCAGCCTTTCCTTCGGCCACCCCTGCTTCTCCAAAATCACCTTTATTTTCTTGTAGGCACAGGATCTGGCTTTGTGTGTTTTTTTCTGGAAAGCTGCTTGCGAGAGCAGCATCTCAGTGAGCATGGCGTAGCGCTGCACCCAGCCCTCGCCCTCACCAGCCAGCACCACCACGACCTTTAGGTTTTGTATCAGGACCTGGTCCTTCCTCAGCATGTCCTCCAGCACCTCCAGCACCGTGTGCTGGGCTCGCTGCATGATCCTGCTCTCCTCCTTGCTCAGCTCCTCCGACAAGTCTTCACTGTGGAGCAGGAGGCAGTATGAGCTCCCAGTCATGGCCTTGATGTGGATGAAGGTGGCTTTGTGGCAGGGCATCCTGGAGGGGCAGATGGGTCAGGGCCCAGTGGCAGGGACATCTTTGTCCCAAAGGACCCCAAAGGGACCTGACCCTCTTACCAGGTGGTGCAAAGATGTGGAGGATGTAGCTATTTCCCTGCTTTTCCCTTTAGGATCCAACCCCAGTGCTCCCCTCGCAGGGCATGGTGTGAGCTGTGGGATGGGGTCCTGTGTCCCAGCTGTACCCAGTTAACGTGAGCATCTTCAGCTCTCACTGGTTTAGAGGGAAACCTGCCGTGCCCAGTGCTGGCAGCCTCCATCCTGTCTCCTACTTTGTCCCTTCTCTGTGCTGCAGAGTGGCCAGGGCAGATGGAGAAGGGTCTGGAGAAGGTAGGAGCTGGAGGAGCACCTCTGGCAGGGAGAGCCCCAGGGCCCTGCCCCAGCTGAACCCCCTTTTGCCCCCACCCATCCTCTGCCTCCCCTGTACCCCTTTGCCCATGGCACCCGTAGGGGTCCTGCTGGAGGTCCCATGATGGGACAGCTGATGGTGCCCCTGTGATCTTGCTTGTGCCATGCTCCCCTACCAGGTGGACGGGGCCCATGGCCCGCAGCGGGTGCTGGAGGACCAGGCAGCTGCTGGCACCATGCTGGTAATCCTGTGTGAGGCCAGTGCCAGTACAAGCACTGGGCGTTAACTGGGCTGTGTGTGGTGCTGGTAACAGGCATGGGAGCAGAGGGGCTGCAGGTATGGCAGGGGGGCACCCCATGGGCAAGTGGGTCCTGCATGGGGTCCTGGGTGTTGCCAGGGGTGCAGGGTGCCACTCCAGCATGGGGTGTCTGTGGGGCAACCCCCAAGCACCCCCAGCCCATGTTTCTGCCCTACCATCTGCCCCTCACCCTGGAGCAGCCCCCAGGGGGGCAGGAGCCCATCCTTCTCACCTCCATACCTGCCCGGGGCTGATAGAGCCCAGTGGGCCACTGGTGGGGTGCCCGCCCTGACCCAGAGAGCGATTCGAGGACCAGGGTATGGCTCTGGAAGTTCCCACTGCTGGTGCCCAGCTGGCAACCGCCGTACCTCTGCCACACATTGAGGCTCAAAGAGCTGGGCAGCAGGCAAGGCTTTCTGCGGACAGCAATGCAGAGATGCTCGCCTTTGGGTGAGCCAGCATGCTGGCTCTTGCAGTGCCCAGCACGTGGGTGCAGGGCTGTCAAGTGCTCCCTGGGTCCCACCACCACGTCCCCCCGGGGGTCCGACTGGTTTCCCCACCTCTCTGCACTCCCCCCAGCCCTGCCTCCTGCCCCCAGCTCTCGCAGGTGGCTCCGGACCTACTTGTGCCTCTTTATTAGGGAGCATTTGTACATTTATAAAACAGTGACGCACATCTCTCACATTCACCAGCACGAGGGCGTTCGCACCAGCCCTCCCCGCCATGGTGCCCGTGCCCACCCTGCTCAGGGCTCGCTGCTCCCGCTGGCAGGGAGGGAGCCACATCCTGCACCCCCTGCCCACTGCAGGAGACCTTGGTGTAGGGCTGACTTGCACGGCCATGGCAAGTCCCCAGGCTAATGCATGGCACCCCTCTGGGGACACTTCTGCTTGCAGGTGGCGGGGGGACCCCATGGGGAGCTGACACAGGGTGCTTTGGAGCGCGTCCCCAAGGAGCACTGCTGTGCCTGCCCTGCTGGGACTTGCTGTGTGTCCTCCCATGCAGGGGGACGCAGGACACCATGCAGCCAGGTGCTTGCACTGTTGGGGAACGTTTCCACTTGGGTGCATAATCTGGGGGGCCGTTGGGCTGTGGATAGCCAGAGCCAGGCCTGCCAGGCACATCATCAGCCTGGTGCTCCGGTCCCTGCCCTGCGTCACCCACATGTGGAGCCTTGAGTGCTGCAAAGATGATGGCTCCTCCTGCATCTATGGCTTTGGCCACAGCGCGGCATGGCCATGTTCTGTCTGCGGGCACCAGGGATGGGGACCAAACCGGCAGGGCCAGGGGCTGCCTGGCTAAACCCCAGCCTCCCCCAGAGGTCCCAAATTCCTGCCCTGGAGTCCCCCTCTCTGCTGCATGTCTGTGTCGAGGGGGGCTTTGCCAGCCCACCCCCCCTCCTGAGATATTTTGGGGCGGTTTGCCCTGCGCTGGTGTCTGCTACAGTGGAGGGGGAGGAGGCACTGTCCAACAGGAGAGGGGGAGTGATGTGTGTCCTGCTGTGGGTCCTGCCGTGCGTCCTGCCATCTTGGGGCAGGCAGGAGGGCTGTGGGTGCTGGTCCTGGCCAAGGCTCCGGCCAGCGGGTCAGGCTGTGGCTGTCTGGGCGGTGCTGGGCACGGGGGACCCTCCTAACTGTGTACAGTCTGGGGGAGGCACAGCGGGCGCTCAGCACCCGGGGGGTGGGAGCATGGCAAGGGGAACGTGCATGGTGCAAAAGAGTGGTGACAGGCAAGGGAGTGAGGGCAGGACCCCCCCAACCCACAACGCCTGGGCTGTGCCAGGCAGCTGCACCAAGGGATAAGCCGCTTTGGGCAATACCTGGGCAAGGAGAGGACAAGGAGGGCTGGGGGTGGGGCACGGTGGACTGGGAGCAGGAGAGGGGGNTGTGTGGGGGTGTCACAGTGCAGGGGTCTGGCTGGAAACAGCAATGGGGAGGGGGCTGCAGCCCTGGCAGGCTGCATGAGGTTGGGGAAGGGGGGGCAGATGTTTGGGAGGGGTGTCACAGTGGTGGTGGTGCCAGGGGTCAGGGTGGTGCCATGCAGGTGTGGCTGCAGGTGGGGTGTCCCTGGGCTGGCTGGGGGGGCCGTGCTGCTCAGAGGGGTGCCCTGCAATGCTGCCCTGCCCTGCAGCAGGAAGGTGGGAGGGTGGTTGTCCCTGGGCGGGAGGGAAGCTGTTCCAGGAACACCTCTCCTGGGGGAGGGACCATGCAGGGCAGAGACCCTCACCCAGGAGAGGTCAGCAGGGGAGGGCTTGGAGGGGTTCACAGGAACCCCAGCTTACCCCCTGCATGCTCTGCGTCGCCAGGGCAGCTCTGCCCCACACCCCGCTGCTCCTCCAAACCCCCCCGGCGTGCCTGTCCCCCTCCACGCCGTGTGCTTGAGATGGGGCTGAGCCCACGTGCTGGGGGCAAGTGGAGAGGATGAGCAAAAGGGCTGGTGGGCCACTCCGGTGCCGGTGCCGAGGCAGCTCCAGTGGCATCGTTGGGGCAAACGGCACGGCTGGTCCCGGCAGTGGGGTGTGGGAGGCGGGGGCCTGTGCCCACCGCGCCCAGTGCTGCCGTCCCTCTCCACGCGGACAGTGGGGAGGGGGGTGGGGGGGGCTGCCCCCCTCCAGTCCCGAGCTGGCCTAGCAGGCGAAGTCCTCGAAGACGCCCTGGTGAGGGTAGTGGTGGCGGTGGTGGTGGTTGGGCAGGATGCCCGCGTTGTAGGTGCCCTCCACGTGCCGGCCCAGCGTTTCACAGGGGCTCTGTGGGGATGGCAGTCAGTGGGGTGGGCACAGGCCCCGTGCACCCTGTTCCCCCCACCCCCGTGCTCAGCACAGCCCATCCCCAGGAGCCCTCCCCCAGGGGCACCCAGCACACTGCCACCCAGCCTGAGGGCACCAAATGCTGACCCTCACTCTTGGGACAATGTCCCTTCCCCCAGGGGCAGGGGCGGATGCTGCCCAGGCCCTGTCCTCGCAGCGCCCTGGGCTGCCCACCCCCATGAGGGTACCTGGTCCTTGAGCTCCTCCAGTCCCAGCGTGGCGATGCTGCCCGAGGGCTTCTTCAGGGGTGGCTTGGAGCGGCGCAGGACCCGGCTCACCCTGTCCCGGATCACCTGGGTGCAGATGGGGGATCAGCCCTGGATCCACACACAGGCAGCACCCTGTGTGTGGGCATCCCAGTCTGCACGGACCTGCTGCCGGCTCCTCTGCCTGCCCGGGGGCCACAGTGCTGACGGTGGGGACAGCACCTCTGCCCGCCACCCCCAGGTCACCAACGGATGCTGGGGGCACCTGTCCTCTTCCTACTGCATCCCGCTGGGTGTTCTCCAATTTGGGGACTGTAATAGCCCTCTGGGGTGGCCATGCATGGCACCACCTCCCCGGGGAGCCTGGCCCCCGCTCTGCACCTCGCCTGCTCCCACAGTTGAGACACAGCCCTAAAGGCTCAGCGCACCTCATAGACATAGTCCAGGATCTCCAGGATGGTGAGGATGCTGGCACCGATGAACAGGCCCATCTGCCCCCCGATGTCCCCTGGGGAAGAGGAGGGGAGTTGGTCACCGGGAGATGCTGTGCAGCCCGCTGGGAGCCTGGGGTAGGCCAGCGGGACTGCGGGCAGTGCCAGGGCTGTCGGACAGAGGGGGACAGCGTGGTCACAGGGGCAGGTGTGGCAGGGCAGAGGGAGCAGGGGACATGCAGGACAGGGAATGGCCAGCAGCACGCCACCCTTCAGCCAGTGTGTGGCCAGCTCCTGCCCTGTGTGGTCCCTCCCCAACCAGCCCCGTGTCCTCCCATGGCTGGGACCCAGAGCTCTGCGCCTCAGGGTCCCATGGGAAGGTGGGGGGAGTCACCGAGAAGCCCAGCAAGGTCGTAGGCTTTCTTCTGCTCAATGGCCTCGTAATTGAGCGCCTCAAAGAAGATGTCCAGCACCAGGAAGTTCTCCCTGTGGGGACACCATAGCGCTCAGCAAGGAGGGCTGGTTACCAACCCTCCCACTCCCACTGTCCCCCAAACCTCCCCCGTTCCCCAGCCCTCCAGCTCCCAAGTGCTCCCAGGGCCCTTATGAGATATTCAGGCTGGTGTGGTGGGGACACAGAAGGGGCATGTCCCAGGCCAGGAGGGACTGTGGGGTGGGGAGATGCCAACAGGAGGGCTGGGAAGACATGGATGGGTCAGGGAGATGCTCTAGTGGCAGCCACCGCTAGGCAGAGGATGCTGCAGGGACTGTGCAAGCCAGGACCTGCTCCCCGCACGCTGCCAAGAGTGGGGCGGGGGTTCCCCAGGTCCCCAACGCCCTGCCCACCCCCCCAGCACACCCCAGCACCAGCAACTTACCGGATGTAGGTCTCGTTCTTGTTGTACTTGCGGGCGAGGTAGCGTGCCGAGCCCTTGTTGGGCATGCGCACCATGGAGATCTCCTTGCCATAGCGCGTCAGGTTGCATGGCGTGGGGCAGCTGCAGCGCTCCTGGCTGTCCTCCACCGCCGCATCTGGGGGCATGCACCCATCGGCATGGCTGCACGCCCCCAGCCCCCTTCCCGGGGGCACCCACCTGGCCCCCAGCCTCCTGCCCGCCACCGCACCTACCCAGCGTGTGGTCAGCACACTCGATGTACACGTTGGGGGAGCAGATGGACTCGTTGCCTGTGGAGAAGCAGCTGGTCTGGGGCGGGGGGGGAGTCTGGCCCGCTTGTGTCCCCCACCCTTAACTCACTCCCCTAAAGGCAATGGGGCAGGGGTGGCCCCTGAGTGCGGCGGGGATGGGGACGGGTGGCCCTCGGCTGCAGATTGGCTGGGGCGGGGTGGCCCCTGGGTACAAGGCAGACAGGGAAGGGGCTGGCCTGGGGTGTAAGGAGTGTAGGACAGGGACTGACCCAGCATGCGGAGAGGATGGGGTGGTCCCTGGGTGGAGCGGGATGGGGCAGGGGGGGGACCTTGGGCGCAGAGGGTTGGGGTGGGGGTGGTCCTTGGGTGTAGGCTGGAGAGGGCCGGGGCAGCCCCCTGCAGGGGCAACGGGGTGCCCCCACGCCATCACATGCACCCCTCACCTGGCATGTGGACCATGCGGCAGTGGCAGCTCCGCACCACAGCCTCCTTCTCGCACTGCAGGCGGCAAGCGGCTATGCTGTAGGTGTCGTAGCCGGGTAGCGTCTGCTCCCCCTGCACGCTAGCCCGGCAGTTCCCCCACGGCTGCGGCAGGTAGGTGAGCTGCCAGAGCGAGAGTGGCATCGCTGCAGGGCCGTGCCGGGCTGAGTGCCCGCAGGCACTACCCCAGGGGCTGTGGGGCATCCTGCCTTACCCGCTGCTCTTGGCAGGACACGAAGGTCTGGAAGCCGGGCGAGACACCAAAGCCCAGCTGATGGATGTAGGGTGGCTCTTCCTGGCTGTGGATCTGGACCCGGATGCCAGCTTCAAATGACGTCTCGTCTGCAGGAGAAGGACACAGGGGCTGCATGCCTGCCCATGGAGACAGCCCTCAGCCTTGCCCCTGAACCCACCCAGGATCTGCACCCTGGGGCCCAGCACCCTTCCAGTGCCCCGCTTACGCCATAGCCCACCCCAGGGTGCCCTGCTTGCCCAGCACCCCTCCCTCCCAGCACCCCTTGGCCGTGCCCTGCCCACAGCGCGGCCCCACTCACTGGTCTCTCTCCAGATGGGCAGGTACTCTTCTTGCTGGATGTCCAGCATGATCTCCAGCCCATTGCCCATGCCACCCTGGCGGGTCACCCGTGGGTTCCTCCGGTCCCCGTTGAAGGTGTAGCACTTACCATAGCGTGTGTAGACCTGGGTATGGAGAAAGGGGGGGGTGAGGGAGCGGGCAGGGATCTGGCAGGGCATTCTGCAAGCAGGATGAGGTCCAGAGACCCCTTTCCAATCCCATGGAGGCACTGGAAGTGGGGAACAGTCTCGCATAGTCCTTGGAAGGGCTCATCTAAGCCTCACACACACCCACACCCACTGCCACCCCTCCACCCTTGCTGGGGGGGCTGAAGCATCACTCCCAGCACTTATGGGGCAGCCCAGCCATCCTGCCCCTGCCAGGTGGGGACTTACAGGGGCAAAGTGCTGGGGGCCACAGCGCTCTCCCTGAAAGCGGCATTCCACCAGCATGTCCTCGATCTGGTGGCCCAGGCGGTGGAAGAAGCTCTGCATGGTGCGCTCAGAGCGGCGGGGCGGCAAGAAGCGTGAATAGTTGGCAAGACGCGTCAGCCACGTGCGCCGGTCCTCCCCCAGCACGGCCAGCATCTCAGGCACCAGCGAGCGGTTCTCCTGGGCCAGCCCCAGCCACTGCCCCACCGAATAGAGGTCGGGCTTGGTGAGGTGCAGGAAGCGTGCCCGGTTGGGGTTGCAGAGGGTGACAGCCGGGAAGCGGAGCTGGGAGGCCCAGGCGAGGCGTGCACGGGTGTGCACAGGGTGGGAGAGCAGGTGGTGCAGGCGGTCAGCGGTGCCGGTGGCCAGCAGCCCAGCGGAGGCCAGGAAGGCCAGGCTCCAGAGCAGGCGGCGCAGGCGGGACTGCGGCCGGGTGCACATGTAGTGCAGCCCGGGGATCCTGGTGGCTCGCAGGATGCCAACAGCAAGCTGGGCAGTGCCGCCGTCCTGAGCCACTGCCAGGGTTTCCCTGTCCTGGCAGCAGGCAAGGGGTAGCGGCATGGCTGCAGGCAGGGTGGCCCCTCTGGGAAGTGGGGTGCAGGCTGCCTCCGAGGCTCCCCAGGGTCCCCGGTCCCTTCCAGGGAGCTCTTCCTCCTGGGAGGCTTTTGCTCTGTGCCTTCCGGGAGGCGAACGTGGCAGGCGCCTTCCCGAGCTGCTCCGGTGACGGGCGAGGGGAGGGAGAGGAGGGGGCTGCTGCAAACACACGCCTTCCCCTAACCTCCATTCGGGAATGGAAAATTCCTGCCCGAGCCAGGCTGGGACAGGGGGTATGTGTTGCGTTACCCCAGGCAGGGTGAACTGGCAGCCCCCAGTGCCCCAGCATGGTGGGCACCAGTGTCCAGAGGGGGATGCCCTGTCTCAGCCACCCTGTGTGAACCCCATGCCCAGGGATGCTGGACCCCAGCTCGTCCCCTGCCCTGGCACTGCAGTCCCCGCTGGGTCCCTGCCTGGACCCACAGGGTCCCCAGCCACGGCTGCTCTGGGGCTGGGGGCCCTGCCCCACAGAGGCAGGACAGTGCCAGGCCTGGGGGGCAATTGCCTCCTGCCAGCACTGCTCGGGACCACATGTGTACCTCGGTCCCCAGTGCCGTACCCTGGTATCCCCCACCCTGGAGCTGGGGACTCCAGTGGATCTGGACACTGTGGGGTGGGAGAAGCGGGGCTGTGGGGCAGGAGGAGTGCAGCTGTGGGGCGGGAGGCTGCGTGGGAGCCCACCTGAGCTCGGCAGGTGCTTTGAAGTGACGGGCGAGGCTGTGATCAGAGCGTGGCGGCGGCAGCGGGGGGGTGTCTCTGCACCAGGCTGTCAGTGCGGCTGGCGGGGCCCCGACAGCCTGTCAGGGTGTCTTCAAAGCTCGGCACCACACTCCCCAACAGCCTCTCATCTCCCGCTGCCACCGCTCCAGGCACCCACCTTCGGCACCAGCCCCGCCGAGTCGCAGGCTGGCCCGGGGGGTCCCGGGACGAGCCAGGGCCACCGTGTCCCCAGTGAAGGGCAGCGTCCCTGCTGCTCCATGGCAGCAGGGGCAGGAGGAGGGCAGGGGTGAAAGGGGGGACTGGAAAGAGGGGAGCTGCCTCTCGCCTCGGCAGTGACTCCTAACACCATCCACGCTGCCGGCCCTGCCGCCTAAGCAAGGCGTGACCCCGTAGCCACCCCGGGGACCCGGCCAGGATCCGAGCTGGCAGCTTGGCGACAGGCGCGGGAGGACGCCAGGCAGGTCAGGAACGGCGCTTGGCCTCGGAGAACGGGACGGGCGTCGAGAGCGGAGGCAGCGGGCGGCATCTCCGGTGCCCAGGGGCGGCAGGGCACTTCCCTCCCGCCCCTGCCCCGCAGCGGGGAGAAGCCCAGCCCAAGGGCGCCCGGGGTGCCAGCTCTGACCCTTACCGGCTCCGGCCGGGGCCAGTCCCCGGCACCCCGCAGCCCGGCTCCCGGCAGCCGCAGGCCGGGCGTCCCGGAGGGGCCGGGCTCCGGCAGGGGGCAGCAGGACCCCGCGTTTGGGCGGCGGAGGGTGCGCGGCGCCGGCCCCGCCGCCCCCCCCAGCAGCACTCCCGTTCGCCCGGCCCGGCCCCGCCAGCTCTAGGGCAGAGCCGGGCCAGGCAGGCTTTGGGCCCCCCCCCCCCCCCCGCCG
>VYZV01015857.1:62171-75911 GCA_013401275.1 Pandion haliaetus | reverse complement strand
CCGGGTCTTGCCGCGGCCCGGGGAGGGGGGCGGCGGGAGGGGGGGCCAGCGTCCCAGCCCCGCCGACGGCAGCGTTGGCCAGGCAGCCGTGGGGAGCAGCCGGCCCCACGGCACGGTGTGCCCTGGGGGTGGACGGTCCCCATCCCACCCGCCACGGGATGCCAGCGCTGCTGCTTGCTTTGCTGGAGGAGCGAATGCTCTGGCGGGGCCGCAGCGCTTCCCCGGGACAGGGCCCAGCTCCCTGGGGACACAAAGTCAAGGCTGTGGGGCAGCCCTCGCCGCCCACATGGCCCCACGCCCCAGAGCTGTCACCGGTCCTGGTACCATCCCCGCCACGGCACAATGCCGGCGTGAGCTGGGAGGAGCACTGCCGTGGGCTGCTCCCTGCTCTCTGCACCCTTGGGACCAGTGGGTCACCCCACCCCACGCTGAGCTGTCCCCTCCGTCCAGCCTGTGTGTCCCTGCACCATCCCCGGGACACGGCTCAGCCCCCCGGCTCTGGGCTGGCGCATCTGCGTGGGGCTGCTCGAGCTGGCTCGGCTCCTTGCTGAGATTTATTATGGCTCCAAGAGCCGGAGGCTGCCAGCCTGATACTATCAGTCCCTCGCACACCAGGGCAGCTTTTATATTAGTTTTCTTTAAATGGAGGATGAGCTTCCCAGGCTGGAGGAAATGTCATTTCTCTGAACGCTTCCATCTCGTGTCGGTTCAGACATCTCTGGGCACCATCGCGATCACCCTGGAGCGGGGCGAGGGACCGGGATGGGATGTGGAGGCTGGGGCATGTGAGGACAGACAGCTCGGGGACAGGGACCAATGTTGGGCCTGACTGGAGGAGAAGGTCCAGCAGTGGCGGCGGCCTTGTCCCCCATCCGCTGCAGTCCCAGGCAGGCAGGCATGGCTGCAGGGGCATGTGTGGAGGGCAGAGGTGCCCATGGCGCCCAGCTGAGTTACTCACTTGTCGGCTGCCAGGGTGCCAAGGCCAGCTGTGAAATTGCGCTGGTGAGAGAACAGCACAGTCCTGAAGGGCTTTGCCTTTCCAGCATGACAAACCCAATTAGATAACAGGGAGTGCGTGAGTAGGAGGAGGAAGGACAGAGGAGAGCTTGCCTGCACCAGGAAAATGATTTCCTCCCCGCAGCTGACCCAGAAAAGCACCTTGCAGGGCTGGAGCACATGTCTCCAGCTGGGGACAGTGCCTGGGGCACGGGACCCCGGGCACCCTGCTCCGCTCGCTGGGCACCCATGGCTGCTGCAGCCTTGGGGCTAGGGCAGCAGGATTCCCGCACCACATGCCAGTTTCCCCACTCAGCCGCTGCACGCTGGTATCCCTGCACCACGCTCACGTGCAGGGGAGACCCCATTAGGGAGGTAATTTCTCGACACGATTCCTCATTTCCCTGCTCTCTGCCGTGGAGACACGCTGACCTTGACAAAAATAGCTGCTTGCGCCTTGGTGGGCGGATCCCAGCCAGAGATCACCGGGGGCCCCGGCATTCTCCTCCCCATCCCACAGAGCTCTGGGGCCCCCCAAGTCCCCTCCACCCCCCTCGGGCTTGCCGTCCAGCCCCCCTACTGTGGGGAGCCCCCTAGGAGCAAGGTGCTGGCTGCCAGAATCCTCACCCTGGCTCATGCCAGCCCACCCACAAGCACTGGGGGCATGAGAACCAGCCCTACACACCCCCGGTCCCCCATCCCCGCTACTGCCAGCCCACTGTGCCAGCCTCCGGCTGATCCCAGCTCACGCAGGTATTTCCGCGGCTTACACGGCTCCCCACGGTATTTAGCCTCTGGAAGACGACGTTAAACATTGCAAGCAGTGACAAATCCTGATTGCTCCAAGGAGACAAGAGGCCGCTCTAAGCTTTCAGCCAAACATTTTCATGCGAGGGAAATGAGCTGCGGCACATGTGGTGCCGGCGGGTCCTGCTCCGGTACGCCCAGGGCAGCCAGCCCTGCTCCCACATCCCCACTGGGACACGCATCTGGCAGGCAGGCCCTGGGCATGGGCACACCATGCAGGAGCAAGCACCCCAGCATAGAGACACCCCTGAGAACAGTCATCACTGGGGCATGAGGGGGATGGGAAGACACTGGAGTGCTGCCCACACTGGGCTTGGCAGGGATGCCAGTCCAGGTGTAACCTTGAGGGTGATGTCCAGGTACCCCAGCCCAGAGAGCAAATTAGCATGGGCAGGGCTGTGGTATAAAGGAAAGCAGCCTCCAAAATCAGAAATGCTGCTTCCTGCGTGAGCGCAGGCAGCTGGAGGCACAGGGCTGCGCCTGGCCAGGAGACACAGCACAGGAGCTGGGGCCAAACTGGGACAACACTGGTAGAGCTGGGGCAACAGCACACCCACATAAGCTGTGCCCTGCTCTGCTCCTGCCCCCTGCTGCAGCTATCCTGGCCCCGGAGCCCAGCTCTGTCAGAGCCCCTCACCATGTCCCCGTCCCCCCCCATGGCAGCCTCCCACCACGTTCCCAGCAGCCTGCCCCCCCGTGCAGCATGGCCAGTCCGTGCCTGGGTGCCCCGGGAGGGAAGCCGCAGCGCTGACGCCAGCATTGCAACTGCCCGGGATATGAGATCCGCTTTGATTCAGCAATTTCAACTCATTTCAAGCCCGATTCTGCAGCAATTTTCTGAGCCAGTGGGATGTTTTTGCCTCTACAAACATCCCCTCTCACGCACGGTTGCACCATTTCCCTTCCCCGCTCCCAGGAGGGGTTGGGGAACAGTGCCAGTTTGGCTCAACCCCAGCTCAGGTGGTGGCACAACCATCACCCACACCAGCAGCCCCTTGGCGCTGCCGGGATGGCTCCTGAGGGATGCAGCCCTGCTTGTGGGGGCCAGGGCTCCCACCTCCATGGAGCAGCCTCCGTCCCAGCAGAGCAGAGCACCTTCAGCCCCTAGCAGGGCACACCAGCACTGGGCTGGGCTCCTTGTTTCCCCTGTCTGTGAAGGGCCAAGCTCTGGAGCATCCTCTGTGGTGCCCTGACCCGCTTTCCCAGGAGGCGGGAGAGCAGCGGAGTAGCAGGGGGACCAGGGGATGCTGCAGGCACAGCCCAGAGAGGCCAGGACCCCTCCTGCCACTGCAGATGTGCCTCTCTCTGTGCCACAAGCCAGTCCGTGCCAGCTGAGCCCCCTTGGCCAGGCCTGAGCCAGCAGCGGAGACGTGGGCGCACAGGGCTGGCAGAACCCCTCTCATGCCAAGCAGGCTCGCTGCCGGAATACCAAGTGCTCAGCTGTGCTGCAGGCTGCGCCGCCAGCCGGGCAGAGCGGCGAGAGGCACCTGAGCCCCAGCACCGGGCAGGGTGAGCAGGTCACCACCAGGATGCTGCATCGGGGCCAGTGTGCAGCCCAGTGACCCCCAGGAGTGGGCAGGATCCGGACCAGAGCTCTCTGCTCCTGGTGGGTCAGGAGCATGGGGATACAATGCATGGCAGAGGGATGCACCATGCACATGGGCAAGGACACCTTCCCAGCGCATCTGACCTAGCGCTGCCAGTGACATCAGTAAAGCAGGGGGACATTGGTACCATCCTGCTTTCAGGAGCAGCATCTGTGACAGCACACCAAACTTGTGTGCCAGGGAAGGAGCTCTCCCTGCAAGCCATTGCTTCAGGAGTCCTGCATTGGCCAAGCCAGGAGCCAGAGAAGGCCGTGCTGTGGGTGCCACATGGAGTCAGGGTGGCTGTGACACAGAAGCGAGGGGCTGGGGACCCCAGGTCCTGACCTCTTGACCCTGTGGTGCAGGCACAGCAGCACACAGCTGCCTCTGGTAGCAGAGCAAGTGCCATTGCAAAGTTGTGCTTTCCCCTTCTGCTGCTCTTGGGGGGAATGCATCCCAGAATCTCGCCCAGCTTCTCATTTCCAACCTAAATTTATTCATGGCCAGTTTGTTCCATTTGTTCTTATGCCAGCATTGTCCCTTAGCTTAAATAGCTCTCTTCCCTCCCTTGTGTTTACTCCCTTGATGTATTTATAAACAGCAATCCCATCCCCTCGCAGCCTCCAGCCTGCCAGCCCACACGTGCCAATCGCTTCTGGTTTCCTCTCGATTCAGGCTCTGCTCGCCTGCGCAGCCTGGCTGCCTAGCACAACATCTGCTCCAGCTCCCCAGCAGCATCCTCAGTCCTGGCTTCCCAGGGCTTGCACACTGCTCCAGCAAGGTCCCCGGCCCACGCAGACGCATGACTGCCCTCTCCATCCCACAGTGGCCATGGGCCAGAGTCCCACCCAGGTCAGGACCACTGCCCTGGCTGGGGTTAACCTGCTCCCTGCAGATCTGGTGGCTTGTGCTTTCATACGGTTTGCTTGCACTAAGCACTTTAAAGCATCCACCAAAAGGGTCACCTGGGCAGGTGAAGGAGCCAACACCAAGGGACTTAATTGCAGAAGATGAAGTGCCAGGGCTGCTGGTGGAGGTGGGAGGCGTGCTGTAGTGCAGGGCAGGGGTGCAGAGAGGCAGGGGTGCAGGAGCTGGGGAAGTCCACTTCAGCCTGTCAGCAGCCAGCAAACCTCTCTAAAATGTTGAGCGTGCTGCCTGCTTACCCTGGTCTCTCGCTAGGCACGTGGGTCGGGTTCTGGGGCTGCAGGAGGCTTCTGCCCCATGTTTCTGCCTCTTGCTTCCCCTGGGAGGGAGATGGGGAAAGCTGTGGGACAGAGCCAGGAGGTGCTCAGGGTCCCCATGGGAAAGGTGCACCAAAGCTGCACCCCCAACATGCCAGCATGAACTTGCCAAGCTGCTAACACGCTCCCTGGCCTGGGTTTTGACCGTGCTGAGCAGCAATCCTACCATCACTCTGTGCACCCTCCGGCACTCTCCAGCCAGCTTCCCATCCTCAGATACCCCCCACGCCAGGCACGCTGCCCCCGGGCACACAGCACAGCATGCTACGGATAAACACTGGCATGGGCTGCAGCTCAGCCTCACTTCTGCAAACCCAACAAAACACATACAAGCACAGAGAGCAATAATTATGGTTTTGGGTAGTGGGTTTCTCTCGGCAGCCAGGGAAAACCAGCACCACGCACAGTGCTGTGCAGACACGGCTGGTCCGTGGCACTTGGCCCCAGGACCAGGGAAGGATCCCTGTGGTTGCACGCAGAGATCTAGTGCTGAGCCCATCCATCCTGCAGGCTGGAGGAAACAGGGAACATCGAGGATACCTGAAAGCAGGGTACGCAGGGCCTGGTCCCGGGGGCTCCTTTGTGGAGCTCAGGCAGCCTCTGCTCTCTGGCTGCCATCACCCCGCAGGGACCCCAGCCCGGCACTGTGCCCCCTGCCTTGCAGGTGCACCAGTGCCTCCGCATGTTGCTGGTTGGATGCTGGTGGCTTTCGGCTGGGGGACGGCAGCAGAGCCTGGGTGCCACCGGCCCTGCCTCGCTCCCCTTCGCATAGGGGACACTGCGGGGAGGCAGCACCCGGCACCACAGTCCCCGCCACTCTCCGGCCCGGCGTGGGCAGAGCTCCCCACGCAGTGCCATCCCTGGGGAGCGCTTCTCTTTGAAAGCAGGCAGTGCTGCGCCTCCCGTCCCCAAAGGGTTAACAAGCAATTTCCTTTGCTGACAGCTCGGAGACCGTTCACTATCGACTGCGGGAGAATAAGAGGGGAGAAGCAGCGAGATAAAAAGGCAGCAGAGCTGGCACCGCCTGCTTAATCCCAGCGTTTAATCTGCTGGGGCAGCGCAGGCAGCCTTATCTCGCCGTCCTTCTGCTGCTCCATCTCATTACTGCTCCCACGGCTGCGCGGGCCGCGCCGCCAGGAGATGTAGGAGCTGAGCCGGGGAGCGCAGGCCTGGGGCAGCGGCTGCTGCCAGCCCGCCTCGCTTGGCAGCCTCCGCCGGGCCCACTGCGCTGGCAGGCACAGGCCGGCACCCCACGCCTGGCACACACGCATCCCCCCCCGCCTCCACGCCGCTGCCCAGCCGGAGCGGGGCGGATGCCTGGGGACACACACGTGGAGGGATGCGCACACAGACTGTACCCACGGAGCGTGGCGTCTCACGCCTGGCGCTGCTCATGCCTGGCACTGTCACACGGCCTGGGGGACACGCTGCCAGGGTCACACAGGCACACGCGCTTTTCCCGGTCTTTGCGCCCCCTGACATGTGCTCTGGCGATCCAGCCGGCGTTGATGCCCGTGCCCCCATGGGTGGATGGAGGATGCAGGGCTCTGTGGGATGTAGGACACGGCAGGGCCAGGACAGCAGGCAGGGCAATGCCGCCTCATCCTGCAAGTCCCCCTCCCTCCATCCTCCTATCCAGGAGCTCCCCTGCCAAGGTGCCAAACCAGCTCCGCTCTGTCTCCTCATCCCACCAGGCACACCATGGCCAATGTCACTGGGTCACCTCTGGCCTGGCCCTGGCAGCTCCCGCAGCCGCAGGGCAGGGGCGCACAGGAGGAGAGGGGGGCTGCCTCCCGGGAGCCAGCAGGTGCCGGCACAGACACGGTCCCTCCAGCCATGGCATTTATCTGTAAATCCGCAGCACTGACACGGTGCAGATGAAGCGTCTGCGCCAGCTGGGTTGTCACAGGGGTTATCCTGCTGCCTGCAGATGGGTTTACACTGATAAGATTTATTGTCACCCTGGCTGAGGTGCTGCCAGCACCTCACTGCCTGCTCCGCTTGCAAGGCTGTGCTGCCTGCCTGGGGGTGCCGTGAGAGCCACAAGCAGCACCTCGCCAAGTGGCCACCGGCAGAGCGGGTCCCCGGACGGAGGAGAGCCAGACATGACCCTCTGCTCGCCACTGCCAGGACTGATGGGTCCCCTGCCCACCTGTTCCTCACCCTCACAGTGGGATGTGGGGGGATGCTGGTCCCCGAGCTGGGCCAGGCTGAGCAGAGCACACATCTGTGCTGCCAGAGATTTGCTGACAGTGCTGGCAATACGGCTCCTGTCACAGCTCGGCAGCTTCACAGCTCTCCTGTGTGGTGCGGAGTGGCTGGGACTCGAGCGGCTGCCGGAGCGGCCGTGCATGGAGCCACTGCAGGCAGGATGGCCTGGGCAGGGGGCAGGGGGAAGCCCCCCAACCCACAGCCTGACCCCAGCGCCATGTGGGAGCTGGCAGGGCAGCTATTGGAGCTGGGAATTTGTGCACCCCCTGCCCTAGGGTGACATGGGGTGGGCAGGAATACCCAAAAAAGGGGAATTTGGCTCCAAGACACCCTGCTCTGCCCTGGTCCCTCACCCACACCCTGCTGCCTGCCCCCAGCCCCCGCCATGCTCCTCAGTACTGATTTCCCTGGGGTCAGCAGGGATTGCTCTGAGCCACCTGGTGCAGCCAGGCAGGGGCTGAACCAGGCTAAATCCCTGAGCAGTGGGAGGGGTAGCCACCTGCCAGCATCCTCCCCTGTCCCCAAAGTCACCACATAAGCCCTGCACAGCTCCACCACCACCCTGCTCCATCCTGGCTCCCACCTCTTCCCCTTCTCCTCCCCTCCAGCCACTGACTCCCCGATGATGCTGGGGGCTCCGTTCTCTCTGCCAACACAAATTTGACCCCAGCATGTGAGAACTGAAGGAAACAACATGCAAACAGCCTGAACCCCGGCTGCACCCTCCTCCCCAGGGCCAGCTCAGGGGGCCGCAGGGGCTGGGGGGCTGGTAGGGGTGATGGTGTAACCCGCCAGCACATAGGGAGCCCAAGTGAAGTGGGGTGATCACAGCCCAGCGGGAAAGGGCTCGTTAATAGCTGAGCCCTTTTAGTAGAGATTAGGGAGCTGCGCAGCTTTGATCTTTGATTGCCAATTTGCATCTTGAAGGCGCTGGGACCTCATCCAGCCTCAGCGCAACCCTTTGTGGTTATCTCGTGGCTAATGGATTTGTTCTTAATGCTGGAGCGTGCAGGCTAAAGGCTGATTAAACCCTCTCTGCGGCGCTAAATCAATGGAACAAACATGATAGGGTTGGCTTTCCCCAGCCTGCGTGCTCCCGGGCGGAGGGGCTGATCAACAGAGCCCCCGTGCCCCAGCGTTGGCAGGGGCTCCCTCCTTGGGGCTGCTGGGTAGGGGAGGAGGCATGGGCACCAGCGGGCAGGGACAACCCCACGGCCTGTATCGCCATATCCCTGTATCCCCATCCTCTGCTCGCCACGCAGGCGGCAATAGGCTGGGGGAGCTCAGGACTCCTGGGGTGTCTGCCCCTCCTGGATGCTTGGGCCACATTGCCCTTGTGCTGGTCCTTGACATGTGCAGGAGCTCCCCAGTCCGCCCTGGCTCCTCCCAGCTCCCAGGGCTTGCTATGGGAGCAGGGTTGTGTCCTGGCAGGGATGGGAGGGGACAACCTGCCCTTGCAACTGGGGGACTCCTTCCCCCTCATGCCTGCTTTGCCTCCCACGCACTGGGGAGCAGCACTGGCAGCTCCCATCTCCTCTGTCCTTCAGACCGTTTCCCCTTTCCCCTGCCTGGAGCCAGCGCCATGTTCCCAGGATCGTGTGCTGCCTGCAGCAGCCCATACATCACGTGCTGTGAGCAGCAGTATCTGTACACACTTTCCATAATGCCCGTGGCCTCCACTGCATGCCCAGCTTCAGGAAAATGCAATTCCCACTGCATCTACAGGCAGTATTAGCAGAGGGGACGAACTGAACCCTGCCCATGGATGCCCCAGGAGAAACTGGCCCCCCATACTATCTGCGGCCTGGGCTGGGGGCCTGGGGATGGGAGCTGAGCACCTGAGATGGGCAGGACTAAGGTTTTGGGGACTAGGAGCTGTGGGGAGGAGAGTTGTGTGGCTGCAAGTCTGGAGGAGACCAGCTGAGAGCATTTTGCACCCTTTGCTTTTTGCAGGGCTCATGGCATCACCGTGGATGCTGCCAGGGCAGAGCTGCCTACAGGTCTGGTGGCATTTGAGTGACAGGACCCCGGAGCAGGGACCCTGCTCCAGGGCCCGAGCTGCCTGTGCCGGAGCATGAGACATGAGCTGCAGCGCAGTGAAGCTCAGACCAGTGCCTTGCTGGGAACCAGTCCACGGGGAGAAGCCCTGCTGGCCCCAGGCTGTGCCCGTGCCAGGCTCAGCCCCAGTGAGCGACAGCTGCTGCAGAGGCAGCCAGTCTGCCACACAGCACAGAGCTGGTGGGATCACACACCGAGATTCCCATCTGCAAACCTTGCTATTGAATCATCTCCCCTCTGCCAATATTTGCCAAGTGTGAGAGATAAAGTGGCTACAAAAGTCATCCATGCCGGCATTTCAATCCACCTGGGCTGGCAGCAGAGGGGTGGCTGGGTGGGATGGCTCAGCCTCCCGAGCCCCCCACCCCAGCTCCTGGCTCCAGCCACCTGAGCAGCCCCTGTGCCCTACCTGCAGCAGCACGAGGAGAGCCTGGACCCCTCCATGCTGCTGCACAGCAGCTCTGCCTGCCTGGGACCAATGCTCCTGCGACAGGCACTGCTGCCAGCACTACCCTGCCCTGGGCATCAGCCCAGCTCCCCCTCCTGCCCTCACCCCCACCTCTGCACCAGGACAGCCACCTCCACCTGGTCAGCATCTTCCCTGCAGCCCTCAACGCAGCACCAACCCACCCCCTCCAGTACTGCTCCATCCCTTCCATGTCACCCCAGTGTCCCCAGCTATCACTGCCCTGCCCTGTATGCACCACACAGTCCCTTCTCTCCCTTGCTCCAGGCTCCCTGTGCAGTCTCTACAATGGTCCCTGAGCAGGACACGATGCTGAGATACAGCTCCTGGAGGAGAAGCCGAGAGCGTTATCAGCCTGGGGAGTTAATTAAGGTCATGTCAGGCGATAAGGAAACAGGATGTCAGAGTGGCAGCAGCGCAGGGGGGTCAGAGCCTGAAAAACTCCCTCTGAAAAGCAACTCCACCGAGATGGGATCAGCCAGGTGCTCAGGGATGGAATGGCTATCACAGCCACATGTGTGGTGTCTCTGAGGATGGCACCACAGATGGGATGGAGAAGGGGATGGGATGAAAAGGGATAGGGATTGAGATGGGGATGGGATGGGGCTGGGCAGGGGGCCTGGCTGTGATATGCTGTGCCTGGGCAGGGAGAGACAGCTGAGCAGCCCTGGTTATCCACTTCTGTCCTTGCGCGGGAGCAATGCACCCCAGTGCGACCAGCACAGTGCCAGCAGGGCAGGAATCTCTGTGAACCTCTGCCTGTAATTAGCACATGTAATTGCAGACACTCTCTGATTAGCAGGACCTCAGAGCTGGGCACACCAGGCTGCTTGACAGCACTCACGCTGTTGCTGTCTTGCACTGTTCGCCTCCCTGTTCGGTGATGGCTTCGCCTCCCAGGCCAGGCAGTGCCACGGGGCTGGGAGAGCAGGGCTGGCCTGGCATGGCACAGCATGGTGCACAGCGTGGTGACGGAGCAGGCTGTGGACCCAGCGGACGTGGGTAGGGGGGACACTGCCAGTGCAAACGCAGCTCTCCTGTGCGAGCAGCTGTGGCACCCTGCGCCCTGCCTGGCCAGGCAGGAGCTGAGCCACCGGGACATAATTAATACTTGCATCAATCTCGGCTGGATTTGCATAGTGCCCTCAGTCCCACACTGCCTGGGAAGGCAGGCTGCTCCATGCCCTTCCCAGGGGCAGCAGCAGCAGATGCTGGGCTGGCCCTGCCTCTTCTCTGGGGGTCACAGCCCCAGTGTGGCCCCTGACATGAACCCCATCCCTCCTCGTCCCACCAGCCCCCGCAGCAGGGATGCCCGCAGACCCCCTCCCCACCCCACTCCAGCCACTGGAGCATTGAAGACAGATGGAGACACTTCCCTCTGCCGCACAGTCCCTCCCTCCCTCCCCAGGCTATGAGGAAATAGTGGGGATGGCAGCTTGGGAATGAAGGGCACGGCAGGGTTTGAAGGGCAACGGAGGGCAGCCAAGCTGCAAACACCCCCCTGCTGCCAGAAGGCACAGCAGTGCCCACCTCTGCACACCCAGGATGGGTATGAGGTCTATGGGCAGCATACACGGCCAGTGCCTGCTCTCCTGGGGCACCCAGCTCCCTCCTGCCCCTGCCCCACTCCTGTGGCCCAGGTTAGCACCCTCAGCCCATCCCTGGAGGGGTCACCCAGGCTGAGCCCCGGCCCAGGAGAAAGAAGAGCCAGGGCAGGAAAGAGCCTGGGGTAGTAGCAGGGGTACGAGGGTGTAGGAAGGGACATGGATGCCACCTGCAGCCTTCGCTTTGCAGCCCTGTGGGTGCAGGTGCAGGTGGTGGAGGGATGAGACAGCACGGGCATGTGTGGGGTGCCAGGGCTGCTGCCCCCCTGCGATGACAGCCTGGCAAAATATCCCTGTGCGGCCCAGCACAGTGCCTCATCATGGCCGTGGACACTGCTGACAGCCGCTCCCAGCCCTGTGAGACCACGGGGACCATGATGCTCCAGGCACAGCCAGGGTGCGGTCGGATACAGGAGGAGACACGGGCATGTCCCCTGACCCTGGGGATGCCCGCTGGCCCTCCGCAGCCACTGTCACTGATGTGCCTCACCCGTGCCTGACTGCAGCACCTGCAGCTCCTGCAGCAACAGCAGTGCCTGCAGCACCCATATCACCCACAGTACCTGCAGCACCCACTGCCCAACCCACCCCGGATGCACAGAGGACATGGCCACTAATTGTGCCTGTGACTGAGGCCGGGGAGCCACGGTCTGATTGCAGTTGCCCAGATGAGTGCAGCCGCCTCAATCAGAGGCGCATGGCCCTCCAGCACCCTGGGCACCGGGAATTAAATGGCTAATGAGCTGCTGGCTGGAGGGCTGGCAGTTAGTGATTAATCAGGGGGCTCTGCTCTGACAAGGCTTGTGCTTACTCTCCCCTCCTGCCCTGCACATCCCAGGGGCTGGCACTCGGCAGCAGGCCACTTGGTCCCCCCAGCCCCTGCTCCCTGCCTGCCCAGCCACCGTGGGCAGGGGCCAGCCTGGCTCTCCAGCCCAGCAGAGCTCCCCAAGACAGAAGGGTCCCCGACCCCTGTGCCGCTGGGACATGGCACCTGCAGGTCCTCCCAGCCTCTGGCTTTCCTGCCTCCCCACCTTCTCCTGTGCTCCCCTTCCTGGCGCCGCAATCAGGAGGAAACCTTTTGTTCTTCTGGAAGAAAACCTGTTGACTCCAGCCGAGCACCACAGCCGTTTGGGTGCAAAGCATGCTCCGGCTTGCATCTGCGCCTGGAGAGGGCCACGCCAAGCTGGGGGTGCCTCTGCTGAGGGGCCCTCCACCCCTGTGTGAGGGTGCCTGGGGAGGCAGCGATGTCTTCCGGGGACAGGGCAGGCACAAGCGGGAGCCACAAGTCCCAGCAGGTCGAGGTGTAGGCCCAGGGCCCCCACCCAAGACCAGCAGCACGGTGCCACGTGTCCCGGCTCAGCAGCGGGG
Source organism: Pandion haliaetus (assembly GCA_013401275.1). Classification (NCBI taxonomy): domain Eukaryota; kingdom Metazoa; phylum Chordata; class Aves; order Accipitriformes; family Pandionidae; genus Pandion; species Pandion haliaetus. Next base: position 63,574 of record VYZV01015857.1, on the reverse strand, counting down.
CCATCATTGCCCCATGTTTTCTGCTGGCACGGCGATGATGCATCCGCAGGCGGATGGGGCTGGCAGCACGCTGCCTGTAACCGCTGCTGGCACAGCACACTGGGGCATGGCTCAGAGCACAGTGGGAAGGTTTTGCAGCATAAGCAGGGGGCAGCTACCCGCAGAAAGGTGCAGGGAGCTGCAGGGAAGCAGCTTAAGCACGAGCCAGACTCTGCTCCCCCGCTGTGAAGCCCTGGCTGGCTTTCCGCCGCTTCACAGCCCTTGCAGAGTTAGAATGTGGCAGAAGTGTCAGCACCCTCCTGCCCTCGCACTCTCACCATGCACCCTGACCCAGGGGACGAGCTCACCGCCTCCTTCTGGGCTGGATGTCGGGGCAGCGCCTGGGAGAAAAGGCTGGCAACCGGCAAGGAACAGGTTAGAGAGATGCATGTTCTCCCCTATTGCACAATTAATCATGTGAAGTTTTTCCTCCTTTCGTGCATGAAACAAAATTTGGCAGGGTGCTCTGACCACAGGGACTTACTGCTTGCTCTCCAGTAAAAACCCAGCCACATCTGGCAAAGAAATAACCTCAGAGTGTCCCTGTGTGTGCAGGCGGGGAGAGGCAATGCCAGGCCAGGCAGGAAAACCCAGTGGGGCTTGGTCCGCAGCCCCCTGTGCAGTGAGCACCTTCAGCTCCTGGTGTTTGTTCCCATCTCCAGCCCCCAGCATGCACATGGCCATGCTGCTCTGACAGCACCGTCGTGCCTGCCCACAGGCGCTGTTATTCCAATCCTGGACATATAAATGCCCAGGCAGGGGCATCCACCCACTGCCAGCTGCGTGGGTGCTGGCAGCAGCCCCTGCCTGCATCTCCTGCCTGGGCTCTCCTCCCACTCATGGCTGCCTCCTGCCACCCACTCCATCCCCCAGCCTGGCCAGAGCCTCAGTCCGTCCTTTCCCAGAGCAAACCCAAACCTCCCTAGCAGCGTTCCAGCTATTTGTTATTGGAAAAAGGGGGAAATACGGTTTTTGACAATTATTGTTTTTTCCACCTGACTGGCTGCAAACTTGTTAATTTTTTTCTTTAATGTGTGAACAGTGTCGACGGCAGCTGCATGTGAAATGACTCGACGCCCTATCTGCGGGTCCCTGGCTGGCTTTCAGCGCTCGCACCGCAAACATTGCCTTCTATAAATAAAGGCCTATATCTCATCAATGGCAGAACAGCAGAGCTTTATATAGTCGTCTTACATAAAACCGTCTCTCTTTATGGGCTTCAAACCATTTGCGTCACTTAGTGCAGCTCCGTAAACCTCCTGCTCCAGCCGCTCCCCTGTGGAGGGAGACCCGGCACGGCTGCCCTGTGCCCCGCGCTGCCGGCGGGGAGCCCAGGGTCCCCGCTCCGCCTGGGGCTGCCCCCC
>VYZV01015857.1:23687-53530 GCA_013401275.1 Pandion haliaetus | reverse complement strand
GCCCCGTCGGTCGCGGTCCTGCTCCCGGCCCCGGCCCCGCCGAGGCCCGGCCGACAAGCCGCCGCGGGAGCGGGGCTGAAGACGGGGCGCCGGGGGTGCATGGGGGGCCCCGTGCTCCTCGGTGCCCCGGAGCCGGGAGGGCGGCAGCACCGCCGGCCACCCCTCCGTGTCCGCCGCCCCCTTCGCCGCTGTGCTCGCTGTGTGCCCGGGCTGGACTCCCCCAGCTTCATTTCTGCCCCCCACCCCGCTTTGTGCCGCACGCTGGGCTCCGCGTTTCGCAACGGCAGCGCACGAAAAGCGGGGGTCACCGCAGGCAGCGAGCGGCTCTGTTAGAAAGGCTGAGCTGGGGTCACCCTCACCCTCTCCTGCCCTGCTGAGCCCTTGCCCCTCCTTGGGTCTGCCTCTGCTCCCTCCACGGCACACTCGCGCCCACACCTGCGCACAGCCCCACGCGGGACCCAGCTCCCGTGGCGGCACTGGGAGAAGCAGGGTGTCCTCCAGCCCCATCCTGCCCACAGCAGCGGGGCTCTGCCTTCATCGCTTGGCAGGGTCAGAGCTGTGATGAGGTTATGGGTTCACTCTGTGGCACCAACCACAGAGCCACCTGCCGCCTGGATCTGGCTGCTCCCCACGCACAGCACCTTCAGCCAGCAAGTCATGATCTCTCCCAGCTCTCTGCCTCAGTTTCCCCAGCTGATGACAGAGCATTAGCTCTGCTAGAAGGGCTGAGCCCAACCCCTCGCCCACAAGTCAAGCAACCCTCTGCGACCCTGCCTGGTGGCACAGAGGTGGGGGAAACACCAGCTCCCTGCCTCCAGAACAAGCCCAGCACCAGGCACCCCTACCCCCACGCCCCACCGCTGGAGACATAGCTCTGCTGGGGAGGTGCGTGCCTGGCCGGGAAGCAGGGGTTCCCGGAGGACAAGTGATGAGCCAGCCGCCCGATGAGCTCGACAAGAGGCCTCGCCTCTCCCCGGGGACTGCGCCGCAGGTCAGCGTGACCTTCACTGTGCTGCCGATGCCAACAGCAAAGCTTTCCCCAGTCGTCCGGCAAGCACACACACATCTTCAATCTTCCCATCGATCTGTGCATGGCACACATGTTCCTGCCTCTGTGTGGGTCAATACAGCATGATAGGCTGCCTCCGGCAAGGAGCACGCACAGCCCCAGCTGCCCGCTTCGCCCTGCCTAGGGGATGCGGCGTGCGTGTGCCAGCCCCGCATCCCAACCTCGGAGAGCCACGGCAGGGAGCGGGCTGGGCAGGTGGCCCGAGCGCCGCCGTCACCACGAGTGGCCCCAGCCACGCAGCCACAAGCCCCAAGCTGCTTCCGCGGGGCTGCTTGGCCCTGCAGGGGATGCTTGGCCCTGCAAAGGCTGTGGGCAGCAAGGGCCTGACCCTGTGGCGAGGAGGTTCTGTGGTGCAAGGCAATGGCCAGCATTCAGTCTTTGGTCTGCAGAGCCTGGTGCGGAGTCCCTGCCTGTGTCTCTCAGCGCTGTGGTGGCGAGGGGCGCGAGGGGACAGAGGATCTGCCAGGCAGGTCCACCCTGTAAGCGCAGATCCTGAGGTACAAGGCAAACCACGCTGTGTGAGTGTGAGACTGGAAGGAGCCCAGTGTCCTCAGTGTGCTGAACAGTCATGTCAGGGGAGCAAGACTGTCTCTCGACTCCCTGCACAGCCCTGGCCCCCACACCACTGGGACCATAGACCCCTGCTCTCTCTGGGCATCTCCTGCTCCATTAGCAACAGCCACCTGGTCTGGGGATGCGTCTTGGCACCCTCCCCACAGCATGGTCCCCTCCTGTACGGCCAAAGAGATGGATGTGTCCTCTCCTCCCTCCTCTCCTGCCTCTCCCTCCCCTGCTGTGCCCTGGTCCTGCCTGGCCACCTGGCAAGGGCAAATGAGTGCTGGGGGCTCATCCTCTTGCAGGATGACCCAAGGCACGGAGCTGAAGTGCAGCCAGGCTGTGTTGGGATCAAGCTCTGCCCAAGTGGCACCCAAGGCACAAGCCCCATCCCCAGCTGCAGCTGCGGGCCTCCTGCAAGCCATGGAGTGGGGAGGGCTGTGGCTTCACGGCCACCGGCACCCGGGGAGAGGGCACACCAGGAGAGACACTGGGCCAGAGGGGCAGGGAGCGGGGAAGCAGCATGCCTGGGAGGGTAGGCAGCAGGGCTCAGGGACTGCTTTCTCCCGGGACCAGACAGGGCAGCAAGCATAGCACCAGCTGCGAAGGGCCGGTGCTGCCACTTGGCAGCATGTCTGCAGCTCACTGTTCTGCACCGGAGCCTCCCACCTGTGGATGAGCATGGCACGCCTGCGCACAGGGGGCACGAGGCCATGAGGAGGGACTGCAGCATGCAGCAGGGCTTGTCTGCCCCTCCGCCTGGCCACGAGCAGCTGCAGAGCCTGTCTGCCCGTTGATGCTCCCATATCCAGCCCTTGGGTTTGACGCTAACAAGCGGGAGAAGCCCCACGACCCCGGGCTCCTGAGTGCTAACTTCACTAGCTACCATGCAGGACAGGCGAGCCAGCTGAGGGCTCGGCGGCAGATCGGGAAATGGGGGTCCCCCCTGCTCGCCCCCGCGCCCCCAGCTCGGGGGGATGCTGAGCGGCGGGGGCTTGGCGCAGGGCCCACGTGCTACACTCAGATGATGGGGGGGAGGCTGCAAGCGCCGAGGAAGACAGGACTGGAATTCAAAATGATGTTGACAAATCGGAGAAATGGCCTGAAAACAATCAGATCCAATTCAAAAGGACAAGCGCCAAGAGCTGGGCTGGGCTGGGAAGCAAATCTGCCCAGCGAGCAGAGGGCGAGCGGCCGGAGGGCAGGGCTGCTGAGCGGGCAGGAGGGCAGGGCAGAGCCCCGGCTCAGCAGTGGGCAGCAGTGTCGGCTTGTCCGAGTTTAGCACTGAAACCCAGGACAGCCCCAGGCAGATAAACAAGGCAAGCAGAGGGTCGGTGCCCCCCAGGCAGGACACGCTGTGCAGGTAAGGTTATCTGTGCATGCAGAAGCTGCACTTCCAGATGCCCAGCAGCCAGGAGCTAAAAAAAAACGGGAGAAGCCTCATTCATCTGGGATATGGGATCCGCCAGTGTAATATGGGATGTCTGGCTGCCCTGCAACAGCACTGAGCTTGGTGGAAAGGAGGACATTGCTCAGGGCTGTGTGAGAAGGAGCATCATTCACCAGGCTTCTGAACTACTCGCTGGCAGAGAGGTCTCCGCGGGAGCCTGTGCCTGGTCTGGGACCAAATGTCAGGAAAAATCCAGACTAATTGGAAAAAGTAGAGAGGATGGCAATAACAGAGAGCAGTACTGAAGACCAGCTGGAGGCACTGGGGGTTTGGGTGAGAGCAGAAGAGGCTAAGAGGTTGCATCTGTAGACAAAGTATCTGCTGTGAGCACAGAAGAAGGAGGCTTTCTAGAGCATCAGAGCCCTGACACACCATAGAAGATAGCAGGGGTTAGGTGGAGCCTCCACACAGGAGAAGCTGGCCCACAGCCTGGAGGGGTGCTTGGTGGGACTGATTCTGCCATGGTGCCCTCCAGCAACCTCGTGATGATTCATCCCCCCCAAGACACAGATGCTGCCCGTTTCTATTCTCAGGCCTATCAGGGTGAGGATTTGGTTACAATTTCCCTATCTTGCCACCAAGCCAATGGATTGACTCTTCGCTGTGCCAGCACCTGACCTCCCACCCTGTACCATGCTCCGGCACCGGAGCTGTGCCGCTACAGTGAGCCCACCCTCCCGGCCACCTTGTGGGGCTGCAGCTCCTCAGCCCGGGCACAAGGGATCAGCCCAGGGGCACTGAAGAATGCCGTGGCCAGGGCAGCTCGGGCGGGTGGGGGTCACAGGTGACGGGACAGTTGCAGCCCAGGGCAGGTAGCGGGCAGCTGCCAGAAGGGAGACCCCCAGCAGGCAGCACCCACCTGATGCCCTGCTAGTCCGAGCTGGCCAGGACCCGGATCCTGCTTGCTGGGCACTTCTGCCACCAGCCCAAGCCCATGAGCTGGCTGCTTCGTCTTCCTCGCCAGCTCCACACACTCCAGAGCCAGCGCTGGCTGCAGCCCTGTGCCCAAGGGAAGTGGATCTGGGGCGATCATTAATTTTGATCTAATTGAAGGAAACGTGACTGCAGAGCCCAGCTGGCCGCAGCGCTCGACTCTGCCTCGCGCCAGTCGGATCCTCCGAGACTTTGCAAACACGTTGCCTTAACAAGCGCAGCCTCCTCCCCGGCCTCCCCGGCACACTGCCGGCGCCTGCCTGGCAGGTTGGGCTCCATGGCAAGTGCCTCGGCTGCGGGGAGATGTGGGATGACAAGATGTCCACTCCAATTACAGGAGAGCAGGGCTGGCAACAGTATGATGAGCATGCTGGGCATTACCCCCCGCTGTGAAGACGGCCGTGGGGCAGCCACAGGAGTGGTAACACTGCTTGTGTCCCACTCACCGAAACCTCCACACCGTACTACCGCATCTGCAGGAAGCAGCAGGCTGGGAATGGTGGGAGGGAGCCATATGCACCAGGACAGGGAGCAGAGCCATCACTATGAACACTGTTAACCAGCCGCGCAGCGCTGGGATGGGGAGGACGGCAGCTCCGGCACCACAGACCAGCCTCGCTGGTGGCCCTGGTCCCCAGGGCAGGCAGTGGCTGGGCTGGGCTGGGCTCCCCCACGTGCGGGGAGCCACTCCCGGGTTTAGCCTCCGGCGGCAGATGACACGTCTGCCAGGGCCAGCAGATGCATCGGCGATGCAGCACCCCATTAATGCACTGACCCCATTTACGTAAACTACCCCCATTAAACACAATACCTTATTAAATGCTTTACCCCAATTAAGTGCAATACCTTAATTAATGCAACACCCCAATTAAGGACAACACTCCCATTCAATTTATTCCTTCATTAAGCGCAAAACCTCAATTAGAAAGTCTCTTTTGTAAGCTGTGTGCATGAGCTCGCACAAGGTGCCCTGGACACCTTTTGCTGTTGCCAGAAAAACAAAAACAATGCTGGGTTTATGTGGCTTTTGGGGTCCTGCCTCCAGGAATTTAAGGAATGGGTTTCAGTAGGATCTGGGTATCAGAGCATCCACCATGGCTGAGAGGACAATAGCTGCCTGCATCAGAGCTGGGTTACAGCCCATGGACTCTCAATGGGATAATGGGTCAAATCCCAGCCCAGTTCATAGGAGAAAAGGGTCTGTGCTGGGCCTGGGTTGATTCCATGGTATTTAACCCCGGGGAGCAGCTGAGACCTTGCTGGTTGCCCTCCTGACTTCCTCCACCCAGAGATGCTCAGCTGTGCCCCCACCCCAGCCAGCCCCAGCCTCCCTGCCCAGGGAAAGGCAGCAGGTAGCAACTGCCGTGGGCTGCCCACCCGTGCACAGCAGCCCCTGCTCCTGGTCTCCACCTGAGACACCCGACCTGGCTCTGCCGGGCAGAAAGCAAGAGGAGCAGCAGCGACCGGCAGCCCCTGTCCCTGTTCTGCTCTGACCCCATCAGTACAAACCACACCCAAACTGAGCCGGCCACTTGATTGCACTGCGCAAACATCCTCACAGGGAGAAAACACATCTAAAAGCCTCCCAAATCCACGGAGAAGAGCAAAGCAGAGCCCCCTTCCCAGCAGGATGGGCACACCTTCCCAGCACAGAGGGTGTTCAGCATCCCCAGGAGCATGCTCAGCCCAGCCCCTATCTCCAGGCTCTGGGTCCGGCAGTGCTCACTGGCCCGTGATCGGCAGGAGGTCAGGCTCAGCTAATGCTGCCCTCCAGTCCTGAGCAGAATGAGTGGAGGAGATGGCCTTACCGCCCTCAGAGCATCCCCTGCGGCTGGAAAGGCCGTCACAGACGTGACCAAAGTGGCTGTGTGGCAGCAGGAGCTGCAGCTCTGAGCATGGGGAGCTGGGATGAGCGCAGTCCCTCCTGCCCTCAGCACTGTTAGGAAGGGGAAGGCATCCTGGGAGCCATCGCTGCAGCGTGCAGAGACACTCGTTTGGTTTTATAGCCTTTTATTGCTGCAGCTGGTTGATCCTCCCTGGTCTCTGCCATCTTGAGGAGGGCAGCCGGGCAGGCTGGCATGTGGCTGCGCTGTGCCAAGCAGCTCGGCAGCAGGGCACGTGCCTGGGGTGCTGCTGGGCTTGCACCACTAACGAAAGCACCAGTACGGCAGGGAAACTGGGCTTAGCACCCTACTGGGACGGTCCCCAGCGCTATCCCCACATAGCCCCTCTGCCCGCAGCATGAGTCCCCCCCCTCTACCACTTGGCACCTGCCTGGTGGTTTATAAAACTTTAAAGCTAATGGTGTAATAAACTCCAATAATGATATTGCAGCTGCACTGGGGCACCCTGGGATGAATACATTATGGAGCTGCAGCAGATAGGCAGGGAGGGCAGCATTGGGGCTGGGAGATGCTCCAGCCAGTGCTGTGGGAGACGGTCAAGCCTCCCCTGGCCTCCTGTGAGCAGGGCACTCCCTGCTTCACTCCCTCCCAAGCAACAACCGAGCAAAGGCAACCAGAGAGTGGGCAGCCCACCTTGGCCACAGTCCTCCCTGATCATAAGCCAGGCCAGGAGACCTCCAGGGGAAAAGGAGTTGGAGGGAGCATGAGCCCCTAAGGCAGCCTGCCGACAGTTTCTGACTCATTGGCAGGGGATGCTCGGATGGATGAACTGGCCTGAGCCTGGGGGACCACCCTGCTTTCAGCAGTGGGAGGCCCCCACATCACTGGGCTCCTTGCTGGGGTAAGCCCCAGCCACTGTGTGCAGCCCCCGAGCACTGGCCGGGTGTCCCTGTCCTGCCTCGGCAGTGCCAGCCCCAGTGCACACCCGGCAGGGATGGCATGTCAGTGCGCACAGCTGCGTGCGTGGGTAGGGGTGCTGTTGAACACAGCTGTACAGGCTTAGCTGGCACAGCTGGGGGAGCATCTCATAGCCCAGGGGACGTGCCCAGAGCTGTGCTACACCGGAGATACAGGGTGCAGATGGGTGCAGCCTTGCTGTGGCGCACGGGGAAGATGAGACCCCCATCCCACACTGAACAGCCCTGGCTCTGCACCAAGGAGCAAGTCTCTCCTGCGCTGGCATGGGAGCAGAAGGGTGATGGATGCTGCAGGGCTGGAGCCCGGCACAACAGCAGCAGGGAGACCATCACCAGGCTCTCTAGGCACCTCTGGAGAGGTGCAGCCTGTGAGTAGCCCCAGCACAGGGCACAGGTAATGCTGGCACTCCAGCAGCACCCGCACTGGGCAGCAGGGCTGGTACCCACCCATCATGGCTCCTCCATCTTGGCCCTGGCCCCGAGGGATGTGAGGAGCCGGATGGGAGCGTGCCCAGCCAGCGGAGCGTGCGGATCCGCTCTTCATGCTCCAAGAGACATCGCTCAGCTGCTCTCTCTCTCATGCTCGGCTGTGCCTGCAGGCCCTGTCCTGCCCCATCCCCTGCAGTCACCGGCACCCAGTGCCAAGGCAGTGCCCTGCTGCTCCTCCCAGCTCTGGACCACTCCTTCTGCCCCATCCTCAGTGCTTTGACCAGGCGGCTTCTGCCTCCCCCTTGCCTTTCCTAAAAACAACAGAGCCATAAACTGCCAGCAGAGCTGCCTCAGCGCAGCAATAGGGCTGAGGTTTTAAATGCACCCAAGTCAGGAGATTGGAAGTTATGGGTCCCTGAGCAGCCGTAGCTCAGCCACATGGTGCCCATGACGGCCCTGTGCGTGCAGAGCTGCCGTGCCGTGGGCAAGGGGCAGAGTTAGCGTTGCCATGGGAACCATCGCTCCCCATTTTCTGACATCTGTGTGATTAAAACCACAACCTTAATGCCACAGCCGCACCAACGGCATGTGTGGTGGGGGCACCCTGTCTGCTCCCCGAGGCTGCTGGGCGAAGGGGCTGAGAGCCAAGCCCGGGACTGCCCCTGCCCTTTGGTGGCTGGTGGAGAGGTGCTGGCCAGACTGGGTCTGCATGGGGGAGTGGTAATTCCGAGGAGGCCGCTGGGAAGTCTCGATGCCCACAGCCCAGCTCCTGGGGCAGGGATCCAGCCTGGCAGCGGGCCCCGGGGCCAAGCACACCGTGGGCACAGTGCACAGCTGGCAGCCAAGCACACCGCATCAATCAGCCCCAGCATGGGCCACGAGTGCTGACGGCACGGCGGGTACCGCCTGCTGCGGAGCACATGGCTAACAACAAACATGCCGCGTGTGCCTTGCCAGGCACTGCGGAGCCAGGCACCTTCAGCACTCCGTGTGCTGCAAACCCCAGGCACGCCGCTGGCACCAAGTGTGGAGCATGCTGCAAACACCTAACACCTCACTGGGCTTCATCCGAAGCACGCTGTGAGTAGGGAAAGCATCCAACTGCTGAGCGTCCTGGAAGCGTCGACCCCAAATGTGAGCTGCGCCATTGTAAACGCAACACCTTCAGGCACCAAGCACCAGCTCCCTGCAAGCAGGCGGCCAGTGCTGAGCACTGAGGGCACTGATAGGGCCATATGTGCTACAGGCACTGAAAACTGTGCTGTGAACACGGGATACACGGCGGGCTGTGAGTGCTGAGTGTGCCGCCAAGCGACCCTTGGCGGGGAAAGCATGGACTGATGGCACTGCTAACGCAAGAGCCGATGCTAGCAGTGCACACAGAGCATGCTGCAGCTCCGAAGTGGGCTGGCATCTGGCACTGAGCACAGGCTAAATAGCAGAAACACCACGAATGCTGTGCAGCCAGCTCTGTAAATAGCAAAAGCATCAGGAAGCTTGTACCAACCACACCATGGGCTGCCATTGCAAAGCACACAGCAAGTGAGCAGCACTGGGGGCTGGATGCAGGGCAAGCAGCAAGAATGCACAGCTGTGGGAGCAAGCGTGGAGCGCACGGGCACAGGGAGCATGCTGCAGGCGCTGCAGGCTGACCCTACTGCAAGCACTGTGTGTGGCACTGGCGCTGAGCACTGGCCGCAGTGCCAGAAGTCCGCTGTGAACACTGATCACACCACAGGAACTAAAACACTGAGCACACCACAGAGAACAGGCTGGTGTGAGCACTGACTACGCTGCAAATGCCAAATCTAACAGGCGCTGGGCACACCTTGATTATGAAACGCTGCCTGCAGAGATTGCTGAGTGTTTGGCAAACACAAAGCCACAGCTGACACCAAATGCTGAAGGCGCTGCAAACATCACCGGTGGCAGGTCCCACACGCCGAGCACACCATGTGTGCCGAGTGCTACCGACACTGAGTGCAAGCACTGTGCAAATAATGGCGGTACCACAGGTATTAAGTGCTGAGCACTCTGCAATTATCAAGCAAACTGTGGGCATCAAGTGCTGCACACACCATGACCGCAAACACACTGCAGGCACCAATTTGACAAATACACTCCTGATAACAAGTGTGTGGCTGGTGCTGAGCATGCCAAAAAAGAGCGTGCGAGTGTGTGTACAGAGTGCCACAGGCTATTGCGTACACCAAACCTGGCGCAGGCACTGGGAATGCTGCATACATCAGCTCCGGCATTGTGTGAGTTGCAAATACCCAGCATAGCATGGGTGCTGAATGCCAACCACATGCTTCTCTGGCTCCTTGTTACGATGTGCTGCGCTACAAATAGGAAACATGCCAAGGAACCACCCTCTAAACGCATTGCGAACACCAAATGGATGCAGACACCAGGCACCCCCATGCTGACCACGGATTGCTAGGCACGCTGCAACCCTGCAACCAGCCCTCTTCCAATGCCCACCTCAAAGCCCACTGCAAAGAGCAGCTCCCCCCACGCGCCGCGTGCCCTGCAAACACAAGACTCGGCGGCGGCACCAAACGCTGGCACACCGCATGTCGCAAACCTGCCCCGGGTGTGCAACAGCGACCTGGCAAGCTGCTTGCAGCCGGCGCTGAGCACGCTGCAAGGGGGATGAAGGCAGCCCTGCCTGTGGGCTGCGGGCCCCACAGCTCCCCCACCCCCAGGTGTGTGGGGTCCCGCCTGTCGCTCGGGGAGCGACAGCCGTGCAGGAGGGCCGGTGGTGCGGCACGTGCCGGTGTGCTCAGGGCCTGTTATTTCATTTTCACTTGTCCCATCCCATTAGCACAGCTGTCTGCCACCAGAGAAGGGAAAATTGATGCTAAACGGGATATCAATTTATCATGGAGTGTGTCACCCGCCGCACGGCTCTGCCAGCCGAGCAGCAGAGACGCGCTGCACCAGCCAAGCAGCACCTGTAATTAACAGCTCGTCAGCCTCCCCCACGCGCTGCAGCCTGGGCACCAGCTGGCGGGTGCAGCATGGGGAATCCCAGCTGCGGTGCCACCCTCCGCCCCCGGCCGGGACCCCAGCATCCCTCCTCGGGGGCCACGTGTGCCCACCTCCCACGCCACCGCCAGGCAGCCGCTGGGTCGCACACGGGTACGCCAGGTTTGCCAGCCCATGGGATGCTTGGAGAGAGAGGGGTGTCCCCTGTCCCAGCCCTGTGTCAGCCGTGTGTCCCCCCCACCCTGATCCCTTGCTGCTGAGGTGTCCGGGCACAAGGCAGACCCATAACTCATGGGGTGAAGGTGCCCAGTAACAGCTGGGAGCCCGGCTCCTGGGCGTGAGTTACGGCCGCTGCCCGCGCTCAGTGAAACATCAATCCCGGCGGGCAGCAGGGATGGAAACATAGCGTTCAGTGTGCCGGGAAGAGGCCGCAGGGTGGGCCATCAATCCTGGGCAGCGGGGTGGAATGCCAGCACAGGCAGGGAGCGGGCACGGCTGGAGGGTACCCACTAGGGACACTCCTGCCCATGTCCCCATGTCCAGCCCCTGTCCCCCTGGGTGCCACCAGCCCCAGGGCAAATGCAGGCTGTCGTGCCCAGCCCAAGCTGCCCAGCTGTGTGGCCACACCAGGAAGGACATGGAAGATATGGCTTCTCCCTGCCCTATAGATGCCAGTGGCCATTCTCTGGGAAAGGCAGGAGCAGGAAGGAGGGAAGGGACCACCAGGACAGCCTGGCACAGAGCCAGGAACAGGGTCCCAACCTGGCGCCGGCAAAATCTCCAAAGGGTTTTGCATGAGCAAGCTCTCCATCCCTGCTGCTCCAGGATGCTCAGCGGTGCCCCCACCGTCCCCCAATGCCCCCGCCATTCCGAGATGCTGCAGCTATGTGGCCCCTTCCCCACCGTGCCCTGGCAGTAGCAGGACCAAACCCCTGCCCAGCCACGGTCGGGCACTACCACCCCGCACCCTGCACCCGGCGTGCCTGGGCTGTGCGGCAGCGGTGCGGTGGGCAGCCGGTGGAGGGGGAGCGGGGCGGCAAGCAGAGCCGAGGCTGTTTGTTGCTTTGATGTTAAACACCCAGAGATGAAATGCATGCCCCAGGGCTGGGTCCCTTGCAGCCAGCCGGCCGGCCAGCCTCTGGCTGCGGAGCCGTGCCAGCACTGGGGCCGATAATTGGATGCATGTTTCTTCCAATGAGTTTGTATCATTTTTATGTAAATTTGACATTTTCCTGATGTTCTGTAATGTGCACAAAGCAAGTGCCGCTCCTGCCGTCGGCAAAGCCTATTTCCTTCCTGTCTGAAGTGCTGTGTTGATTTAAGGGCCTGCTAATACGCGCAGCCGGCCCCCCCGTGCACATGCACGTGCCCGCACGTGGCTCGCCAGCTCCGATCTCTCTCTCCATCAGCCTCATGTGCAGCTCCCGGGTGCCCAACCCCATGTCCAACCCAGGGCTGGGACCATCCTGCACTGGCACAGCATGGAGCTGGGCTCCCCAAGAGAGCAGAGAACCTTCCTTCGCCATCTCACGTGCCACCAGATCCCTGCTGGCATGGCCAGACACCGCTCGGCTGTTTGGCTCATCCTGGCAGAGGTGAAGAGGTTCCTCCATGCCCGACATGGGTGGGGACACCACCGGCAGCCCCTGCGAGGCTCTTTCACGTCCTGGAGGAAGGTGGGAGGAGGTCAGAGCCCTGGAGCCAGAGGGAGAGGAAAGCAGATGGCAACCAAGGAGCACCTTTCTGACAGCGTGGGGAGGTGCTGCTAATTAACTGCACGCCCAGGGCTGCAGGGGACAGTGCAAGGGGAGCTTTGAATTCTGCCACTCCAGGAGCTGCCAGAGGAGCCGGGATGGATCTGCTCTGGCATTCCGCACTGCTCCCGGGCAGGGGTCCGTGTGCCCTGGCCACAGCACTGCCTGCCCACGGGCAGCAGCGGTGGCACTGGGGGTGCCCTTCCCGGGGACGAGGGCACCCCTGCTCCCACATCCCCCGGCTTCTTGCGCTGCACAATTTTCCCGGGCTCCGTCTGCGGCGCAGGGAAGCGAGTTTCAAAGGCAGCGCTGCTATTTAAAGCCCTTATTGTTCACGTCCTTGACACCGGCAGCTACATCCTGCTGTCGTTCGATGCGAGCGCATCCTGGCCCGGCCAGCCAGAGGAAGACAGCTAATGAAGAGCAAGTGCAAAGACGCCTCTTCTTTGTCCTGATCACAAAGCGGCTTCCCAAACAGTCCCCCTCCACCCTGCGCCGGGTGGCTATTTATAGCTCCCCTTCCCCAGGGCACGCTGGGAGTTTCCTCCAGGCAGCGATGCCCTGGGATCCCTTCAATGGGTTGCAGGGATGAAGGTTCTCTGACCCCGCGGCCCTTGGAGCTGCTCGCAAAGATGCCCCATCCCTGCACGCTCCCTTTGCAGGGGCAGCTACGAGGGCAGCTGGGTCAGCCAGGGCCAGGGAGAGGGTGGGCTCCCCCCCAGCATCGTCTCCCTGCTCAGCCTGGGCAGCCAGTGCCCCGGGGGAGCTTCTCCATCTGGGCAGCATTGCTGCCTCTCTCCTCTTCCTCCCCATGGATGGGCGCACATCTGCCGCTGCCGCTCCCCTGCCTGCCTCGGGAGCGGGGCTGCGCAGCTGTGGGACGCAGTGGAGGGCTGGGTGCCCCAGCCAAGCCTCCCGCACCCCAGGGCAGCCTGCCTCCCGGCCCCTGATCGCAGCCAGCATCTGCTGCACCCCCATGCCAGGCACTGCTCTCTCCAGCGAGAGGCTTTGACAGGAAATTAAAGATTAATGTTCCCCGCAGCACCTGTGCCAGCAGCACCCACAGTGCCGAGGACGTGCCTGGCATGGCAACCTGGGCCGGGGGGGCTGGGGCAGGGGTGCCCAGGTCATGTGGGCAGGGAGAAGGGGGGCTCTGTGGGAGGCAGAGGTGGGGATGAGGAGAGAAAGGACGTGTCCCCCTGGGCATCGAGCCACCGTCACTGCATCGGGCATCCAGAGCCAGGCAAGGAAATGCCACCCTGCAGGCAGGGCAGCGCCGTGGCCAAAGGGGCTAGAGAGGTGGCTGTGGAGGGTCGCGGGTCTCGACACCCTGCGCAGAGGCCTCAGTCCCTTCCCTGCCTCCTTCAGCAAAGGGGCTGGCCTGGCCGGGGAGCCACCAGCCCCTCAAGGGGACACCCCACAGCAGGCCAGGGGATGCCAGCGCCCAGCTAACTGGCCGCCCTGGCATGGCGAGCAGAGACGTGCAGCTGAGCAGGCAGCATGATGCCAGGAGCATTTCCTCCCTCCCACCCGGAGGGGATTAAGCTCAGCCCAGCTCTGGCTGGCAGTGGCTGTGCCCACACGGCTGCACCCGCGGCTGCAGCTGCTGCCTCTGCTCCCAGCACAGCTGGGTGCTCCGTGCCTGCTGCACCCACCGCCCGCTCCCATGGCACTCCCACCCTGCTCCCAGGGCACAGGGCTGTGCCACACCTGCCTGTGCCCCGCACCGACTCCCATGGGCATGCACTGAGCCCCACGAGGGTGATGGGAGCCATTCCCCCACTGCCTGCCCTGGGCATGCACCCACCGTGACCACAGGTCTCTCCCCGGGAGCACCGGACGCCTTGGTGTGCAGGACTGTGGTTTTGTGAAATATGGCCCCTATAAATCCCACCGGGTGTGAGCCATAATTCTCAATATATTTTCAAATATAGTTCAATTATTTTTCCCATATATCATGGGGAAATTGCATTGGCGAGTGGCGGCGCTAAGCAGGGAGCGCATGGCAGGGCGGCGTTAATAGGATTGTGCATGGTATTATGCATGAGGTCGTTCAGGACACAGTGGGGAACCTCGTGTGCTCCGGAGAGACAGGAAAGAATAAATCAGGCTATTAGCCCAGCACCTTGCTCAGGTCTGCAGGGGATTAATCTCTCCAGCGTGCGGGGATCCCAGTCGGGCTGCCTCCCTGGGCTCCTCCTGGGAGCTCTGTCCCACTCCCTGCCTGCATCTGCCCAAAGCACTGGGGAGCGGAGGCAGCGCTGTATGTGCCAGGGTCACCAAAGCAGGTGTGACACGTCACTGGGGAGCGGGTGTCCCATGACTGCACTCAGCACAGTCCCTGAGCCTGGTGGTGAGGCTGGTGGGACACCCTGGGAAAGCCCTGAGCATCTTGGGACCTTCTTTGGAAAAGCCTCATCCTTGGCTTGAGCTTGCAGAAGGGCTGCGAACAAATGTGTCCCCAGCCTACAGCTCTTGTTCCAGCACCAAGTGGGGGCCCAGCAGCTTTGTGCCCCGTGCCGTTCTGCAAGTGGGCAGCACAGGGTGCCCTTGCCGCCTCTCACCATGAGGCAGGCTCTGGGCCGGCAGTACCTGGGGAGCAGCTGCAGCCTTCAGGACAGGCACATGTAATCAGCCGGGACAGTCACATTTCCTTCACTTTGCCATGAATATTTATGCAATTTGTGCAGAGCTGCCAGAGCCAAGCTGCGGAGCCCGAGGGGAGATGGCAGCCTGGCCTCCTGGCTCCCCCCAGGTCTAGCTCCCCCAGGTCTCACGGGACCTCCCTAGGGCTGGTCCTGCTCGGCCGTGCTGCTGCACACACCTCCACACTGAAGCCAGCAGGCAGTGAGATGGGAAGCGAGGGTCCTGGGACCAGTGACCTTGGGGACAGATGCAAGGGAGGGCAGAGTGTCCGAGGCAGGGCTGGGCACTGCTATGTTGGGTTTGCAGCAGGAACACCTGCACCAGCCACAACCTACACAAATAGCACCAAAAGTAGGTCCTAGATGCTGGGCTCATGGGCTGCTGGCTGTGCTGTGGCTGGAGGCTGCCTGCCCGCTGCCTGTCAGCCTGGGAGAGCCCAGCAGCCTTGGCACCACCTGGGCTGGTGCCAACAGAGATGGAGCCCAGTGTGCAAACAGCAGGAGGACTTCATTGCATCTCCAGGGTGTCTATTTGGGGGCAACAGGAATTACTCCAGGACCCACCACCATGGGCTTGCGCTGGCACACAGCCCGGGGCACAAGGAGAGGGCAAGGGACAGCACTGCTGTGGGCTGCAGACCCCTTCCTGGGGTGGCCCACGCAGAATCTCCAGGGCTTCTTTGCAGTGGCCGGGTGTCCAGGGCTGCCTCTGCATCAGGAGCAGGCAGGATGCTTGCTCGCCTTGCACAGGGCTTGGCCCACTTGGAGTAATGAAGAGGTTCCTGGTGCTTGGCAGGTGCCGCTCAGCCCCTGGCTGGGTTTCTGGGGGGCTGCCAGGCCCTGCAGTGGGTGCCCCACAGCAGGCAGGGAGGTGAAGGACCCACCAGGCGAGGGCATGGATGCTCCCTGGCAGTGACAGGGCTGGCAGTGCCAGAGCAAGCAGCAAGTGCAGGTGAGGTTTACAGTAAAGGGAAAAACAAATTATTAATCATGAGAGCAGCCCCAGCCGGGCTGTCAGGGCCGCATGGGCTCATGAATATTCAGCATCGGGCTGAGCACTAAATCTCATTTAAATGTCAGGGACCATTAGGCAGACAGGGAGGGGGCTGGGATGGCAGCTCCCCACTCCATGCCAAGCACCACACCAGCCGGACGGGCAGGGACCAGGGTGCTGGCACGGCTGGGCAGGGGCCACACTGGTGCTCTGAGTGTCCCTAGCCCAGCTCCTGGGTGCTCCTCTGGGGTGTCTGAGACCCCCTGGCACCTCTGCCAACCCTGAATATCTTCTGATTGTTGATGGGTGCTGAGCATCCTACAGATCCTGACACCACCAGCCAGGCACCCCACTCTCCCCAGGCAGGGGAACAAATCCTTCTGGATCATCTGCCCAGGCAGGCTCAGCCTGGAAGGACACAGTCCTCTGACTCCTGGCATCCTGGCCAACTCTCCTTATTCCTCAAGGCACACACAGGAACAGCCCCATGTCCTTCCCTGGGTGCAGAGCTGGTGGGTGCTGGAGGGGTGCCAGAGGAGGTGGGTGCCCAGACGGATGCCCAGGAGGACCGAGGCTGTACCAGGGAGGTGTGGACAGCACACCCAGGGCTCTGCACACTTGACATCATCCTTTGGAGCCCACCATGGGGCCCATTCCCTGGTGGTGCCTGGGCACCATCCCATTCCACACCAAGCACCCTCTTCTCTCGAGCCACCCGCCTGCTCCCAGCTGTCCATGCTCAGGGTTGTGTCTCCCAGTGGTGCCTGTCGTGGTGGCAGTGGCAGCAGGCAGTGGCAGGCAGTGGGAGGGAGCAAGGCATGCCTGGGCACTGCCTCCCTGTGCTGGCACTCACACTCTTTCCAGCTCAGCAGGGGCCTGGCAATTACACAGATACATTTAAGCTCTTAATCCTACTGAAGATTATTCCAAGGTCGGGGTGTGAGGCAGGTCCCCACGCACTGCCAGGCTGCAACGCATCCCTGCTGCCATCTGCCGGGACAGGTCAGCCGAGGGGATGCCGGCACCCCAGCACACAGTGTCTCTCCCCATGCCTGGGCCACCAGCAACCCTCCACCCATGACATGGCCACAGCCATGACCTGCCGGCATCTCCTGAAGGTTTGAGCCTGGTGTGAGGGTCCCTGCCTGCAGCCTTTCCCAGGTGCCGGTGCCAGCCCCTGGTACATCCCCTGGCTCTCCCACCTCCCAGCCCCATCAGCTCCCTGTTGTTGCCCCACGCTGCTCCATGGGAAACGTGATGGGTGACCTGAGCCATCCAGATGGATGAGGAGACCTTTGAAGAGGAGACCCCTCCAGCAGGGCACAGGCAACATCTTGGACTTGCCATGGATGTGGCCGGGGGCCCAGGGCTGCTGTGTGCCCCTCCAGGAGGACGCTGAAGCTCAGAGCTGCAGAGGAGTGTCTTAGCCAGTGTCTGAGGAACCCTGGTGACCAAAGAGATGGCTCACAAGCTCTAAAGCTTCTATCATCACTGCCACTGGCAGGTGATGGTCTAAGAGCAGCAAGTGGCTCGAAGATGGTGCAGGCCAACCTGGGGGCAGGTCTGAAGCCCACTGGAGAGCGGGACAATTAACCGCAGTGGCTCATCCCCTGGGCCATGCTGGGGTCTCCTCCAGGCACTTCCAGAGGAGCATGGCTGCTTTAAGGGGCCATTGCCCCTGCCTGAGGCACATAGTGTGGTAGTAACTAAAAGGAGGGAAGCTGCCCAAGAGAGGGAAGAAGCACTTGGGCTGGGCGGTGGCACCTGGGATTTCCGCTCCCACCCTCTGCATCGCTCATCGGAAATCGGCACCTGCTCCCTGGCATGGCCGTGGTCCTGCCTTGCCCGCTGCTGACAGCTGATGGAGCCCTGCAGGACCTGGCATTTCCTCCCTGGGAAGATGTGTAACTGCTACAATCCATCACTGTCCTGTTTCCCGCAGCAGGCCAGCCGGGGCTCTGCCAGAGGGAATGGGACTTCTTGGGGCCGGTCCCAGAAGACAGTGAAAGGATGATGCACGCTGCACCCTTGGGTGCTGTCTGTGACTGCGCTGAGCCATTTGCACCTGGGACCAGCACCAGGCTCACTCGGCCAGGCAGGAGCAGAGCCCAGGGCAGCACGGCACCTGCTCTTCACCCCCAGACTCCCTCACATCCCACAAACCCCTTGGAAAGATGCTTCTCTAGCCCGACACACACTCCCTCCTACTGCGGGATGTGCTGGGGACCAGTGCTGGGTTCTCCTGCTTTTCCCTCTTCCAGGTACCCAGCAGCGCAGCCATCCCGTGCACCAGCGCGCAGACACACCAGCCTCCGCGCCCCATCCCACTACACCACCGTACACCCTCTCCTCTCACACCCCCCAAGCCCTGCAGCGATGCCTGTGCCCCAAACCCCTGAGTCTCCTCCTGCTACTGGTTGGGAAGGTAAAAAAAAAAAAAAATTTAACGATTATTAGGAAGAGCTAAAGCAGAATTGCAAATGTTATTTCTCCAGTAGATGGATGATAGCGGGGTGGATGATAGATAGCTGGATGGATGGATCTCTCTCCCTCCAAGCTGTAACCCCCTTCCAATCGCTCCCTCTGGAGCGCTGCTGTCACCTTGTCTCTGCTCAGAAGGGCTTTTACTGGCTCACTGGGGGATGCACGAGAACAGGTTATTAATACATGGAGAGGGGGATGGAATCCATTTGACTTGAAAATAGCTGAGAAACTGAACTGCACTTTTGAAATCTGCTTTTAATCAGAAGGAAAAGAAGAGAAGTTTGAACAATTAGGGAGTAATGAAGAGCTTCGGAAAAAAAAAAGCTCTCTGAAGATTAGCTAAGATTTTTACAGCACTTGGAGAATTTAAAGAGCTATGCCAGTATCGAGCAAAATGATACAAATATTCCCTGTGGAAATCAAAGGCGATGGGACTGACGACGAGTGCCAGAGCCTGGATGTCCACGGGCAGGCACAGCACCGGCTTGCTGTGAGCAGTGATGCCATGCTGCCTGCCTGCCAGGGCAGGCAAACAACTGGCAGCAGCAGGGCTCACCCCTCACCCCCTGCCCACGAGAGGTAATGGGAGCGTGGCCAGGAGGGACCCCCAGCTCAGCCATGCATGGAGAGCCATGGCAGAGGATCACACCAGGAGCGCAGCCTCTGTGGCAAGGCTGGACCCGACCCAGCCGCTCCAAGCCCTCGGCAAGGGGAGTAGGGGTGATCCCCCATGGACTGGGGTTTTGGGGGGCCAGGGATGCCCAGCGGATGGGCATGGGCAGGGAGCGCTGATGGCAGGCACATCCCTGGAGGAAAGCGCATGGAAAAGCATCCCTCAGGTACTCCCATGAAGCACATGTGGGGCGGGCAGCCCCGATGTTGGCAACCCTTGCCCCAAGCTGACCCCCGGCTCCCACCACGCAGGGAAGCCTGCAGGCCAGCCCGTCCGGCCCCGGCGTGCCAGCAGCTGCTCCCCACCGGTACCTGCCAGGGGCCCGTCGCTGGGAGGTGAGCGCGGGGGCTGCACAGCCGCGCACAGCAGCAGCTGGGTAATTTTCATGCTAAGTGAAAAGTAAAGTGCACAGACTCTTTATTAGAGCGAGCACGGTGCGGGGAACAATGAAGGCAGTGATGATCGTTAACTTTCTAATCGGAGGAGAAAAGTCCTCAATGCAATTTTTATGGTAATAACATCGACACTAAAGATAATTGCTCCCCGCGTCGCGCTTAGCGCCAGGAAACTGTTTGGGAAAAAAACATTAATTTGCAGGAACTGAGCCAAAGTTTCCTTAAGGCAGCTGTTCCCTGTGCCACCCTGCCCCCAGCCCATGCCAGCACTGTCCGCTGGCTGACTCCCTGCCCTTTTCCCCGCTGCCCACACCTGCACCCCTCGTCCCTCGCGTCAGCCAGGCTGGGTTTGCACCACCACGCTGGGGCTGGCCAGTGGCACAGGGCTCTCCCAGCATCGGTCCCCGGGGCTCGGCTCAGCAGAGATGCCGGAAGCGGTGCAGCCCACCTCTGCGGTGGTGGAAGAGGGCCAGGAACATTTTGGGAGACGTGATGGAGCAGCACTCGTGCTGCGGCAAAGGGGATGGGCAGGGCTGCCCCATGTGCCGGGACCGCTGTGGGCAGGGAGGAATGGGAGCTTGCATTCCCTGGGGAATAATAAGTGCAGGAGAAATTACAGCCAGGTGACATTTTAACGAGCCAGCGTCCTGTGTGGCATTAATATTCCAGGGGCTGCAATTCCCTGGTGGGCGTTTGAGAGATGAAAAAAAAAAAAAAAAAATCCCAGCCCAGTAAAAGCAAATAAATAAATCTCTGCCTAAGCGTGGCGTCTCCCCCCGCCCCCGGCACGGAGCGGGCGGCACGCGGTGTGATTTCCCCTGTGATCCCCTGCCGCCGAGCAAGCAATCGGCTCGTCTTTGAGCACAGCGGCAGGATGATTTATCCTGGCTCCCGGCACCCCGGCTGGGGCGAGAGTGCGGGGCTGGGGCTGATGCATTGGGCAGGAGCAGAGGTGGCAGCGGGGGGAAGGCAGGAGAGCAGAGTGTGCACACAGGCCACCACTCAATCCTAAATTAATTTTAATATTTGACAAATCAAATCTACTTAGGTGAGCCACGGGCCATGCGAGGGAGATTTATGAGAGTTTGGGGCTGTCGACTGCACGTGCAGCCTACATTCACTGCTGCCCCACGGGGCTCCGGCACTCACGGCATCACTAATTCCCCCCTCCTGGGGGGCAGGGATACAGCCAGCATGTCCAAGCAGCATGACAGGGGCAAGAAAAATGTCATGGCCTCCAAGTCCTGGCTTATTAGGCTGGCAGGAGTGACAGGCCCTTTGCCTGCCCCAGCTCTGAGCCCACCGGCAGAGCTGGCAGCCAGGGCATGGCACTGGCCACGGCTGGAGGTGGTACCCGATGCCTGGGATGTCCCTGGGAGCTCTGGCTGAGCCGGGGCAGAGCAGCCAGTTCCAGCATGCAGAGGACTGCTCTCCCCTCTGTGGGGCTAGAGCAGTTTCCCGTGGGTTGAGGGCAATTTTAAACCTGCGGGCTGAGGAGCCACACTGGGAGCTGGAGGTGGTGCGAGGGGTGTGCAGAGCCGTTCCCCCACAGGGTCATTTCAGTCCCAGCTCCACCACCAGCCCGCAGATTCATGGGCCCCGGGAGGTGACAGGAAACCTGATAGGTTTTAAGACAGCAACATGCCCTGAATCTGCAAGGTGCCTGAGCAGGTGAGGCAGGGAATCCACAATGTTTACAGCCTCAGGGGACGTGGTGACTGCAGAGCAGGGAAGGCAGGCTGGGCTGCCAGGGACAAGCCGGCCAAGCTGGGGAGACACCACCGGCATCCCTGATGTGCCGTTGGAAATCCCTCCTTCAGCATGGGCATCTCCCCAGCAGCTCTGCAGGATCTGCGGGGGAGATTCAGGGAAGCCCAGTGCCCCCATGCTGAACCTGCTCCTGTGGCAAAGCCCTGGCGTGGGGGGCTCCCCTGGGCTGCAGAGGTCTCTCGTGGTGATGCCACAGAAGGGTCTTCAATGCTTTCTGCCCTGGTGCCCTTCAATCCTGCCCATGTGTGAGAACCAGCCTGGACTCACTTCTTGTTGACTCCTTTATTCAGTGCAGCCAGGTTCACCGTGCCTGAGTGCCCAAGCAGGGAGACCAGAGCTGCCCTCAGCTGGCCCTTGACTGAATGATGCTACTACAGAGACATGGTGCTGGGCTCTGTGCTGGAGACAAGCCCCATGAATGGCTGCAGCCTCAAGCTGGGGTGTCTCCAGGGGCCTACAGCACATCCCTGTCTCAAGGGACCTACAGCAGCACATGGCCCACAGCAGGGCAGGCAGGCTTTCCAACTCTTCCAGCAGCCAAGAGGCAAGCAGTGCGCAAAGCTCGGGCCAGCCCAGAGCCCTGGGTGGCTCCGCTACCTGCCCTGCCTGCGCCTCCCCCAGCTCCTGCTCTGCTGACAGCAGAGCCCTCTACCTCCCTGAGGTGTGCCAGGGAACAGCCAAGGGCCATGGGAGGGATGTGAGATATGGGAGAGACAGCCTGTCCACAGAGATGCCACGCACGCCTACACCCAGCAATTCTTACAGTATAAAAGAGACCTCAAAGGTCTCAAAGGACTTTAAGAAATGTCTACGAGTTGCTTGGGTCAGTAGGGACCAGCTCTGAGAGGTGATGGATGTAAGGAAAAGGCAGTTTTCAGCCCCTGCCTGCCCCTGTGCTTGGCCAGGCTCCCGGCTGGGCACCGGGGCCAGCTGCTGCATCTCAGCGTGTCCCTGCAGAGCGGGATGCAGCAGGATGGACAGAGGGCCCTGCCTCTGGCGTTGTGAGCCTGCAGCAGAGCTTCATCCCTGAGAGCTGCACACGGTTCCTGGTGGCTCTCTCCAGCCCAGCTCCAGCCTCACAGGTGCTCCATCAACAGCAGAGGCAAACCACACCAGTCCTGGTGATACACGTTCCATGGGAAGGTGGGGTGACCGGCTTGTGGGCACTGTGTTACAGCTCCAGCTCTCAGCAGAAGCGTATGCTCTCGTAAAATATCTACATTTGGATGCAGAGATTTCCAGGGATCTGAGAACGCTGTGCTGATAATTAAACATCTGCTCTGCATTTGTCTGTCTTCCTGCCGCGACGTCGCTCCAGCCCTCGCTTTCTGTTCCCTGCCCTCCGGAAAGCACTCCAGACCGGGACAGCATCCCCTGCTCACTGCTCTGCCCCAGCCCAGAGGCACAGCAACCTGGGCCATGGGTGCTGGGAGAGAGAGGGCAGCTCCAGGCACCCCTCAGAGCAAACAACAGCTTCGCTGCCAGCACCCACAGTCTTTGTGGGGCTGCAAAGCCGACAGCCTGCCCTGTGGCTCGTATGAGCCCAAACAGTTTCGCTGAACCCCACCATGCATTGCCAACCAATGCTTGTCCATGCATGGCCCCCTGGACTGAGCAAGCAGCTGCCACCGCCATCCCGCAACCAGGAGAGCATCAAAACAACCTCCAAATTGATCTGTGAGCCTCTTCTGCAAGCCCCAGTCACGTCCTGCTAGGAGCAAGCGTCCGCTCTAGTTACTGTCTCCTAGGAGAGCACTGAGGGCTTCAGGCTGTTGCAGGAGGAGCAGACCCAAACATGACATCTCCATGGAGCCCGGGGTACAGCAGGCAGGGCCACAGTGCTGCTGAGCAGATGGCACTGGGGCCTGGATCGATGAGACCTGGCTGCACCCTGCAGGGGCTCTAACAACTCATACAGGGCTGGGCTGGTGGTGGGATGAGCAGGGGACAGGGGTGGGTCCCTTCCCCAGCTGTGGTCCCTCCAGCCCCAGTTGTGCCTGCACCTCTGCCCAAACACCCAGCAGGGCTGAGCCGAGGCGGCTGCCCGCTGCCTGCATGGCTGGCCCCGAAGGGCCACATCCTGCCTGCATTGCACTCCCTGCCTGGCTGGCGGCTGCAAGCTCGGGCACCCTCAGTGCCGTGCCAGCTGGGCACTGCCAGCGTCCTCCACGCCGCCTCTGCCCTGGGGCACACAGCCCGGCAGGGTGCCAGCATCCACGGGGACAGCACCCTGCTGGGGTGGGGGGACAGGGAGCTGGGGTGGGAACAAGGATGGGGGAGGCTCCCTGGGGTGCACTGCAGAGCCCCGAGTGCAGCACGCCAGCACACCCCAACCACCTGCCCCCCTTTGCCAGGACTGCCCTTTGTGCCAGCAGGGCAGCTCCGTCCCTTGTCCCCTGCCTGCTCCCTGCCCTCGCCTCGCGGCCCCCATGCTGTTTGTCACACCTGTCACCATGGCAAGGGAGAGATTAGCCATAGACCCTCTGCTCCCGCCCCAAGCCACTGATTCATATTCATGAGACTTCAAAGCATCTCGCCTGGCTCTCCTGCACCAAACCTAATCCTCTGCTGCAGCACCGTGCCAGCAGCCCTTGCTCGCAGCACAGGGCCGGCAGCTGGCAGCCACAGAGCCTTCCTGCCTGGGCTGGCGGTCGCCATGCAGCCACCTACCTAGTGCTCCTGCTTCCCCACGGCAAGCCTGGCCCACGATCGTAGGGGGATGCTCTGTGCCATGGGGGTGCTCCCACAGGAGCCACAAAAATCAGGGGTTAGCAGCACAGAGGTAATGGTTTGTGTGTCCTCACGTGCACCCATCCGTCCCTCCACCCCTCCAGAGGAGAGAGTTGTGCCCACAGCACCCTGCCTGGACTGCCAGCCCGGCAGCATCCCTGCATGGATTGCAGTGATACTGCAAACAGCCCTTTGTAGGGGCTAATTGGTGCCAGCACCCCACAGCCCCTCCTGCATCCCTGCCACAATCAGAAGCCAGGAGGCATCAGGCAGGGGCTATTCAGGGGCGGTCGGGCGTGCAGAGCATGGCCTGGCCAGGCAGCCTGCCTGCTCCCGCCAGAGATGGATCCTGCAGTACGGCACCGGCAGAGAAGTGGTGGGGAGCATGCTAGAGGCCACAGCATTTGGAGGCGCAGGCCGGACCAAAGCAACTACCTATGCCCAGGCAACCCCTGCGGAGCAGTGGGGCAGAGGATGGGAGGAAGAGGCACCCAGGGGTGCCCTCCCATCGCCCTGCTGCAGTGTGGGTGCAGGCAGGGCTGCGGAGCCCCAAAAGCACTAGTGTTAGCTGGGCTACCTCCACGTCCAGCCCATCTGCTCCATGGCAGGATCACATTGCAGTCAAACAGCCGGCCCCACACGGAGAGCCGGTGGCATCGTACCACCCGCAGGCGCTGGCAGCCCCGCACCAGTGCTGGTGCCGGGAAGGTGCCGGTTCGGCGCATGGGTCCTGGCGGTGGGCGGGCAGGCGAGTGGCGGGTCCCCCACGGAGCCGTCTTCTCCAGATGGCGAAGGCCATTAGAGCCGCTCTCGCGTGCATGGAGCCATAAAGTTTATGGGCCTCATCATTTCGCTGTAATGGAAATAGTTAAATCTGTCTCTGTTTAAGCAAACTCTGCCCTCACGGGAGCCCTTGGCGCAGGCAGGCGGGGGGGACTCCGGCGGGCAGTGGGCACCTCTGCTCACCGCCCCAGCACTCCCACCCGGCAGGTGGGACGTCCCCATCGTGCCAGGATAGGGACAAGCGTGTGACACCAGCGTGGGGGCTCTCCCTGCGCTGCAAGCCCTGGTGCCTCAGTTTGCTCTCAGTGCAGGGAAGGTGAGAGCCACATTTGGGGAAACAAGGCAGGATTTGGACTATGCAAATTCCCTGCCAGGAGGAGCCAAGAGGCGATGTGTAGGCAGGCGAGCAGAGTGCAGGGAGCTGTGGGCAGGATGATTCAGGCAGGGCACCCGCAGCTGCGTAGGGGTGACAATGGGATTCGGCAAATGCAGACCTGCCCTGCACAGGCAGATGCTTTGGCCTGGCAGCCCCCAGGCAGGACCCAGCCTGGAGCCTGCCGGAGCCCACTGCATGGGATAGAAGAGGACGTGGATGCCTTGAAAGCCACTTTTCATCCCTCACCAGGCACTCCCAGGAGCTGGGTGGGGGATATGATGCCAGCACAGCCCAGATTGCCCCCAGCTCTTGAAGCAGGACCGGGGCAGGGAGCAGGGTGAAAGCAGCACCCTGCTGTGCCTCACAGCACCCCTCAGCCCCAGCCTGGGAGTGGGAGGCTGGACGCCCCCAGATGGGAAGCTGCCAGTGTGTTTGTAGAGGGCCAGTTTCTCCCCATGGTTACATGGGTTCGGTGGGGGTGCTGGCTCCAAAGCAGTACGACTGGCTGGTGGCACCTGCCCCACATGCAGGGTCTCAGCTCAGCACCCCATGCAACCTCCCCCCAGCCCCACATCTCACCTGGGATGTGGTGAGACCCTGGGGCTGCCCCTGCCACTGGAGTGGGTCTCCCCACCCATACTTAGCCATGGTGGTGGTGGTGGTGGGAGCTACCCCCTCCACAGCATGCAAAGCATGATTAATTACAGAGTAAGTCATTAATATTCACAGCTAATTAAAGATCCTTATCATGAATAATGGAGCTCACTCTCCAAATTATGGGACAAGGATCAAGGAGGAGGGAAAAAGCCCTGTGGAGAGAGGGGCCTGAAGAGGGGGAAAGCTCTGGGGTAGGGGCAAGAGGGGGGATGGTGGTACCCCCCTTGTGAGGTGTCTGGATCTGGCAGTGCCCTGGTCAGGGATGCAGTGATGGGCAGAAGCCGGGGCAGTTGGCAGTGGGGCAGGCAGGGGATCCAGCCATGCTGGAGCAGGGGTCAGGCAACCCCAGGGGCTCCAGGCACCCCTGCCCATGGGTCTCCAACCTGCCACCCCAGTGTGTGTGGGACCCCTTTGTGCTGGCACAGTCTTGCACATCTCCCCATGGGCCAGGGACTGTCCTAACCCAGTGGCACACAGCTCCCAAGCTAGCTAATACCCAGCAGCTGCCCAGCACTGGGCTGCAATGGGGCTGCCTGGTCCCCGGGGAGCAGGCGGGAGGGGAGGGCACCTGTACTTTGCCTGAGCTCCTGTTATACAAATGAAAGGTTTTTAGTGGGAAAGACTCCGGGAGAGTAATACATCTCCCATATTGATCGCAGGCCAGGGACCAAGGCACGGCTTAAACAGTAATTGATTTCTAGCCGCCGAGATGTGTTGGGGAGCATTGATTTAACAGCACTGCAGACACACTGCTACTAATCTGATTAAAGTATTTAGCAGAAATGTTATTCTTTAAAAAAAAAACAGAGGGAGGTGATGGTGGTGCCTGGGGCTGGGGGGCTGAGGCAGGGCTGTGAAGCGGGGGCAGCCTAGCACCCCGCTGGCAGGGGCCTGGGGAACGGCTCTGTGCCTGCACCCCAGCAAAGGTGCTGCTGCCCTGGGGCAAGTCTCCAAGGGCACTCGCAGCCCTTCCCACTGAAGCTGCCAAGGACGCGGGCAAGTCCGCCAGGATGCGGGTGAAGCAGGGCCAAGGACACGTGCCGGGAGCGTGGGTGACACGTGCACGAGCGCACAGCCAGCCACCCTGGGGACAGAGCAGATGCGGGAGGAGGTGGAGGCAGCCCTCAGAGGTGGCCCCGGTCAGAGGCACGCTGGGCTGGTGGAGTGGGCACATGGTCCACACCAGTGCTGCAGCAGCCAAGGAGGTGTGGGAGCCGATGTCTGGTGGTGCCTGCAGCCCCAACTCCCTGCTCCCTGCAGCCTCCCAGGGCAGGGAGGGGATGCTGAGCTAGGGGACCGTGCGCACTGCTGGCCCTCCAGCCATGCAGCATCCCCATGCGCGCCCCTTCCCTGCCTCATGCCCTGCTGCAGGTGGTCAGGCCATTGCAGGAGCTCTCGCATGCCATCCCCTCCTGTCCCCGTCCTGCCCCACTGCTGAGAGTGGGGATGGGTGCTGTGCTGGTGGGGACGGGACTCCCCCATGCCATTCTCATCCCCCATGGAGACGCACTAGCTGAGCAGGTGGAGGGGTTCCTGTCGCTCCCCATCACACACATCAGCCCAGTTAATTAACAGGCGATATCAAACAAATAAATTATTCCTGCTTCCTATTGATTCTAATCTACTGGCCCCTGGAGAGCCTGGGCTCATTTATCCCACCTGTCACCCCTGCTTAGCAGCTGCACTAACATCTGCCCTGCTCCCTTCACCTCTCCCACTCTTCCACCTTTGGGGCAGAGCCAGGCACAGCCGTGGGGCCAACCCTGCCCCACACCGCTGCCCATGATCCCCTGGGATGCAGATGCAGCTGCAGCCTGGTCTGCTGCTTCTCCCAAGGATGGTGGATGCCCCAGTGCCAGCAGCACAGAGAGGGAGCCTGGCTGCCCATCATCATGTCACCCCTTGCCTCCCCCGGGATAAGCCTCATCCAGGGATGCCCTGGCCCCTGCCAGCCCTTTCCCCTCCCCAGCAGTGCCAGAAAGGGTGCCCAAGCCCAACCCCAGCTCCCCGTGGGCAGCCAGGCTCCCAGCCCAGGCCATGCCCAGCAGGACAGCAAACGGATTTCCCCGCTGTCCCAGAAAGAGGCCACCACTGCCCACGCACCAGCGTTTGATGTCTGCTTCATCTGCGGGAGGCTGATCAAAGCCCAAGCCCCTCCCAGCTCCCGCCCCTATGGATGACGGATCAATAAATCCATCCCGGCTCAGCTGCTGACTGCACAGCCATTTGCTCTGGAGCACACTTGGTTGGGAGATCCCAGGGAGACACAGGGTCCCAGCATCCACCCCTGCCTGCTTTGGGGGCTCAGCTCATGGCTGGTGCCACACTGGGCTAGTGTCACATCACCCATGCCAGCCCAGGCTCTTGGGCACGATGGCAGCAGCTGCCAGCCCTTGGCGGACAGGACTGCCCCCTGCTTGGGTCTGGGCAGCACCCAGTGACGGGTCCTGGCCCTCCCCTGGCCAGGGCACCACTGCCCAGCGCTGCCTGCACAGGGCTGGGCTTTGCCTGGCAGGGGCCCCCAGGCTCACATGCAGCGGTGCAAGTGGCAGCGTGTGAGCCCTCTTCTGGGTGCAGGGACGTTGGCTGGCTCAGCTGGGGGATGCTCTGGGCAGCAGCTTGCCAGCACAGAGCTGGTGGTGAGCTGGATGCAGCCAGAGCAGCCCTGGCCTCACCCCAACTCTGGCAAGTGACCAGTCATGCTGTACTGGGGAAGCTGGAGGCTGGCCAGGGCCGTGGGACAGGGTTGCAAGCATAGCCTGCCTGCCTGCCTGCCTGCCTGCTGCTGGTGCTTTCCAGAACAGGCTGAGCTGGATCTCCTTGGGTTGGACAGATTAAATTGATCCTGGCCAGACATCAGTGACAGGCTGCTTGCCACGTGCCCGTGGTCTGAGCCTGCCTGGAACGTTTGGTGCTCAGACAGGGGTCAGCTGGCTTCTGGCTTGGGAAGGGACACGCAGAGAACTAGAGTCACTCTTGGGGACCTTGCCGAGTCCCTGGTGCTGTCTGTCCCTCCCCAAGCCTTTGGATGTCCCCCATGCTGCTCTTCCCTTGCAGAAAGCTGAGCAGCAACAGCCCCGCCGCTGTGCCGAGGGGTGGGTGAGGAAGAGCAGCGGATGCTGTTGCTGAGCCCTGCGGCGCAGGTGGCCGGGGCCAGGGGGCTGGCAGGTGACTCACTCGCCCCAGATGATTCATCCCAGGTGGCTGGCAGGAGCAGCTGGAGAACCAGGGTGGCTTCGGCTGGGCCAGGATGTCTCGCCCAGAGCCAGCCCATCACCCTGGCCTCCAGCTCTTGGCTGGACCCCTGTGCCTGCTCCTCTCGGATGCAGCCCAGCTATATACATGCCTGGGAGCTGCCAGCCTCCCCGCCACTGACCCACCACCCACCCTGCAGAGGCCGTGGGGTGCCCGGCAGGGCAGAGGGCTGCAGCTCCCAGCTGGCTTGGCGCAGTCCCATGGCGGCGTGTGGCGGGGCGCGTGTAGGAGGAGCGGCTGGCAGCGCCGCAGCCGGGAGATAAGCTCCTCTCTCATCCTCATCGTCTGTGATGGGAGGGAGATTTATGGTTCCGAGCTGCGATTTGTGCACAGCTCCAGCACACCGTATTGATCACTCCTGGTTTCTCCTGCTGCTCCCTCATCTCCCAGCCCCTCCTGCCTGGTGAGGAGGGCAAGCCGGCCCTGCCTGTTAACTCTTCCAGACCTGGGGACCCCCGGGGCCAGGTAACCGCTCTGTGCTGCAGCAGCTGGGGCAACAAGGAGCACACCAGGTCCAGGCTGGGATGCCAGGGTCCATCTCTTGGGAGAATAGCAGGGTCTTCCCCAGCCAGGGCTCAGAGCAGAGAAGGCAGTGGTTAGTTTGGCTGGGCTGGCAGTGGGGAGCACCCCTTAGCAAGGAGAGGGGCCAAGGGGGCAGGAGGGGACTGGAGGAGCCAAGGGGACAGGGATGGCAAGCAGTGATAAGGGGACAGGGTGAAGGGCATGAGGCATGGTGCCAGGGATTAGTGCTGAGTTTACGGGGGTGGCAGGTGGTGACAAAAGGACAGTGCCCAGGGCACAGGGTGTGAGGGCCATGGGCCGTGCCAAGGACAGCAGCGTGCACCAAGCAGTCCTGGGGCCAGCTGAGAGGCTGATGCCAAGGGGATGGGGATAGGGGCAGCTGAGGGGGGCCAGGGATGGGACTGCGGGTGGCTCTGCAGCAGCAGCAGGAAACGATGTGTGAAATGAAGAGTTCCTGCCCAGTGCCCAGAGGGAGCGTGCAGCATACTGAGCAGTGCTGGGGCCGGGGAGGGGGCTGCAAGGGGGTGCACGGCCACGGGGGGTCCCCAGCACCACAT
>VYZV01015857.1:10610-23638 GCA_013401275.1 Pandion haliaetus | reverse complement strand
GCACAGCCCTGCTAGATCAAGCCCTCGCTGTCCCCCCTCCGAGACGCCCCAGCCCCGTGCACTCACCCCCCCCTCCCCGCTCGCTGGTTTCCCGCTGCTCTGCGGAGATAATTAAATCCGCTGTTTCGGCAGGTTCCGCATCCCCTGCCAGGCGGATCCGCAATCAGACTCAAGAGGGCCGGGGGCTCCCCCACCTGCGTACCCCCTCCTCCCCTCCCCGCCGCCACGCCACCCCCGCACCGGGGCACCTTGCCTGGCCCTGCCTCCTCTGCCTGCCTTGGCTCCCTGCCTGCCGGCGTGACCCGCCTGCCTGCACCCTTGGGGACAATCCTGGGTGCTCGCAGGAGGGGCAACACATTCATCTCCTGTGTCGGTGTCGTCTCCTCCACCAGCTGCAGGGTCACAGCCCCATGCCAGCTCCTCTGGAGGGGTCAGCCCTGTCCCCAAAGCCAGCCTGGCTGCAGAGGGACCCACCGTGGGGTGGCACAGACCCCGAGCACGGGCAGAAGCAGCTCCCCACCGGTTGCCCCAGCTCACCATCCATCCCCGGTTGCAACGTTATCATCTTCCCACGGCACCCGGGGAAGCTTTAAATAATTCAGGGAGGTGAGCTCGAGCACAGATGCTCCCGTAGGCAGCTGGGTGCGAGAAGGCAGGCAGCGGCTGGGCGGCAGAGATAGCAGTGCCGTCCCTGCCGGCTGCCCGGGGCCTGCTGGCACCTGCCAGCCGGGAAGAAAGGGCTGGGCTCGGCATTCATAGAGGAAAAGCACCGAGAGCATCATCCTGAGGCAGCTCAGCAGAGGCGGGAGGTGAGCAGGGTGCCCAGGGAGGCCCACACCATGCTGCCCCCCATGCCCAGCCCTGCGCCGTGCCCCTAGCTTGGCTGGCTCTCCCCCCACCCTCCCCTCTGCCCCCCGTCTCCTGTGCAGGATCCCAGATTGATTCCTGAGAAAGCCTGTTGTTAAACTGGCAGCTCTGGCTGTAAACTCAGATCAATAATTTAAGGGGGTAAAACTATTAATAGAACATTGAAATATCCGGTCTAGTCTGAGGCACAAAGGTGGGAGTGAAGGTGTGGGTGCCTGTATGACCTGCACAGCCACCTCCTGGCCCTGCCAAAAGCGCTGGTGCTACCAGCGCCGATGTGGTGGGGAGAGTGGCAAGCATTGCTGTAACTAATTGCTGGCTGTGCCAGGAGAGGGGAGGGAGACATCCATCAGGGAGCAGGGTTATTGATGAACTCCAAGGCTGATATTACCTGCCAGCGCTGCTATTATGCACACCATCACTCAGTACATGGCTGTGGCCGCCATGCCAGCCCCTCAGCAGTGCCTTGGACTGCACTGGCCAGGAAAACCACTGGAACACAGGCGGTGCTCACCAGGGGTGTTTTGGCTGCAGCCCCATTACCTGTGCTGCTGGCTACACATTGCACTGTTGATGTTCAGTGCTGCCTGGATCATCCTCCAAGTCCTGTGTCCCCAGCCCCACGGCAAGCCAGTACCAAGCAAACCCCATGGCACATCCCTGCTCCACTCCAGCGCCTTCTCCATCCTCCATAGCCAGCTTGACCCCATGCAGCCTGGCTGAGCAGCTCCTGCCAGCCTGGAGCAGGGAGTTGGCCCTCCCTGCCCACAGGTGATGCTCTCGGGAACTACACTGTGACACTGAGAGCCCACCGCAGCCCAGCTCATTTCAGGAGGATTAGTCCATGATCTCCCACTGCCCAGCCCCAGGGATGGTGGCTCTGGGAAGCGGGGAAGGTGAATTTCAGGGAGATTAACCCTGGTCCCCAGCGGGATGAGAAAAGGAGGTACATCTGCTCATCTGAATGGAAGGAACAGCCACCCTGCAGGAGAGCAGATAAAAATAGGCTGACATTTACCTGCCAGCCTCAAGTAGGGTGAGTGGAGGGCACCATGGCTAGGCCATGTCCACTGAGGGATGCAGACATCCACTTCCACTCGAGTGCCAAGCACTCACCACCAGCTGTCCTGCTCAGGCAATAGGGACAGCGTGCAGCATGCAGCAGTGTGGCTGTGTGGCTGCAGGGCAGTGTCCTGGGGTGGCACCAGTGATGGGGAGTCCTGCCGAGGCAGGGTCGCATGCAGGGCACACACAGCATCGATGCTGGGGTGATAGGACAGCCAGGCATGTGTGCCAGGGCTGTGGCATGCTCAGGGCAGCTTGTGCATGGAGGTGGGCAGCGAGGCGGCTGGCAGTGAGGTGAGCAGCTGTAGCATGGGCAGGAGGGTGAGTTTGGGGCAGAGCTGGTGCCTGAGCCTGGAGCCTGCTGGGGTACTTGTTCCTCCCAGGGGGATGGTAGTGAGGAGTACAGGCAGGACTGGGATCCCTGGTAGAGGTGCCCTGGGAGGTGCCTGAGGAAGGTGAAGGAAACCCACCTGGGCACCCTCCCCTGCAAACAGCAGAAAGAGGCCTTTTCACCTGTCTGAAGCCCTAAAGCCCGGGCTGCTGGGAAAGGCTGGCAGCACTCTCTGCCCTGCTCAGGAGCCAGGGGATGCTGCAGTGGCTGCTCCCATCTGCCCACAGCAGCCCCTGTCTTCCCATGTGCCATGGACCAGGGCTGAGCATCCTTCTACGATGACATGAACATTTCCCGTTGGTGCTGGCAGCTCCTCCTTGGGATGACACTTGCCTCTTCACAGCCATCTCTAAGCAGCGCAGGCCAGCCACCCTGCAGCCACAGAGATCAGTACACCTTGTCCAGCATCACCAGCTCGGCACCTCACTGCCAACAAACGCTGACCTTGCTTCGTGCCCAGCGGCCAGGCACACTGCTGCACATCAACTTGGTTCTGCTCAGGGTGCCTGCCCAAGCTGAGGCACAGCAGCCTGGCCCACAGCTGGTTACCCAAGTCCGCAGGGCTGCGATAGCCCCTCGAGCCGCTAGCACAGCTGCCCTCGGGGCCCAGCCTCTACCGCACCAGCACTCAGCCCTTGCCTCACCTGGGGCACCCAGCCTGGCCCCAGCAAACCCGAGTCCAAGCCCTCGCCACCAAGAAGCCAGCGCATGGCTGCGAGTGGGAAGGGTTAACAGCTCCAAGAGCAGAGCCTCCCCTTCCTCCCCCTCCACTGTGTTTTACAGGCCGGAGCTATTACCAGGAAATGTTCCCATCAGCACCATTGATCCCCTTGTTTACAGCCCTGTAATCCTCAGCTGTTGACTCAGGAGCAAAGAAGAGAGGAGGGGAGGTGGTGGCTCCCTCTTGGGCATCACCTCTGCCCTGTCTGCATCCCCACGCAATGCCCACCTGGCTCCAGCACACCAGGGTGACATGCACCCAAGCCCTGCAGCACCTGGCTGGACACTGGCGGCTCTGTGGCCAGTGGGGAGATGATGGAGAGTGGCGCGGTGGCAGGAGCCTGGCTCTAGCAGTGACCACAGCCCTGCATGAGCTGGCCTGAGCAGGGGGCTGTGGGTTCCCCCCCTTGCCGGCGGCACTCTCCTGGCACGCGGCTGTACCTCCTGCCAGCTGCCTGACACCTGGTCGCAGGGCCCTGCACGGCAGACCTGCTTTGTTCTCATTAGTGCGATGAGCGGAGCCGTCACGCTAAATTAGGGACCCTCCCGACTCGCAGCTCTGCATCTGCCAGCCAGCAGCGGCTGCCAGCCGGGAGAGCCCAGCATGGCAGCAGTGGGCACCCGCTCGGTGCCCCAGGGAGTCTGCAGGCAGGGATAGGCAGACCCTCAGGCTGTCTGCCAGCCAGTGGCACGGCAGGGCTGGGGCGCCAGCTCCCGGCATGGGGCACTGCCCTTGCACAGCCCTGCCTGCCCCTGCCCCCGTGCATTGGCTCTCCCCACCCCAGTGGGGCACGGGTGGCTCCCTGGACCCCTACGCAAGGGCTGCAGCTCTCCCTCACCGGTGACCAAGCTGGGATTGTGCAAACCTGTACCGAGCATCTGAAGCAAGGGCGCTTGCGTGGCATCCATCACTGGGACTTTCATGAGCTTTTGTAATTCTTCCAGCTCCGATAACACTAGAGCTCGGCCAACTCCCTGTGCTGGTGCCTGCAGGCATATCCCCATGCTGGCTGGGAGGGCAGGATTGTGCCTCCATCCGCTCACTCACGCTACTGTCCAGATGCAGCCCATCCCCTGGCCCCTGCTCTGCTAGGATGGGATATACTTTGCTCCCTTCCAAAGCCTTCCAGGCAGGGATCTACCTTCCCTCCCTCCACAAGCTCTCCGGAGCCTGACTCTCCCCCAGAGCCCACGGGAGGGATAAGGAGCCGGGCTTCCCGGTCAGGCTGGAGCAAGGCTGCAGGTCACAGCCTGCCCCTGCTGGGGCTGATCCAGGCTGGGCAAGTCCCAGGGCTAGGCTCCCCAACCCACCCTTTCCCTGCACCTCTCAGCTCGGCTTCACAGTACAAGCCTTGCCAGAGCACCCCCAGCCCAGCCCAGCACACCCCTGCTCTGCACGGGGCTCTGCTCCAGCCCCAACAAACCCCACGTCAAACCAGGCAGCCTTACCGCCTGCAAAAACCAGCCCCTGGCAGCTTTCACCATCCCTGATCCCCGGTCACAGGGGGCTAGGATCCCCTTGTCAGCACCCCAGCAGTGCCCCACGCTGCAGTTTGCCGGCACAGGGTCCGTGCCCAGCCCTCCCTGCCCCCCCGGGACGTCTTGCCACTGGACACTCACTGTCTGGAAGTCGCTGCCGTTGCACTCCTCATCACCGAACATACAGCGGACAAGCATCTCGCCCAGGTCCAGCTGGTGGCCCACGCGCCCATAAAACTCCTCCAGGTCAAAGGGGCGGCTCTTCTCCTCCTCACTCATGGCCAGCGTCCCCAGCAGAGCCTCCAGCCTGCTCTTCTCTGTGCTCTCTGGCACCAGGGGCTGGCCAGCCCCATCCAGGAGACCCAGCATCTCCCCTGCCCAGTACAGGTCATGGCCAGAGAGCTGCGAGAAGCGGGCAGGGTTGAGGTTGCAGAGTGTGACGGCGGGGAAGGTCTTGTTCCGTGCCGTCTCCTCCTCCAGCTGGGTGCTGTGGGGGTACTGGAAGTAGAAACCCACGCACTTGGCATAGGCGTGGATGAGGAGGGCCAGCGAGCCCAGGAAGGCCAGCAGCCACAGCAGGTTTCGGGCAGTGTAGCGCTGGTGCCGGAAGATGTGCTGGATGCCATGGAGGGTGGAGCGGCCGGCAAACTCCTCCAGGCTGCATGGGCGCCGCTGCGGGGCCGGAGCATCGCATGCTGGGTGCCCGGCAGAGCAGCCCCCCGCAGGAAGGGATGCTGAGGGCTGGGGGGGACCCCAGGGGCATGGGGGGATCCTCCGGGCTTCCTCCGGCCACATGCTGCTGGATGGCTCTGCCTCTCCCCGCTGAGCCCAAGGTGCTGGAGGAGGTTTGAGGAGTGGATGACCGGCACGGCCAACGGGTGGGCAGGCGGGCTGGGCTGTGCGGCAGGCGGCATGTGCCAGTGCCGGGGCGGGACCAGTGTGGCGTGGTGCTGCCCACACCCTGCCCCAACTGGGAAGCTCGCTGAGTGCCAAGACCACAGACGTACTTAGCGATTGCCGCATCCTGCAGGAACCGGAGCTAGAGGCTGAAACATCCTGGAAAGCTCGGGGCACTCTCAGTGCCTGTCCCCTGGGGGTGCAGGCAATTAGCTGGAGTCCTGCTCTACTTCCATCTCTGTGCACTTAGCATGGGCTCCCCAGGGCGGGAGAGGCGGGCAAACCCCTCACATCCCCCTGCCAGGGCATATAGAAGCCACCCAGGCAAGGCTGCATGGGCCTGGGCTCAGGAGAGGTACGTGGGCAGGTGTGTCTTGGGGGGGCAACAGCTCTTTGGCCATGGGGATGTGGGGGGAGCCCAAGCTCTGCACCAGCCTTGCAGGAGCACAGCTCGGAGACATCAAACTGGCCAAGGAGCCAAGGTGCAGAGTGCCACTCTTGTCACAGCTCCTGCACCCTTGGGCTCAAGCACCTCCTCTGGGCTCCCCAAAAGCTGTGAGGGGGCAGGCTCCCGCCAGCACAGGGTGAGGGTGGAGGGTGGCAGGGCACTTGGGGGGGCAGTGATACAGACACCAGGGGATCACTGGGTGCTGGTACCACCTGCATGCCACCGCAGGGATGCTGGCAGGCTCTCCGGTGTGGCGCTATCTCGAGGCCAGGAGCTCTGTTGTGG
Organism: Pandion haliaetus; assembly: GCA_013401275.1. NCBI lineage: Eukaryota > Metazoa > Chordata > Aves > Accipitriformes > Pandionidae > Pandion > Pandion haliaetus. The sequence continues at coordinate 17,486 of VYZV01015857.1, read as the reverse complement.
TGCTGGGCCAGCACAGCTCAGCATCCCTCGTGTCTAGGTGCGCAGGAAGAGGCAAAAGCTCTTACGAGGACAGTGATATAGCTGAGGAAAACAGTTAATTGTGAGCACTGAGAAGCACCCATGTACCCAAAAGCTTATCTCCTTTTCTGAACCATCTCAGTTGGTCTGGTAAAAGATACTGCCTTTCCCTACTGGGCTCACCACACATGCACCCACCTGGGCAGATGTCCCAGCATTGTTTTGCTCGCAGTGGGAGCAGAACGGAAATGCAGAGCAGAGCTGCATCCATGGGGCTGGGGAGGACAGGTCAGGGTGAGGGATGATGCCCAAGCTGGGAGGGGAGGGCCTGTGTTCCCCCACCCTGCTCCCCACATTGGGCACAGGAACCTCTGGGGAGGGAAAATGGGGAAATCAGAGGCGAGGATGCCTGGGCACAGGAAGGAGATGGTGTCCAGGCCCAGTGGGGCTGGAAGGGGGGCGAGAGGCTGGGCTCTCTCCTGAGGATGCTTGGATCTGGCCAGGCACCCAGCGGGGCCCGGAGTGGAGCAAAAGGCACTGCAAGGCCCCACAGTGTCTGCAGCCATGGGCCAGCAATGCTGGCCCTGCCCAGCTACACTCCCCTGGCCTGTGCTCCCCAGCACAGCTCTAAATCCATTAGCTTTGCATAATTAGATTTTTCTCAATTACCAGATTATGATAATTAACAGCTCATTTGTAGGAGGCAGTGCCTAATCCCGGCATCGCACTTGGCTCAGTGCCAGCCTGGCTCACAAGGCTGCCGGAGCTGGGACAGCAGGCAGCAGAGCAAACACCGGCATGGGGGAGCCCTGCCAGGGGGGCAGGTGGCCTCGGGGATGCTCCCAGGATCCCCCAAAAGCTGTCCACATCTGGTGACCACCACTCCCCTGCACTGCCTGGGCAACACAGCCTGCCCGAAGGGGTTGGTCCCCAAAAACGGGGGGGATGAGAGCCCATGCAGCAACAGCATCTGCTGGCAAGGGGAGTCATCAGGGTTTTAGAAGTGGCTCGGGCACGCATGTGGCTCCAGAGATGCAGAAAACACCGTGCGATATCCCCTCCTGCAAGCAGCCACCAAGGGAAACCGCGGGAGGGGTTAGCGTTGTGGGCTGGGCTGGCGCAGCTGAAGTCATTAAGGGGCTTGTTAATGAACTTTCCTTGTCAATAATGTTGCCGAGGAAGGACAGGAGAGCAGGGTAGCGGGAGGCAGCCACAGGTAAGGTAGCAATCTCCATCATGGGAAGGCAGGGCAGTTCAGGCAATTACTGCCCATCAACAGACCTTCATCCCTAGTAAAATAATAGAACAAATATTAAGAGAAAAATGTTTCTGAGGACCTCGAGGGCAGGGGAATGGGGAGCAATAAATATGTGCTCAGAGCTCACAGAGAATAAATCTGCCCAGTCCGACGTGATTGCCTTTTTTGGGTAAAATTGCTAAATGAATTGATGGAGAGGAGACAAGAGGTGTGATGTATCAGGCTTTTATTAAAGCATTTGATATAGCATCTCGGGGAATTAATTCCAGTTGGCGGGGACAGCTGTTCCCCGCCTGTGCTGGGTGCAGCCAAGGAGGCAAGGGTGATGGGGCAGCCCGGGGGCACTAAAGGAGCACGGTGGCATCGTGTGACACGGGTGTACGCAGCGCTGGTGGCAGCAGCCCCTCTCCTCCCACCCCAGGTGAACATGCCGCAGCTCCCGCTCCGGGACCTGGCTCCTGGGGTTGCTGTGCCGGGAGCACCAGGGTTGCATCTGGACAAGCTGGATGCAGCCCCATGCCCAGTCCCCATGGGGCAGTGCCCGTAGCCAGCCTGGTGCCCACACTGCACCCGTTTGGGGCCACTACCTCCACGTGCCCAGGCCCATCCTGCAACTTCAGGGCTCTTCTGCTCCTGCCGTGGGCTCTGCCTGCAGAGCTCTGACTGCGAAGTGGCATCCAGCGTGGGCAGCGGTCATGCTCAGCCGGGCACAACTGGCTGGCATGTCTCAAGCCATTCCTGCACGTCTCCTTTGCACGTCTCCTTTCTGATCTTCTGCCATGAGCGTCTCCAGGCAGGGGATCTGGTCCTGCCTCTCTGCCCAGCATGAGTGGCAATTTCAGCTCATACAGGCGATAAATCAGCCTGCTTGCCCGGAGGTGGCTGTGCGGCCCCTGCTGCTTCAGCTCAAATTTCCCGGTCTCAAATTACCCCGGGGTTGCCTGAGAGCTGGCTAGTTTTGTGCCACTCGTCTGAACCCCCCCAGCTCCATTTCTGTCACCAGATTTTGCCAAAGGCTCTCGAATGTCCCCGTGCCCAAGAGCAGCATCTCCCAGCACCCAGTCCCCGCCGGCAGCCCTGCTGGGGACCAGAGCTGCGCCAGCCCCGGCTGCTCGAGGCCGTGGGGAGCCGGACGCGCCTTGGCAAGGCAGCTTCGCTGAACCGCAACGGCATTTGCTCCTTGGCCAGATCAGTGTGCAGGGTCAGAGGTCCCAGGCCAAATATCGACACGTTTTTCTCAGTGGGGGAGCAGCCCAGAGTGTGGTTTTTGGTGGAAACCACCTGGAGCGTTTCTCCTCGAAAACAGTTTCTCCCGACAGGGTTCCTTTGATGCTCACACTGGGAGCACCGCACGCAGCAGTTACGCTCCCAGCTGGAGCCTCCTTTCCCCTTACCCAGGAGTCCCTCTTGCTATGCCCTTTGGCCCCGACAGCCCCTTCTCCTGTCCCCGTGGTGCCAAGGAGCCAGGGCTGGAGGTGCCGGAGGCGATGGCGGGCTCTCTCATGGAAACAGTCCTGCCACAGGGCAGCGAGCGAGGGAGTCCTGCTGCTGCCAGCACCCACAAATTGATGGGGTCCCTGGGAGCTGCGAGATGCTGGGGGAAGCCGGTGGAGAAGGGGCTCATGAAGGCACAGCTCACCCCAGCGCCTGGCCAGCCAAGCTGCTCCATAAGAAAGGCACTAAAGATCCGTGAGACCATTCAGACATCCCAGGTGGGTGTGATGAGCAGAGCACCAGTGGTTCAGGGGCTGAGCAGAGAGAAAAGACCTGTGTTTTTGTGGCATCAGCAGATCCCCCCACACACCCCACTTTTGGGGTGACAGAAGAAGCTATCAAATGAGGCACATCTGCATTGGTCCCAGCAGCAGCCTCTTCCCTTCCTGCTATCTCCTCTCTCCCCGCAGCCTGGCTCCTTCCCTCACCAGCATCCTTCCAGGTCCTCGTGCTGGTGCTAATCCCTTAATCTGTGCAAAGCAACAATTTTCTGTGTGGCACAGCAGCTGGTTTGAGATCTGCATCTCTTCTCCCCCAAAAGCCAGCTCCCTTATCAGCAACAGGTATCAGGTGAGCCAGGCACCACCTACCTCCGATAAACCTATGTTTTATTTTGCCCTATTTCCATTTATCTCGGAGCCTGTAATTATCCCTCTTCTCACAACGTGTTGTGCTGCCTTGCACTCTGAGGAGCGGAGGGGATGTGTGCTTTGCTGGGCAGCCCTGGACCGCAGGCTCCTGCTGGCAGGGTTTGAGGAACCAGTGGGGCGATGCTCGGGGATGAATCCTGCCCACCACACTGGCTGCCAAGCCGTCCCTCCTCTCTCCATACTCAGGCCGCATTCCCTTTAATCTCGCACAGCAGCAGAGATGGATTTTCTCCCTATGAGCCAGATGTGTTGCATGGAGCATAAACACCCGCGACAGTTGTTGTGCTCCTCGGTGCGAAGGCATCAGATGTCTGCATTAAAACAAAGCTCTCCACTTAATTACTCAGGCTGATAATTCAGTGCGTGGAGGCGGCTCTGGCTGAGAGCAGAGGGCTGGATCACAGCTGGGACTGGAGAGCCTTGGAGTGCGCATTAATCCCGGCTCTCGCAGCCTTGATTAACGGTGCTGGAAACCTGCCCGCCCTGCTCATTCCCAGTGGAAGTGTCCATCCCGGCACCCACTCACTGCCCCGCTGGAGGGGGCCCAGGCTGGTGCCCGAAGGGTTCTGCTGACCCCTCACTGGGCCAATGTATCCCCTGCCCAGCATCTTCAGGGTGGGGTGGTCCAGGATGTGGGGACCATCATTTGGAGGGTGCTGTGCTGCCCTGGGAACATCCATCCACTGCATCTGGAGCCCAAGGGAGCTGCATGCAGGACGGGCAGGGCAGGGCCCCAGGATCACTCCCTGCAGGGACCCACTGTAAGAGCATGGCTGGCGGGAGCTGGAGCCAGCCTGGTGGCCAGGCTCAGAGCAGGAGCAGGAAGACCACCGAAGGCTTTCTCCTTGGGGCCCAAGCTGCCTGCTACTGCCGACCTGCATTTCCCCTCCCATGGACCCGCAAACACCTCCTGCAGATTCGCCTCGCTCCCCTCAGTCAGCACTGGTGCCCAGGGCGTTTCCTGGGGGACCCCCTCGCTCAGCTGTCAGGGAAGGTGTGTGCCCTCAGCCTGTGAGCACCCATGCTGCTCTGCCAGTCTCTCTAGGTGGGATGCTCATGCACTGGGCTGTGCTCTTGATCCCGTCTCCCCTGCCCTTTCCCTCCAGTGTGGTCCCCAAGGCCAGCCCCTAGCCCCTTCCCTCTCCCCATCCCTCCCTGATCCCTGTGCCTGGGCATCCCTGGATCTGTGGCATCCTTGGATCTGCGGCATCCCTCTCCGAGCAGAGTGCCCATCTCGGGGCACCCTGTGGGCTGGCGCTGCCGTAGATCTGCCTGTGGGGTCCTGTCTGTCCAGGGAGACTGATTTCCTCCAGCTCTGCTCCTGCCCTCTTATCTCTGCTCCCTGGGCTGCACGCCTCACTCCGCAGCCCGGGCGAGCGGGAACGATAGACCCCATCCTGCCCGGGCTGAGTGCCAAGGCTGGTGCTGGGCATACAGGGCAGCCGGGCCCAATGCAGGCAGGCAGGCAGGCAGCTGCGGACAGCACCATCCCAGCGGCGCCCCAAGGGTTAAGTTGTCATGTATTCAGGGCCATGCGCTGGCCAGGAATTACACTTTTATCGGCATGCGGTGCTGCCGACGCTTGAATTGGGACTGGGAACTCTATTTCCGAGCTCACCCAAATTATTCTCAAAGAGATAAAGCGCGGTGCAGAGCAGCGCCGGCGCTTCATTAACATTCCCCAGCCCATTCAGCTTTAAACGAAGATTGCCTGCCTCGGAAAATGATAAAATTGAACATGTGAAGCAGGGCATTATGTTCCATCAGCCGATATTATTTCCCACGCAGGGGCCGAGCGGAGACACAAACAGCTATTTATGCAGCGCCTGGCCAAGCCAGNGGGGGGCACAGGGTGGGTGGCGAGTGCCCCCCTCCCATCCCTGGGCATGAGAGGGGCTGCCTGCACACTGCCAGGACCGCCCTGCCCTCCTGGGGGCTCCCGGGCTTGTGCCCAGGGTGCAGGGCAGGTCTGGGGACCACAGACCTGCTCCATGCATTGGGTGAGGGAAGGGCCTCAGGGGTGCGCGGTGTCCCTCGGGCAGCGCTGGCCACGCTCTGCAAGGCTGGGGCATCTCCGTCTGCTGCCCTGCCCCGAGGGATGTGTGTCCCCTGCTAGGGCTGAGCAGGTGGGCTGCTGGCGCCATGTGCAGGATGGGGCCCCACCTCCTGGGGCTGGGTGCTGGGCCAGCAGGTGCTGGAGAGCACCTGCAGCCGGGGAGCGCATGCCACCCCAGAGACAGGCAGCGGAGGGCTGAGCAGGCAGGGAGGGCTGAGCAGGCAGGCCCCCACGGCTGCAATTGAATTTTGCTTGGCCGTGCCGAGCCTATCGATCCAGCAGTAATTAAAGTCGCTCCAAAACCTGACTCATATTCAACCTTGGGAGGAAGGAGCTTCTCTGAGAAACACCCTCTGCTCCCTGTGCGCTGGCACAGCGTGGAGCTCAGCCCTGCCGGGGTGCTGCCACCCGTCCCAGCTCCCTGCCAGGCTCTGTCCCCAAGGGGGACCCTGCCTTGGGACTGCGTGGGGACCAGGGCAGCAACACCACATCAGGCAGTGTGTCCTGGACGGTGTCCCCAGCACCACACAGCCCCACAGTGACCCTGATGAGGTTCAGCCCTTGGGGTGGGGTCCATGCCACCTGGATCCTATAGCCCAGGATGAACCCAGGCTACTTTCTCACTAAGCACCTCAGACACATCCCTGGGATGCGGGGGTGTTCCCCTTACCCCTTGCTTGTCACTGCCTGGACCTTGTGCAGGACCGGCATGGGGAGAGGAGCCTGTTGAAGCTGCAGCTGCCCCCGAGAGGCATTGGGGTGCTGGGGGGGACCTGCTGCCACATGCCCATGGCGTGCAAAACCACTTCTCAAGGTCAGAGGCAGCCGGGGAGGCATGAAGGCATGCAAGGGGCCTACGAGCGTGTATATGTGTGTGTGCGCGTTTAAGTGTGTGTGTGTGTGTGCACGGGCTTGCACGCCCAGCCCTGCCGCCAGCCCCGCTGCTATTCCCGGTATTCGCAGCAGGTCGGGACAGGCACCGAGGAGGGGGAGCTGCCATTCACCGGTGCCCCCCCGCAACCCCGCCCGGAGCCCCCGCGAGAACGCAGGGCCTCCAGGACCTGGGGGCTGCGGCAGGGAGGGGGCCCGGGGCTGGGGGCTGCTCCGGGGAGCCCCTGGGCAGGGCACCCCGGGGGGCACAGCACCCTCGCAGCACCGGGCAGCGGCTGGGCTTTGAGGCGGGGAGGTGGCTCCATCTGCAGGACACGGCCCCGGCCGGGAGCCCCCGTGCTGGGGACTCCCCGCCGCCCCCTCCCGCCGCCAGCCGCTTTGCATGCGGGGCACAGCGGCGGCGGACGGCGGACAAGGACACCGGCTCCTCCGGCACCTCCGGCTCTCACCCGCGTAGCTCCCGGGAAGCGGGGCTGGGGGAAGCGGTGCTGGGAGCCAGCCCCCTCCCG
>VYZV01015857.1:0-10150 GCA_013401275.1 Pandion haliaetus | reverse complement strand
GGCTGTCGGTCTCACCCCGTCCCAGGGCGGCGGGATGCTGCGGCAGCGCTGCGGGCGGCTCTTGGCCCGGCTGGAGCGGGCGCTGCAGCTGCTGGAGCTCGGCGGCAGCGTGGAGGAAGGTGGGTGCACACAGCCCCTCGGCCTGGGGCACCCCGAGACCCCCGGTTCTGCGGCCACTGGGGGCTGGGGACCGGCCTCCCATCCCGGCTGGCTACCCGCGTGTGTTGCCTGCAGACTACATCCAGATTGCTCAGTGCTTCGAAGCGACGCGCCAGAGATGCTGCCGCCTGGAGCAGGACGGACGGCGGGCCCGCGAGCAGCTGGCTCGTGTGGAGGCCGAGCGGGCAGCACTGGAGGTGAAGCTCAAGCATGCCCGCAACCAGGTGGAGGTGGAGATGAAGAAGCGGCACCGGGCAGAGGCTGAGCTGGAGAAGCAGGTCTGGGAGCTGGCCATAGGGGTACTCCGTGGGGCTGGCTGTGGGGACCCCAGCCTGCTCACCGCCGCCCTGTTTCACTTGCAGGAGCGCAAACTTCAGCTGGTCTTCGAGTCCCTGATGCGGGAACCGGGGGGCAGCGGGGTGCTGAGTGGGGAGCAGTGCTCCATCCTCAGGGCCCTGGCTGGGCAGCGCCTCGGGGCGGCCCTGGCACCGGGCAGGAGGTGAGCAGAGCTGGTGGTCTTTGCCCCAGCCTCTCGGGCAGCCCTGGGCATGGCTGTGCCCCTCTCACCCTCACCTCTGCTGGGCTTGAGGGGCTGGCTGGGTACGGGGGTGCTCAGGCTCTGCAGACACATCAGCCTTGGGCTCCCAGGAGCAGCTGTGTGAGTAAGTGCTGGGGGGGGGGGTGTTGCCCCAGCTGGGCTGACCCCAGCTCGCTCTGCAGGTCGTCTGCAGTGGACGAGTCATGCCAGTCCCTCCTGTCCCACTCGGACATCAGCTACGACCGCACCGAGGATGATGTGGTAAGGAGCAACCTGCTGTGAGTCCCAGGGTTCAGCTGATTCTCAGCAGTGAGGGGGTAATTTTGCCTGCTCCTGCAGTGGGGGCAGCCCCTTTGTGTGGCCATGGTTAGGGGCAGGCTGCCCTGGGCTGCCATCGGAGCTGGATGCTGGAGGTGTATCTGGCCCTGTGCAGCCCTGCCAGCGCTCAGCCTCCCCACTGCCTTTCAGGATGTTGATATGATGGCGGTGCGGACCCTGAAGCGCAAAGCCCAGGAGAGGCAGGTACGAGGGAAATGCTGGGATGTGGCAGCCCGTGGGGGCTAGTGTGGAGGTGAGGTCTGCGCCTCTGTGTGGGTGAGGATCCCCCAGCTCTGCTCTGCACCATGCCCCTGGGACCCTCTGCCGCATAGGTCAGCAGCACGGGCTGGGGTGCTGGCCCTGGGCCACACAGGGTTAGTGCACCCACATACTTCTCCATCCCAGCACAGGAGGCTGCAAGAAGCCTGGCAGGGGGGTTAATTTATTGATGCTGGGCTGGGAGCACTGTCTCTCAGCAAACCTCCCGCGATCAATAGAAACTCCATTACCCTCCACTGTGGCCCAGCTGGGCTCTTCAATAATTCATCCCCACGTGCAGGCATCCCACACCCTGCTCCACTCACACCTCTGCATTGCAGGCCTGGCCTGGCCTCCCCCAGCCCCTGGGCTGGTTCCAACCTAGGTGGGGGGCCTGGGTCCCCCTGGTGCCTGGTGTGGGGCAGGCAGTGCTGCAGGGCAGGGTGAGACAGGCCTTCTGTGGGGCTGAGACCACTTGGCTCGCATGTTCTGGGGTGGAGAGCAGAGTCAGGGAGGGGGTCCCTGCCTACCCTTTATCCCATCTGCTCTGTCCCCAGCGTGTGTCCCTGGCCCCTCAGATCGGCCCCATGGTGGTGGCGGCGAAGCGGCACCGTTCTTCTGTGGCACCCCACAACACTGTGAGTAGGGACCCCAGCGTGCCCTGGGCAGGGATGGGGTGTGTGGGCTGCCCCAGTGCCAGATGGCAAAGCTGCATCCTTCAGTCCTGTGGGCCTGCGCGTGCTGTGGGGTCTGGGGGTGCTCAGCTGTCCTCTCTGGGTGCCTGTGCTCTGCAGCCTGTGTTCCTGTGGTACTAGAGGGGGGTGTGCTAGACCAGTGCCTTGCAACCTGTATCCCCCCATACCCATGTTGATGGCCTCCCTGGCTGTGCAGGACAGCAGGGCCGGAGAGCAGGCACAGCAGAACTCATGGGGAGATGTTGGAGCACTGTGGGGCTGCAGCCAGGCATGTTCTCACTGCCCCCCACCTCAGCAGACGAGTGTCCCCCCTGTGCCCCCTCCTGCCGAGGTTCCAGACCCTGCCGGCAGCCTCCTGCCTGCTGCTCTCGTGCCGCGACGCCGCTCTCGCCAGGGACATCGTGTCTCCACACGTGCAGGTCATGGGAAGGGCTGGGGAGGGGGCTCATGGGTGGTTTGGGACCAGCCTGAGGTGTGCTACCATTACAGGGGAGGGAGGGGATCTGCTGAGGGATGCTTGTCCCTACCATGGGCATACTTGGGTCCTTGGGACATGCCAGATGCCACTGTCCCAGGGAAGCTGGGATGCTGCAGGAGCTCCTTGGGAGGTGGGAAGCCTCCCTACATCCCAGCCAGGAGCGGGGGTGGTTTGCCTTTCAGGGCCCCCTCCACTGCCTCCTCTCTCTGCAGAGCTGACCACAGTGTGGGGCACCAGTGAGGATGTGGGCTGCCGTGCTCCAGGGCAGGAGAGCCATACCGAGGGCAGCTCCGTGGGGCAGCCAGCACCAGCCCTCTTCCCCTCATCTCCACGGGGCTTCCCACCACTCCAGCACCAGTTCACCTCCAAAACGGTGTGTGTCCCAGTCTCTCTCCCTCCTCTTGGCTGCTATGGAGAAAGGAGCCGGGTAGGGGGAGCAGGTCTGGAGGGGGCAAAGCTCTCCTCCATCCTCCCCACCCTGGCTCTGCATGCACAGGGGATGAATGGAGGCAGTGGGGGCTGGTTAGGAGGGGATGAAGGAGTGGTACTGGGTATCTGCAAGAAATGGGGGCCCTGACCCTGCTCCCTCTTTCCAGGTGATTCGCCCCGAGCCATGTGGTGTCTGTGGCTCCCGCATCCGCTTCGGGAAGGCTGCCGTCAAGTGCCGCCAGTGCCAGCTGCTGCTGCACCCCAAGTGCCGGGAGCAGTGCCGCAGCCTCTGCACACCCTGGCCTCGTCACCATGCCTGGCCCCGTGAGGTGAGGGGGGCACGGCAGTGCTTGGGGGCTGCTCCATGTCCCCGTGGGGCTGCCGGGCTACTGGCCCTGGGATGCTGGGGCTCTGCCTGCCCTGGCCGCAGGGCTGGGTGGCAGGCACAGAGCGGGAGTCGGCATTGTCCTCCCCAGGGCGTGCTGGCTGACTTCGCCCCCCCCACACCGCCCCTGGTGCCCGCGCTGGTGGTGCAGTGTGTGACCGAGGTGGAGACGCGAGGCTTGACAGAGGTAGGGGCCGGGGCGGTGGAGGCGGTGATGCCATGGTCCCCACGGGGCTGAGCCCTTCTCCCTGCGCCCCAGACAGGGCTGTACCGGGTGCCGGGTGCGGAGCAGCTGGTGCGGGAGTTGAAGCGGAGGCTGCTGCGGGCTGGCGGTGCACTGCCTGCCCTCGGCAGCGTGGCTGACATCCATGTGGTGTGTGGGGTGCTCAAGGACTTTTTGCGTGGGCTCAAGGAACCACTGGTCACCTTCAGCCTCCACCCTGCCTTTCTGCAGGCTGCTGGTGAGTGGGGGGTCCCGAGGTGGGGAGGGAAGGGGGTGCTTCTCCCCTAACACTGCTCCCTGGTGCCACTACAGACATCCCAGATGATGCTGCCTGCAGCACAGCCCTGCGCCACGTGGTGAGCAAGCTGCCCCCAGCCAACAGGGACACCCTGGCCTTCCTCATGCTGCATCTGCTCAGGTGAGGGGTTTATCCTGGCAGGGGCTCCCTTGGGCCTGTCCCCGTCTCCTGGCTCTCTGCCCCTCGTCCAGGCTCCATGCCCCAGAGTGGGGAAGCTGGGCTGAGAATGAGGGGCCCCTTGGCCAGGCAGGGTGCTCACCCTGTCTGTCCCTCCTCGCAGGGTGTCGCGCAGCCCCAACTGCAAGATGGATGTGCTCAACCTGTCTCGTGTGTTTGGCCCAACGCTGGTGGGACACAGCTCAGCCAACCCCACGCCGCTCGCCATCATGGAGGACACACCACGGCAGTGCAAGGTGAGGGGGTCCCTGAGGTGTGGGGTGTACCCTGGGTGCTGCCATCATCCCGTACTCCATCCCTCCCTGCCCAGGTGGTGGCTCGGCTCCTCTCGCTGCCACCTGACTTCTGGAAAGGCTTCGTGGGGACAGAGCAGGAGAACCTGGTGCCAACACTAGCCCCAGGAGGTGAACATGGTAAGGCATGGGAGCCCTGGCCCCATTCCTGCCCTTGCACTGTGGCTGCTGAAGGGTCCTGGGTGCCCATGGCTGGGCTGGGGTGTGATAGGTGTCCCCCCTCTGTCCTGCAGAGCCATTCTTCCATCCCATTGCCTCCCCGGAGCCCAAGCCAGGCCAGCTGAGCCCAGCTGGCACCTGCTGCCTCCCCAGCACCCTGCGGAACTGCGTGGGCACAGCCACCCGGCCCCCGTGAGTGCTGCCAGGGGTGGGTGGGGGGCCCAGGGGAGCTCGCTTTGCACCCCTGACTCATCTCTCCCCACGCAGGCAGGGGCCGGCCCCGAGGAAGATGGTGGGCCGGTTCTTCCCTTCTCCCTTGTAACCTGAGGCAGTGGCTCCCTGGGGGCACAGAGCTGGCACTGGAGGACGAGCAAAGCCTGTGGGACCAGGCAGCTGCTTGTGGGCTTGTGGTGCTGAGCTCCAAGCCCTGCTCTGCTTCCCTGTGGACTGGGGAGCAGGGTTGGCTCTGCCCAGCTGTGGTGGTGGGGACACTGCCCCAGTGCTGTACTTAAGGCCCGGTTTGTATTAAATGTTTGCAGCAAAATGAGCCTGGCCGTGGCTGCTGTCTGTCCTTCCCTTCTGCTGCCAGGTGCCAGGGTTTGGGGCTCACTGGCATGATGGAGCCTGGCTGGACAGCAGACAAGAGCTGTGCTGACAGCAAGGGTAAGCAGTGTTCCCCAACTACCCTGCTTCTGCTGGGCAGGCAGGGGAGGGCAGGCAGAGCCCCCTCCCACCCTAGCTGAAGCCTGCTTCTCCCTGCCCTGGAGCCCAGGATGCAGGAGGCCCCTCTTTCAGCCCAGATGTTGGCCTCAAGTAATCAGAGCTGCTGCTGCTCAGGGCAGGACAACCTTAAAGCATTTCCAGACTTCCTGGCACCTCAGCAGAGGCCCCTTTAACTCCTTCCTTCCCTCCAGCCCCACCCCTGGAGCTGCAAAGCCCAAGCTGGCCTGGGATGCACAGCTCTCTCCCTCCAAGAGGGGGAAGCTGGATGAGGCTGTAATGGAGCAAGGGCTCAGGAAGGGCTTGTCCCCTAGATAACTCTGCAGAAGGGACAGCCACTATAAGGGGAACTTAGGGAAAAGGGGCATTACACAACAGGGCTGAGAACTGCCCTAGGGCCATGTCCAGCAGCCAAGAAACCTTTGTCCGTACTAAAAGCCAGACCAGATGTGGGACACAGGAGAAAATTCATGTACAATCCCGAAGGCAAGTACTTTGGCTCGGTTTCCCCCAGTGCAGGGGTGTTCATCACCAGGCAAGGAAATTAGCACATCCAAGGCAGAGGCAAAACTGAAGGAGTTTAATGTGCTTAAAGCCAGGGAACAGCTAATCCTTGCCCAGGACCACAGGAGAACTGGTACAGGAAGACACAGGGCTGGGAGCAAGGATTTACTGCAAATCCTTTGAGCTGGGGTGGTACTGGATAGATGGAGAATCCCTAATGCGGCGCCTCACTTAAGGTGAGAGGTGTGATGGGGCCCTCAGAGTGCAGGGGTTTAGCACAGAGCTCCAAAACCAGAGGCGAAGACAGGGAGGTAAGTGGATAAAGGCCAGTGTTTGTTAGTGTAGACAAACGGTGCCAGGATCAGCAGGAAGCTGTTTTCAATAAAAAAATTTTTTGACACAGAGCGAGGCAGATCTCCACCACCTGCACAGAGGTCCCCTGTGGATGTGGCTGGTGCAAGGGCAGACATGCAGTGAGCCCCCCAAGCTACACTCATGCTGGTGCGGCCTGCTGCCGTCACCCTGAGCCCTGCCCAAGCAGCCTGTGCAGGTCTCAGCCTGACAGGAGCTCTCCTGGCTCATATAGAGTCCTTAGGGGTGGAGGTGGTGCTGGGGGAAGGGGTGCTTTTACAGCTCCCTCCAGGGCCAGCAGCCTGCCTGTCCAACCCAGCCCCTGCATGCCAATGCCCTTAGGACAGCCTGGTGCTGCTCTGTTTTCCCAGCAGTAGGCAGGAGCCCAGCTCAGGCTGTTCCAATCACACTGCTGAAATTGGGATCCTCACAACTGGCTCCCGCAGGGTGGGTTGCCTATGCAAGATGGGCACATTCAAAGCTCCCCAGCCTGTGAGACGGGCCAAGACGTTCCAGGGCGTTGCAGACAGCAACTTCTGCAGAGCAGGGAGAGCCTGGTGAGGGGTGGCAAGACTGTGCTGGCAGTGCCCTTTGGTGGAGAAACACCTAAAGCTCAGCACCTGAGATACTGCAGGCAGCAAGTGCTCCCTCAACAGCCTCTGCACAGGCATGCAGCCTGGTACCAGGGCCACATGCTGTCCCTGAAGCCTTCACCCTGCCCCAGGGCTGGTCCCTGGGCTGCAAGAGAAGCAGCACATGAGGCTGATGCTCACTAGCTTTAATGGCTGTCTGGAGTAGGAGTCAGGCACTTGCAGGGATCCTAGCCTGCACCTACCTCTCTGGGGGTGCTGGGAACCTCCCAGGAGGTAAAGCCCCAGCACAGGCTCTTGCTGTGGAGCACAGCAGGGCGTGGGGGGCTGGCACTGGCCCCCTCCCAACCCAACGAGCAGCTGACTCACAGGATAATCTGGTTCTTGTAGCTGCGGCTCAGCTCTTTGTGAGGAAGGACAATGGAGTTGAGAATAACGACCTCAGCAGGGATGGTGACGCTGCAGCCTGCGGGGAGAGCATGAGCGGGTTAGTAGGAGGGGAGAGACTCTGCGCCACTGCGCAGGGCCAGGGCAGCAGGGTGCAGGTAGGATGTACCCAGGATTGTAATGGATGGTGTGAGGCGCCCGTCCCGGAAGAGGGTCTCGCTGTCAATCTTGGCATAGGGATCGTTGGGGTTGGGGTCACTGGGCGTTCCTTCAACACGGGCCCAGCGCCCAATGGTGCTGTCCCAGCCGACGATGGTATTGAGGACACAGGTATGGTCCTAGGGCAAAGAAGAGGGGGGTGAAGGGTGCTGCTGCCTCCCTGGAAGGGGTGGGGGTTGACGCCCACACTCTCAGGCAAACCCTACTTACGTGCAGTGAGGCGCCGTGCAGGACAATGGACTCTCGCACGCGCACACCAGCTCCCACTGTCACGCCCTCCCCAATGGAGACGTTGGGGCCCAGCTGTGAGGACAAAGGGAGGCAATGGGGTTGAGGACGACGGCACCCTCAGCACCCCCGAGCATCGCCCTGCCACAGGGTCCCCCAGGCCTGCACTCACCACTGCAGTGCTGTCGATGGAGGCCGTTGGGTGGATGTACACATTCCCTGCAACACAAGGCAGCTGTGTCAGGGGAGGCAGCTCACAGAAGCACCTGCCTCTCAGATCAGGGGAGGTCCTGGGGCAGCCCTCAAGGCAGTGGGGGGCAGCAGAGGGGTACCTCGGATGATAGGGCCTCCAGCCTTGTTCTGGGCCAGCCTCTCTGGGTGGCTTTTGCTGTACTGGTTCAGGTAAAGGCGACTGGCATAGATAGCAGAGCTGGGGAAGGAAAAGCAAATGATCGTTATTACCTCTTCAGCACTACCAGGCCAGAGGAGGCTCTGAATTCAGCATACCCCACCCACCCCCAAGGCCCTGTTTGGGCACCCTCTTCTCCCATCTCTGGTACAGACCACTTGATGCCCCTGCTGCACCAGCTCTAGCTCCAGGCCTTACCCTGCTGATTTGATCTGGCTCCAGAAGCCATCAGTTTTGTAGACATAGAGTTTGCCACTCCCAGCCAGCGCCGTGAAAACGTCCTGCTCTAGCCGGATCACTTCAGCACGCTGCCAGCCGTTGGAGCTCTCCTCTCTGCAAGCGAGAGGCCTGTTAGACACCCATCCCAGTCACGGCCTCAGCCAGGGACCCCAAGAGCTACCTTCCCCAAATCTGGGGTGCTCTGGTGATCCTAGACTTCTACCTAGCCATGCATTTCGCCCCAAAGGTGGGGACAGCCCCAGCCATCAGGCTAGGCCTGCCCAGCCCCACTGAGCCCCAGAGCAGCAGAGGAGGGGGCTCTGCCAGCTGATATAAGCTCTGAGCCAGAAGTTGATGGTGCAAGAGCCCTGCCCAGTCCAGATGGGTATATGAGCAACAGATCCTGCCCCTGCTCCAGAGCTTTGCACAGCTGGACTTTTGCTTGGGTGGTGGCAGAGGTGTCAGGTGACAGGCTGACTAGTGCAAAGAGCTGGAGCAGGGAGCAGAGCATTCCCAGGCTTGCTCAGCCCCTTGTCTGGAGCTGAATGAGGATGGGGTGGGAGGAGAAGAAGGGATAGGGGGAGTCTCAAGCTGGCCAGGAGGGGAGCAGAGGAAAAAGCAGCCTTGCAAAGCGGCCTGGAGCAGGGAGGAAAGCATGCATTACCACTAGGATGATCCAGCCCGGAGAGCAGCCAGTGCACACACAGAGGGAGACTTACCCAAGGTAAGGACAGCTGGTGCAGGACCAGGAAACAAGTGAGTGATGGCAGAGGAGGAGAGAAGATAGAGAAAGAATGGAGGATGAGCGTGCCGCTGCAGCCCCGGGAAGCAGTGGCGTGGGAGGGGCGTGGGTCAGAGAGAGGCACTCACAGCACTAGCTCTTGCTGGTTCCTCTGGAAGACCTCGCCAATGTGTTGGAAGATGGCAGGTGTGAACAGATAGATGCCACAATTAATGATCTCACTGACAAACGTGCTGGGCTTCTCCACGTAGTGCTGGACCTGGAGGCAAGGGAAGAGATGTGAGTCCCGGGATGCAGCCCCCGCACCTAGCATCCTGCCTGCTGCGGCACGCTGGGAACGCATGCCCACGCAGGCAGCGCAGCACCCACGGCCCGCACTGTGCCCAGCTCCCCAAGGCCCTCCAGTACCTCTTGTGTGTCTGTGTTTGCCACGATACAGCCATAATTCAGCGCCTGCGTCCTGTTGGCCTGCGGAGCAAGGATGTGTTAGCAATGGTGGAGCAGCAGGCACGCGGATGCAGAGCAGATGAGACCCAGAGCTCACACCCAGGGACTCATCCACCGCAGGAGCCGCTGGCTTCTAGACAAGCCCACGGCAGAGCACTGCTGTTCCTCTCCTCCCCAGCACTGCCACTCACTGTGGTACCCAGAATGACAAAGCTGTGCGCGTCCCCGTGCTGCTGCCAGAACTCCAGCATCTCCTGCAAAGGGAACTCTGAGCACACGTCTGCGTTGAGGACAAAGAAGGCCTCAGCACCACCTGACAGGATCTGGTCTCGGAAGTGATAGATGCCACCACCCGTGCCCAGCGCTGCGTACTCCTGGAGATACCTGCGAGCCAAGCAGGGAAAAGCAAGGGCTTAGGGAAGCAGGTGTCTGGTAGCACCAACCGGCAGCAGGGCAGGGGTGAGCTGGCAGGGGCTGAAGAGATAATCCTGCCATACAGCAGTGGGGCTCACATGGACGTTGGCACAGGGGAAGGAGGCCATGGCGGTTTGGAGCTGTGCTGGAGGCATCTTTGGAGCAGGAACCTGCCAGGGCAGGGCCCAGGGCAAGGGAAATCTGGCAAAACTAACGCACGAGGCCAGCTATGCCCATCTGTGGTGGGACAGGACCCATCTGCCCAAGGCCCGGGTGCTGGCTGGGGGCTGCCACCCCGGGGGAGGTGGGTGAGGGGCTGAGCCAGGCTGTGCCGCCAGGGGTACCCGGGGCGGGGGCGGGAGGTCTGCCCACCTGATGGGGATCTTGAACTCCTGCTGGGCCGACATCAGGAAGCGGCTGAGGGCCTCGTGGGGCTGATAGAAGCCCATCAGCAGGATCTCCTTCATGCCGGGCACCTGGGGGGGGAGGGAGGGGGCAGAGTGGGGAGGG
>VYZV01015856.1:361906-389667 GCA_013401275.1 Pandion haliaetus | reverse complement strand
TTTTGGCGCGCGCGTCCGACATTTTGGGGCAGCGAATTCTTTATCTTTATCCGACGTTTTGGGGCGGCGAATTCTTCCAGCAACTTCTTAAAGGGGCCGCCTCTGCAGCCCCCCTCCCCTGCCACCAAGGAAAACCGTGCCACACAAACCCATAACATTGGGCAAAGGCATCTTTGTGTTGTACTGACTCTTGTAGTGTGCTGTGTCAAAACCACCCCTATCCATCATCAAAAATAGATGTGTTTTGGGCTGATGAAAGCCTTTAATGCCATCTTTTGACCATGGTTAGGAACATTCCTGTTTATTCTACTTTCGTTTTTCACAGATTTTGAAAGCAAGTGTCTTGTATATTTATGACTACCTGATCAATACTAGAAGAGATAACTTTGAACAAAACCATTTACTGTTTACCTGCTTGTAGCTACTTTTTTTGAGTGAATGGTCTTGAGTCGAAATCTAACAAGACATAACTCACAAGACATTCTGATCTCTAAAGTCACACAGAGAATTACCTGAGAAAAAGAGATCTGAGAAGCCATATATATATTATTTCAAAAACAATTCTCTCCGTGCCCATTACTCAAGGATATTTAGACTGGACCCAAGGAGTATTTCCCTGAATATACCACTGATCGCTGCAACTTAATGGTAAGTAACTGCTCTGGTAGACATACACAAGCTAGGTCTGCAAACTGAGAGGCCAGGATAACACTAACAACAGTAGCTATGAAAGCTCAGCATAGGATAACATTCCTATTAATAAGTTTATTTTAGGTCATCTTCAGCTCCGTAAAATGGCATCCTCAGTGCAGTTAGTTATGGAGAAAAGAAATAAAAAAAATCTATCCAGTTTCAGGGAAAAAAAAAAAAAAGTCAAGTGGTTGAGTTTCAAACGGGAGCATAATATTCCACCCACACATCAGCTTTTTGGAAAAGTAGTATGCCTTTGAAGGAGGTCAGAGATAACTAGTGTTGCCAGACTGGTTTTGTCCTTCAGAAGAAATAGTGTTCCAGTATGTGGATTCAAGAGCTATTTATGTAAGAAATGCAAATAAACAGAATTTCTCTATCCACGGTCCTTCCCACAATGTAGCGGTTTGATGTACTCCTTCTTTGTCCTCCTCCACATTGAAGTGTGACTATGATATTCTTTTTCACAGCAGCCTTGCACACCAAGGCCAAATTCCAGAAACAGACACCTAACTCTGCTTCCTGCCTGTTTCAGCTGTCTTTCTACTAATCAGTCTTCAGTGTTACTTCCTCTTGATTTTTTGTTTACTGCTGTGTGGTGGATTAAATTGAAAAGTCATTGTGTATTCCTGAATTGCCTTGCGATACTAACTTGAATCCTATTACAAGCTTGTTTTTAAAGCAGCCTCAACTATAAAAAAATGAATTATCTTTTTTTTTTTTTTAAAGATGATAGACAAATGAGATGCCTGTGTGTGTGACCTGTATAACAGCTAATCACTGAAGTCTTCTGCAGCAGAGCGTGCAAAGGTTTCTTATCATTCTTCCATAAGTATTCAGGCGGTCTGGTTTCACAGAACACTGGCAAAAGGGAATCAACATTTTTCTGTCCTTGAAGAGTGGTTGATAGTGATAAATTAATGCCTGAGGTAACAGGTGCTATGCATTATAAATCATATCACAATAAATAATCAAAAGAGCTTATTTGGATGTGGAGGAAATAGAATATAGATGCAATATTATGTGCCTAGAACTAGATATAGACTGAGGCAGTGCATTCATACCCTGTTTATATTAATATATTTACAGGAATATGCATTAGGAAGCCTATGCAATACATAATAAGGGCATGAGCTCTCTTTGCTTTTCATTATCACAGAGGGCTATAGAGGTTGCTTGCAGAAGAATGACTTCTGCAAACAGGAGTCATTGTTTTACCTCTGGGTCATGAGTTTCACCTGCAGCAGTAAGGTTTTTTCTCTTAAATACACCCACCTTATAACAAAGCAGGACTTCTAAACTGTACGAGGCTTTGAGTTCAATAGGGAGAAATTGAACTGGCATGCCTTTTCAGCTCATCCTCCGACCCATACTGCTGGGCATTTACGCACATTATCTTTTTGTTCATGGATAATGGATTGATGATCCCAAATTATAGAATATGGAGGCAGTCAGCTGTTGTTGCTTTATGCTGCAAAGCAGAGACCCATCCTTTTCAGCCCACCTTACCTCTGTTGTTTCTTTTTATTAATGTCATCAGACCAGGACCATCAGATATTAAAGACTATGTAGAGGGCAGTTCCTGACTGCAACCTAGGATCAGAGAGAGTCTGCAAAGTCTGGCAAGTTGCTCTAAGGAAAAACTGGGATGATACTGGTCAGGCTGAGAACTGGGATTATGTGGGAAAGGTCTTGCAAGGCAGTAAGTATTAATCTTGCCTGGAGGAACTTGCCACAAAGTCACCCAAAAGGCTAGTGACGGAGTTGGGACTAGGTTTCTCTGTAGACACACAGATAAGTGCTCTCTCTAGCAGGGCCTGCTGATACAAAACAAAAGAAAAGAGCCCTAATGCTATTTTTACAGCATCCATGACATGGGCTGTAGAAGTCCTTGCGGCAAAACCTTGAGTTGACCACAGCTTTGTATGAAGCTCTTAAGTCTTTTATTTTAAGTAAGCATGTCCAAGGACTTAAAGGGTCTTTTCAACTTGAAAGCTGCGTTTTATCAGACTATAAAGAAGAACAATTAGCTTTTAAGAGGGGAAAAAAAAAAAAGGACGTCAAAAAGGAAATAAGGGGTCTTGTTGATAATTTTCTCCCTGACCCATTCATTTCCTTAGGGGTTGGGTCTGAATTTTAAGTCCAAGTCTAATAACTTTCTGTTTGCAGCGAATTCTGTGTCTCCCCTCTAACTCCCAGAAACGTTCATCTTTACACCACAACTGTTTGAGGCCTTGTCCTGTACCTGCCCCTGCCCTTACCAGTGGTCTCCCATTCCCTGCTGTGCTGCAGTCTCTTCTTTCTCACTTTGCCTCTCACCCAGCCTTTCGTACGTTGCCTTGTTGAAGCCCCTCTTGCTGCTGGCATGCCCCTTTGCTCTGAAGGAAGGCACAATTTTTTCCTCTGCCCAGAGGAAAAGCCTGAGACAGTTTGTGGCAATTAGGGCAAGGTACAACAGTAGCCTTTCCACTATGCCATGAAAAGGCAGCCTTTTAAAGGAATATAATAGGGTACTGTAACTGTGATTTTTTTCTTATCTTCTTTTATCGCTAGGACACACTTCAACTGTGTGGCATTTGCTGTGATGAATAAGACAACAAACTTCCAGGGATGATCAAAGTGGATCTGTAGCTGTGTGAAAGCATTTTATGGGTTAGTCAAGTTAAAAATTGCTGTACCTGAGCACGTACACTAATGTGAGTAAGCATTTTGGGGTCAGGAAGGCCAAGGCATGGCTGGAGCTGAACTTGGCAAGAGATGCAAAGAATAATAAGAAGGGCTTCTACAGGTATGCCAGCCAGAAAAGGAAGGTCAAAGAAAGCGTACCCCCCCCGATGAACACGACTGGGAAACCGGTAACAACGGACAAGGAGAACGCTGAAGTACTCAACAACTTTTTTGCCTCAGTCTTCATTGGCAACCTCTCTGACCACACCTCTCAAGTGGATGGACCACAAGACGGGGACCGGGAGAGCAAAGTCCCTCCCACTGTAAGAGAAGATCAGGTTCGTGACCACCTAAGAAACCTGAACATACATAAGTCTATGGGACCTGNTTTTTAAAAAGGGTAGAAAGGAGGACCCTGGGAACTACTGACCTGTCAGCCTCACCTCTGTGCCTGGGAATATCGTGGAACAGATCCTCCTGGAGGCTATGCTAAGGCATATGGAGATCAGGGGGGTGATTCAAGACAGCCAGCATGGCTTCACCAAGGGCAAGTCCTGCCTGATCAACCTACTGGCCATCTATGATGGAGTGACTACATCAGTGGACAAGGGAAGAGCTATGGATGTTGTCTGTCCGGACTTCTGTAAGGCTTTGACATGGTCCCCCACAACTTTCCTCTCCCTAAATTGGAGAGATACGGATTTGATGGGTGGACTGTTTGGTGGATGAGGAATTGGTTGGATGGTTGCATCCAGAGGGTAGTGGTCAATGGCTCAACGTCCTGATGGAGATCAGTGACGAGTGGTGTTCCTCAGGGGTCCGTATTGGGACCGGTACTGTTTAATATCTTCATCAATGACACAGTGTGATCGAGTGCACCCTCAGCAAGTTTGCAGATGACACCAAGCTGGGTGGTGCAGTTGACGCGCCTGAGGGATGGGATGCCATCCAGTGGGACCTGAACAATCTCAAGAAGTGGGCCTATGTGAACCTCATGAGGTTCAACAAGGCCAAGTGCAAGATCCTGCACCTGGATCAGGGCAACCCCTAGTATCGACACCAGCTGGGGGATGAAGGGATTGAGAACAGCCCCCCAGAGAAGGACTCAGGGGTACTGGTGGATGAAAAGCTGGACATGGGCTGGCAATGTGCGCTCGCGGCCCAGAAAGCGAACTGTATCCTGGGCTGCATCCAAAGCAGCGTGACCAGCAGGTCGAGGGAGGGGATTCTGCCCCTCTGCTCCACTCTGGTGAGACCCCACCTGCAGTACTGCATCCAGCTCTGGGGTCCTCTGCACCAGTGGTTTGTTTTTTGTTTCTGTTTTTTTGTTTCATTAGTTTGCACAATGGAAGGACATGGGTATTTTACACAGATCTGAGTTCATGCTTTGTCAAGTTAAACCTAAGAAGCCAGTTTCTCCTTTGGGTGGCTGTCCATAAGCATATTAAAGCAGAGAATGCTCAAGCCTTTCAGACAGCAACATATTTAGATGCAGCAATGCCTGTTGGACTGTACTTCACACCACGTTAAGTCCTGCACATACAGTGCAGGGAGTAAAAAGACAGTAAAGTGAAACTCAGAACATCAGTTCCTCCCAACCATCTGGCAAACTCAAAGCTTTTGTTGCAGTTGTGGGAGCCTTTCTCTCCTTTAATCGTTGGTGGAACAAGAATGTATTCATCGTGCTGAAACCAACAAATGAATCTGAATTAACAAAATCCCAAACTCTTTTTAAAGTAGAACGGTGTGTTCTTGCAGTTAGAAAATGTTTCATCTGTGTGAAATAATACTCTGAAAGCTTAGTCACCAGGGTCTGAGGGAAATGCAACTTGGTGCTCTTGTTTTTTGTAGAAGCTAGCGGTTCTGCTGGCGGTCTCACCAGTGCAGCCTAAGACTGTATGAACATAATTATCCTGTCACGCAGTGAAAGCTTCCAGTTAAGGTCTCTGATAATGTGGTGTCATACTGCTAGTTTAGGAACGCAAAATGAAAACACATTAATGAGAGAGTATTGCTACTGTGAGATTACTCACGAGTCTCACAGTCTGTACCAGCTCTCAGTACATATATAATAACTTACAGTTTCACCAAGGAGTTGCTAGGATTTAGGCATTTTCATAGTACCTACAAGGTGAAATATTCAATAAAAACTGTATTGACAAAAGAAGAATGGTTTCTGCTTCAAAAGTTTCCAAAGTGTGATGCAGAGAAGCGGTATCCTACGGCAATGCAAAGATTCCTTCATGTATATTACCTAGACACTCCCATACCACAGGAATGTGCCTGCTAGTCCTTGGCTAATTCATTTAATTACAGATTTATAAGGCAATATATGATTTAATCAAAGAAATGGCTAATACAACTGTATTTGACCTCTTTCTTTTATTAGCATATTTTATGTTCATACTTTACAATATAATAAGTTATATATACAGCATTAAACAAAATTATTAGAAAGTAAGATTTGGCAAGATCTACAGGAAATTTTTTCATTCCTGTACATCTTTTGTGTAACAATAAAAATACTGTATACTAAATAAAATAATGTTAAATAGTCTGTGTTCACATTGGCACCATCGATTTCAAGACCCTAACTTTTCATGGCCCAATAAATATAAAAAAGAGGATTCCTGTATCTTTTAAATAAATGATGTGTACTATTAAATGACACATGAAATACAGGAGGCAGTCCACTGAATAACACTGGAGTTACACACTGGCACAAGAAAATAGAATCTTCATGTTCTGTTTTTTTTTCTTTCCCTTTTTTATTCTAGTAGCAATAGCACTAAACTGCAAATTCAGGGCCTTGCAAATCTTGTTGAAGATTGCTGAGTTGTCAGCAGATCTAGAAATCTTACTGAGGCCTGTTGAAATTCGTATGAATTTGTCATTGATTTCGAGACAGCAAGAATTTCACCCCTAAATTATATATCAATTAGCTAGTTAAATATTCAAATAAATGCAGCTTGCTGCTTTGTTAAAAGGAAAGTCAAAATTCTCATCAAATTTGGCATATGCAAATTAATGAAGAGCGTGTTACGATATGAAAGAAATGGTGGAAGAAGAATAATGAGAGGGATAGGTTTTATGTTGCAGTATGTACTTCCTCTGCTATACAAATGAAGTGCTGAAAAGATACTAAATATAGATGTTAAAGGGTGATACTAAATGTTCCACTCAATTATGATACTATCATAGATAAGATCTAGTTACTAAGTGATGGAATACTGGTTGTTAACTTCAGGGTAATAGTTTATATTTTTTATAGCATTTTGTTCAGTCATGCATTTTGGAATTTAAAAAGTATTGCTTTGTAACTGACACGTCTCTTAATTTAGTGGTTGCACTTGTTGAAATCCGTCATCACTCATTTTAGCTATAAATTAAGCAAATAGATTTGGTAACAGCTACTGATTTGTGGTCTGAACAAGTTCTAGAGAACTTTTAACAGTGAAAATCAGAGATTAGTTAAAAGGGAAAAAGTAAGGTCAATTTTTGTTGTACGCAAACTCACAATAATGCTTCACCTTCCAGAGGAGCTGGTTTTCAGCTGTGGGTACTCTGCTCATGGTCTATGTTTAGAAGAGTATAGCATTTAAAGAACACCTTTTCCTCTGCTTTTCAAGGGTCTGTAAAGAAATCTACTCCTTTTGCTCTTAGTGTCAAATGTGCACCACTGTTGTCCAAAATTCCTCTGCTTGGAATATAATTAGTATATAGATGTCACTATTGGCAAAATACTTTTTTCATGGTAGTGGACAAACTGTTTTCATTGCTTCTTTCTTTGTAGTGGCAAAGAAGAGAAGAACCTGTTGCTCTCAACTTACGAGGAGTGACTGCCAGCTTTCACTGCCCACTTGCTAACGAGCTTGTCCTCAGTATGCCAGCAGTTTGAATTTACAATTTTTGAAATGTCAGTATGGACCAAGAGTGCATTTACATGCATTATGTACAGCGTTTTGAAGCACTTGGATCTGTAAATTATGTTGACTCTTTTTTCATATAGTATAGTTAGTTATCTGAGGACTGTGTATATACACCTCTGCACATACTTCTACATTCAACAAACCCATAGTAAGTATAGAAAATGAAACTGGTTACATATTAAATGTGTTAGAGCTGACAGAAATGTACGTGCCTAATGTGTATTAATTGATATTGTAACTGTGGTACTGCTTTTGACTGTAACTATTAAACCATTGAATGAAGCCCTAAGAGACAGGAATATTTTTAGAGGGCAATTCAATGGCTCTCTCGAAGGCCAGGCAAGAAGGGTATCAGCAGGGTTATCTGCACTTACACACAGACTGCAAAATGGATGTTTGTGTGTCCACTTATTACCAGTAACTGTTTAACATGATCATTTTGTTTAATGACATGTTTCATACCAAGCTTCATGGCAGATTTCTGCGCTTGTTTTGGTAGATGTGTAACTTCACTTTTTTTTAGAAGTCAAAGAGAAGATCTTCCCATTGGTTATCGGGAGCGATTATATAGAAGAAACATCAACAGTCTTTTGTCCAAAGTCTTTGATGTGGTGCTTGCTGGAATCATGGTTCTTGCTGGTGACGTGGAAGCACGGGTCCCTGTCAGGCATGTCAGGACGTCCCTGCTGGTTCAGGAGCAGGCATTGCTTGTGCCCACTCCAGAATATCCGCGCACAAGGATTCGACAGCATCCAACCGCTCGATTTGCACCAGTTTGGTTAGCAGTTCTGGGATGCTGTATCCTGCTGTGCTGATGCGATCAAATAGCTGCATGCCATCCGTCATACCACCTATCTCATCTCTCTTCAGTCCAAAGCTCTCAGCAAGGTGACGCCACGTTTTCACTATGGCTTTTTCTGTGTTGTAGGTCGAGCTGAGCATTCGGCTCGTCTTCTCCAGGCAATCAAATGGCAGCTCCGTAGGGCTCAGACCTGCAAAGTGAGGTGTTTATTGTCAGAGGGCTCTCTGCACAAGTCTTGACTATTCAAGACATTTATTGAAGTACTGCAGTATATACCGTTAGCAGTAAGTACAGCTAAAATCTTTAAATGATAGTCCATGATAGGTATCTCTAGCTCCAAAGTTACTACTGTGTATTACCAAATTAATTCTTCCTAGTGACAGTACCATACAATAATAAGGGTAAAAATTTGTCTGGGAAAGAAGTATTAGATGGGTTATATGAATTCCCGTGGCACTGCCCCTTCCTTCAACAATTTACTAGCTGTTAGAAAAAGTTTATTGCAACCATATCCCTAGTGAGCAGCTCCATTAATACACCGCTGCACGTCAGGCACAGTGTTTGAGCTCAAGAGAGCTTTGACCCTTCCCTGAGTCTGTCACCAGCAGCTGCTGTAACATCTCTGTAATTGAAAGTTGCCCTTGTAGGAATGTGAGGAGTGAGGTGAAGCAATGATGCCAGATGCTTGCAAGCATAAAAGTCCCTGCAAGCGCTCCGTTGTCATTACTATCACTGAATCTCTAGAGAGGGTTTAACATTCATCCTGTGGGGAAAAAGCTATTTTCTCCTGGACATTTTTTCTATGGTCGCAGAATAGAGGAGAGAATCAGCTACATCATTTTTTCCAAAACCAGTCTTTTGCTCCTATCATTTTCCTGCTTCATACTCAACAGCAGTAATTTGGTGGGAGATAGAGCTCCCTGAACCACAGAAGACTCACAAGCGCACACAAAGTGTCTGTGTGTGGGGAAGTAAACACAGTCATGTCTCCTGTTCTGCAGGGAAATTAATTCATGTCTCGTCCTCCAAAACAGTCCAGGTAGTCAAGTGCCAAAGAAGGTTAAAACACTTAAAACTTGGAAACTCCACTTTTCGTTGTGAGAGGTGGGACAGCATTTAGAGAAGCAGAGTAGGTTGAGACTTGTGTCTTACCCTCAATCCCAACCCTCCCCAAATCACACTTTCCTATTTAGAACTAGTTTCTCCCTGTTATCCAAGGGACTAAACAAATAAATCAAACGGGTTTCCTCTAGAGGGGGAATGTGAGAGTGCTCCTCCGCAACTTGGTCTGTGTGTCCATCCTGACACAACCCGACACTACCCTTCCTGCTCTCCATAGGGAGGAAGCCCATGCACACACCTGGAGAGAATCATAGAATCATTTAGGTTGGAAAAGACCTTTAAGATCGAGTCCAACCATCAGCCATGCCCACTAAACCGTGCCATGAAGTGCCCTGTCTACATGCTTTTTGAATACCTCCAGGGATGGTGACTCCACCGCTTCCCTGGGCAGCCTGTTCCAATGCCTGACAACCCTTTCAGTAAAGACTTTTTTCCTCATATCCAATCTAAACCTCCCCTGGTGCAACTTGAGGCCATTTCCTCTTGTCGGGAAGCCGTGGCACGCTCCAGCCCAAGCCCAGCCTGGACGGCTCTGGGGTCAGGGCACGGCGGGCCTTCCTGGCAACTGAGTACAAACCTGTGGACAGTGTCTTTTCTGGGTTGGGACTTTCTACTTTCCATAGGAAGGCAGAGGCCTTTCCTATTTTATAGCAAATGCTTGCGATCTAATTTCGTGCTGTTAGTGTAGGTGCAAGTTTTGTACACTCACCTTCTGCAACGTCGCATACGTTAGCATACACGTCAAGTATCTTTTTCCTTCGACTTTGAATCTAAATGAGAGGAGGTTTATTTCATTAATTTTTCAGTCACGGGAGTAAATAATTAGCAGACAACAGCTGAAAACCTGTGGGAGATACTCATTTCATGGCACTGGGGGTTATCTCATAATGTCCTCAAGGGTCCCTTTTGAAGACACAAAGAAAAGGACACAGCAATTATTCTGTGAAGCATAAACCTGTTTCTGATTTCACTTCCCACCACTAGAGATCTTTCTTTCCATCTTATAGTCTTCTTTTAGATCAATTACTTTACTGTTCCAAGTGTTTTTATGTTTTATTTCTCTTTCAGATTGAAGTAAGCTCCTGACAATGAGGACAAATCCAATACCGCACATGCAGACAATTAATGCAGGGATGTCCAGGTAAACCAGGACAGGACTGGCCGCAGGGAGTTTGAATTCAGACTGGAATTGCCTTCTTCCAGTAATCTAAGAGGACTATAGAGGAGGGGATCTTCCTTTCTGCCCTTTGACGTAGGACTGCTTAGTGCATTACTAATTAACTGTATTTTCTTCCATGATATGTTGCCTGGTTGAATCTGAAACATTTTACAGATATATTTAAAAAAAAANTTATATTTAAAAAAAAAAAAAAAAAAGAGTGCAGCTTTGACATGGAAAACCTGAGGTCCAGGGTGCTCCAGTCATTTTTGACAAGAAAGAAACTCAAACTGAAAACCTGACTTTGATACAGCTTCATTTAGCAAAAATATTGTCAAGGTTTGGCTTTGGATTCAACGTGGAGTGAAAACAAATGTCAAAATGTCATGAGTTCTCAGGGACCGGAATTGTCATCGCTCTGCCAGCTCTCGTTAAGTCTGAGCTCTCTGAAAAGCTGTCTTTTTGATAGGACGCTGGCATTAGCTCCACAAATTTGCCACTTTTGACTGCAAACCAGGCTAGGAAAAAAGCTCTGCTTTCAGTATTTTTTCTGTGGAAAAATTTTCCTCATTTTATTTGGGCTCTGAAGGGCAAGGCACATCAATGACTTGGATTAATAGACTTGCAGCTGGAGACCACAAAGTGGCTGCTCCGCACGAAGCCTGTCTCGCAGGCGCAGACGCTCTGCAAGTGTGTTGTATCGCAGGGCAATGCAATGCGGGCACCGATTGTTGTTCACGTAGTCTTGGTGTAATTTACATGCGTTTAATCGGTTGTGTTGCTATTGTAGGCTTGGATTAGCTGTTTCAGAACCTTGTAAACAGGAGATTTTCTTTGAATGGGATTTATTAAAACTCCTCCTAACTAAACTATTGGATGCTTATTTTCATTCTGCTCTCATTTCTGGGGCAAGGAGGGAGGTTAAATAATTCCATGCCCAGAAAGAATTATGCAGGATGCTCTTTTTACCAGAGCCAGAAGGCAGGGGATTTGTAGAGCTTACGCTGAAAGCAAACAGGTAAAGTTGAGCCTGGTGATCCTCTGTGTGGTAGCTCATTGCGTAACGGTTTTTGTTTTAACTAGGAAGGAGCAGACTTGGTTAAGAGCAAGCCTCAAACTTTCTTTGCCCTTGGCCAATAGCTACTTAATACTCTTTCCTGTACTAGAAATGTTACTTAACCTCCAGCCTGAAGCAAATTACTGCTTTTCTAACTTCTGGCAAGTGGCTTAATTGTGAAATCTTAGGTATGGAGCGGAGGATCTTGGTGCAATGTGCACTTTGATTTAAAAGTTTGTCTTCAGCCTTGTCAGCAGGCTTCAGTCCATGAGAAGTGTGTTAGACCAGAAGGTCTGGAAGGAATAATTCATGCTTCAGGTGTGCTTACGAGCTATTTGTCTAAATCACACTGGAGACTGTATCTATTCTATATGTGTTTTAGAAGGTAAGGCACTTCTTATTAAATGGTCTGATTTCATGCCTACCCAACTTGTATTATCCTGTTTGATGCCAGTGCATACAGAAGTATCATAAAGTTGGATATTTAGAGAGACGCCAGAAAACTGGATTTTAAAATGTGAGCATTGGAGTAGTAAGTTATTTTCAGATGGTCACCTACAATGACAAAAACATTTCTCTTGTGTTGAGACTTTGTGTGTCTGCTCTCAGCTGAAAAATGAGCTACTTTAGAAAGTTTGAGCTGAACCATCCCAACAATTTAAAATATGCAAACATGAAAAGGTGCATTTTCAAACCTTTTTATTCTTAAAAGATATCTGATGTTTGATATTAATGACGTGATTTTGTCCTAGCTATTGCCATTTTAGAATTATTTTTGAAGTACTAAAACCACAAAGAATATCTGAGAAGACACCTTCTATTGAAGGATAGTTTCATGTTAATATAAATTTAAAAGTTGTGTGGGTGAGGTGTGGCCTTACCTATGCCTTGAAATACTCCAAGTGAGATAAAACGCCCCGAGCAGTAAACGCTCAGCGGGAAGAAGCGAAGGCCTTCCCCAGCAAAACAAACAGTGGATTTACAGAGTCCTTCAGAGCACAGGAGTGGCCTTCACAGCACGTGTGTGTTTTTCAGAATTACACACCACAACCAAGCACAACACCGGATACTACTGAAAAGTCTGTGCCACAGAATTACTGATGCTACTGGGTCAAGGTACACAGATGCTATGCCATCATATGAATCCAGCTGTGCTGCTACATTATTTTTATGTCTTCGATTTTCTAAGGTAAATGTAGCATCGGGGTTAGTTATATTAGCATTAGCTATATTGGGGGTTTGCTGTTACTTGTTTTTTTCTTTCTTTAGACTATAAAATATAATACTCAAAAAAGCGAAGTTACTACTCTTGTAGAATTTTTTTTTTCAGCCCTGAACAGTATATATGTACATATATGTCACTATGCAAAGGAGAGTCTATAACAAATTTGGCTGGAGAAGCTCATGTAAATTAGTCTGGTGTGCATTATAATGCATTTGGGGGGTGATAGTTTGTATATTGTTTTGTTTAAAAAAAAGCAACACAGAAAAATGCTCTCAATTTTTAAATCTCAAAATAGCCTTACCCCAGTTGATTTATTGCTTGTAGAAGATTTATCTCTGGCCAAATGCACTAAAGATAACAAGCATCTCTCTGGAGTTCCTTGCTTGTCAACTGCAGCTTCTTCATCACTATCCATACTACGGCTTAAAAGCCGTTCATTCTCAGAAGATGCATCATTTTCACTGTAAAATGAAGGATACAGTTATCTTAGGGAAGCCTTTCATGGGCTGACTCCAATCATCTCCTTTTTGCTATCCTAGAGTAATGGAATAAAAGTGTCTTTCATTTTTTAAAATGCCTTTCCTCTGAAATCCTGTGAATAGGAACCTGTCCAGGGTGTACGTACAATGCCCACCAAGTTACACAGTCACGCATAGCTTGCAAGAATCCTTTTATACAGGGATTTTCCAGCTGGGGACAGTGTTTAGCCCACCTTAATTGTGTTACCCAGCCAGGTTTGGCTGCCAGGCAGACACAAGGTGCAGAAAACTATCACACCGTGCCACCCAGATGACTCTACGGACGAGGGGTTTCCTAAAAGCCTGGAGCAACTGTTTTTCCTCCTACTACCCAAAAGTGATGGGGAACCTTACTAAGGGCATGTATGCAAGAGCAGCACTGAGGTCCCAAAAAAGGACCTCTCAAAAGAGGAGATGGAGCTCCAAGAGCTGATGGAGGTCACGGAGGGAGTGGGGAGGACCCAGGTTTCTCTTTGGTAACGTCTGTCATCTTCTCTTAGAAACTGGAGGGGGAAAAGCCTACTGAGGCATCTAGTCTTTTCCCTGCTGCAGCAAACTACCCATCTAATTTGTTCTTCCTGCATTCCTCTGTACCAGGATGAATGGTGACTATGTCCCTCCCCCATTTCAGTCAAACTGGAAGTATGTTTATCTTTTACCCACCTTTTAACAGCCTTAGCGGGAGTTGCTGTAAGTTTTTCAAACTCTTCTTTCTCAGAGAATATCACAACATTATCTGTAGATCAACAATTAGAGAAATTTAAATTGGCAATGAGTTTCCAAACCAGTGTTTTGTCTCAGGAGCTGGTTCTGCTGGCAACCTTACTGCAAACATAAATCTCTCTGCTACCTTTTTAATTGCTACCAGAGGATTAAGTGACATTCTGGAAGTACAAAAACTATTATACACAATTCTTTACTAAACTGACATGGATTTTATACAATTCCAAGGAGAAATTGTAATTAGTAGAAATGCGTTAAGAGTATTTAAGCCCAATGTTGTCTTGGACAAAAAAAGCAAAATTAAAGCAACTTATACCTTGCACTTCTTTCTTCTCTTCTTGTGTGTTAGCCTGAGCTTCAACATTTTTTACTGAGTGGCTCTTGCAACAGGCTAGAATATAAAAATACAACACTAATTATTCTCAGAAGCTATCTAAAAATAGCATTTGCAGCTAAAATTTCATGTGCTGAACAATTACCTTGAGCAGAAGGTTTTGTTTTCACAATGTAAAACATGATGATGAGGACAATGGCAATAGCCATTATGAAGATGGTAGACATTGCTATTATAAGAGCTGTAGCCAGATGTCCCTGTCCTGAAAGATCTGCTGGAATAAAGAAAAAAATATTTTCATAAAGGAGCAACTCTTAGGATCAGAGAATAGTTAACTGGTTGCGGCCTGCTCTACACTTATATTTTGCATACCCATTTAGTTGATCTGAGTCTTGGTTACTTGTTAAGCGTTGAAAAACTTAGTGTTACATCTCAAAGGCAAACTAACTAACAGTTTTTCAAAATAGTGACATTTATGCTGCACTAACCAGTTATTGGTATTCATTAAAAACATTTAATGGCATCATCCATCGGTTACAAAGATGTAGGAAGTTATATTACCTGCTAATAATATAGGAAGCTATATGTAAGCAAGAGTAGCAGCTTTCCTAACACTGTATTCTGGGAAACAGCATTGAAAAGAAGAAAAGAAACCAAACAAACAGGATGAGAGCTAAAATGACTGTTGATAACTGTGGCCGCCTCCGAAGCTTCGCAGTAAAAAGGAGAACACAATGCACGTGTAGAAGAATTGATGTTTTTCTGACACTTGAAACACAGCATGGCTAGAAGGTGAATTTGAAGTAAGGTATGTGAAAAGGTATTCAGAAGCAGAATTTGGATGGAAAAGACTAGAATTGAAAAGCCGCAAAAGGATGCAGAAAATGACAGATATGCCAAAATGCATGAAAACTTTAATTTTTCTGAAGACGTGATGATCTTCACGATCATATTTCCAGACACTACCAGGAAGATCAGCACTGTCAGTATCTATCTCATTAACTGCATCTTTCCTGTTGTGTCTTCTCAGACCCACATATTTTTACAACCTAGTAATCGCGCTGGAGAGCTGTTTATGTTCGCTCAATAAGAGACTGGCCATATTTATGCATTAAATTATTTTCACCAGTCTAAGCTAAGCTTTCCTGAGGCATAGTGCCATTTCTGTATGGCTACAAATAATGAGCTGAATTTATTGCTAGCATTATTGAGTACAGTTCAAATCCATTTTAAGTCCATCTGACTAAAACAGCGGTGTTGATTAACCAAGAAATAAAAATTCATTCTGAATTATTTTTAACAGCAGTTTTAGAAACCTGGGAATAGTGGCAATGAAATTCACAGTAGCTATTTTCAGTTCAGTTGCACTTTGTTGATGCCCTTTTCGAAACAAACAGCTGCTAAATTAAATCTGTGAATGCATTCTTACCTTTGTGAGCATGCTGGTAAGGTGAGAAAGTGCTTGTGCCAGAGGTACTTGGGAAAACGGCTGAAATGCCAGAGGTAGCCCCCGCACCTGCAATATAAACAGAAATGCCATAAACATCCACAGTTACTTTGTCCAGTCAAAGGAATATCTTGGCCCAAGTAGAGAGCCTTTACTTAGCTTGGCTGCATTTCCCATTCACTAGCAAAGAACCCATGAACTCGTCGCTTTTTGAAACGTCACTAATCCCAATATGCATTTCTGCACTAAAAATTGTGTTACAGGCTACATTTTTGCATAGCATCTAGAGGGAGTGGAAGAGGTCAAAGCTCCTGACTGGTCATGAACTTAGAAGAAAGCCAAGCATCTTCAGACACGGGCAGGGCCAACCATTACACATGTATTCCTACATTACAGATATGTCCTGGGTAGCAGAAAGTTTTCCAGGATCCAGCTGTTGACTCAAACTGTTTACAACCCCCACTCCACTATTTGCAACCGCTGGCCCCAAGTCTCAGCTGGTAGGTTCATCAAATTAGTGCTTCTCACAAGCATCCTTCACTAACAGGATCATTGTGAAACTCTGATGGTATGCAAAGCCTCATGACCCCACAGAGAAACCTAGGAAAGGTGACAAATAATAGTGCTGAGTGCCTTTCTGTTCCATGGAACTGTACTACGATCAAAGAATATTGGAATTTCCTGCAGTCTAGCTGGGCAGTACGTTTCTTATCATTCCCCCCGTCAGCCCAAAGCTATATTCTGGGGAGGGGGGAAATCCACAAAAACAGTGAAATGAAGAACTTAAAGGAATACTTCATGCTGGCAGAGGAGTGAGATATTGTCCAATAGGGTTTCCGTGTCTAAATTCCACAGTTAAGTTTAAAGGTTAATATTAATCTTTCAGATGGTGTCATACACCAGGCTTTCAAAGCAGTAAGCCAAGTCATAAATTAACGTATTTTGACAATACCAGACTATACTGCATATTATTGGGAATTAGGCTGTTGATGAGAATGCTTTCATACAAGATGGTGTTGGCATAGCATTCCAAAACAGAATAAAAACATTGGGGTTGGGAGAAAACATTCTTGTCGTTCTCAAAGAAACTTTAATATCATTGGTAAGCAGGTAATGCAAACAGCTACTATTAACAGACACCAAAAAACATCTTCAGGCTTGGAGGGGGTATGAAATCCCTCCTGCTTTGTATTAGCTGTCTATGGAAAAAGTCCAGTGATAATTAAATTCAGCAGACCTAAAGGCAAAAGACTGTCCCGGTCAGCTGGTAAGGTGCACAGAGCTCCACAAGCTAGTTTGGCAGCTAGAGTAGCTGAGAACTAATCGTGCCATTCTTTTGACCTAGTAAATATTCCAAGAAATTAAACCCACCAGGTAAACTTGACAGGAAATTAAGTGGTCTGGAATGGTCTGAGAAATGTTCCATGGTTAAGAGCAAAGCAATATACATGTTCTTCAAATTAAGAGAAATGTTTTCTAAAAAGAAAAAAAAAGTTTTACCTAACATAAAACATTGCTGTGTGTAGTGAATGAGAAATGTATGCTTAAAGTGGCCACAAAGTATGAGCTGCAGATGTCTTCAAAAGAAATGTTTGTTAACAATGGTGAAACTCCTTTCAGACCTCATTTGTTGGAAGGAAATGGACACATTTATTATAATTGGGGTTTTTTTCCAAACTGAAGAAATGTTTTCATAAAGTTTTAAATATGCTAATTTGTTAATTCAGATGCTTTTCGTATTATGTAAATGACAGGCTGATTACGTCAGTCTTGCCTCTGGTCCCCTCTCTGTGACAAACTTCTGTCTAAGAATTAGTTACGAGCTCCAGAAACTGCAGCACAGCTCAGACCATCTAGGTATCAGTAAATGGGGATGTCATCTGCATGCAGTGGAGATTACAGATAGGCAATTTGTTAAATTTTCAGCAATTCTTCATAAAGCTGAAGTGAATCAGCCTTGGTCTCGACCTCTGTATTTACTCATCATGGCTGGCCAACAGAGGAAAGTTAGCAAATGCCCAATGCTGTAGCCCGATACTTTCCTTCATGTCCGCAGCTACCAGGCTTATGCCTATTCTTGCAGTCCCCCTGGCAAATCCAGTTACAGCCAATTGTAATTCTGCGCAGTCCTTGCAAGCTGCAACAAGTCAACAATAGCTTTTCTTACGCTGCCTTTCAGTTAACACAGGCAAGCTCTGCTGCTTTGTCTGCGTGGAGTTTATCTAACAAGCTTCGGCTCGTCTCCTCCATAAGCAAGTTTTATCAAACTCTCTCTCTTTTCCTTCATCTGAAATACGTAGTCATTGAAGTATTTCCGCCTAATCAATCTTTCAATCGTTTGGTATTGTTAACCTCATGTTTTCCACCCGTCTGTGAAAGGAAGTAGAGCCTTCCAAGGAGGGAAGTTCAGGCAGCAGCACGTAGCACACGAACGGTAAGGAGGAAGGTCATCCATTCTTCATTCAGCATCATCGTCACGCTTCACCCAGCTCCACCCCACCTCAGGACACGGCGTGTTGCCCACACACACACTCGCACGAGCCTCTCCCGCGCACAGGAGTGAGCACCCTCAGCTCCGGAGCCTACAGGGAGAGTTTTCCTCGCATGGGAATGGGGCCGCCTCGTTCGTTCTGTAGTGCCTGTCGTGGCAAAATCAAGGCTGGTGCTAGAACGTGATGGCCTTTCACATATGCCTAGGTGGGAGTGAGTCGTTACACATATTTTAAGCCTATTATCAAATTTAATAATTTGGCATATTCATTATGAGCCAAGATTTTTCTTCAGATGTGGTTTAGAAGACAGTGCCAATTCGTGCACCTGCACTACCAGAGGAACCAAAAATGCCAGCTTCTGCAGCAGTTCAGCTCATACCGTTTTTGTGTGAGCAAAAAGAAACAGAACTCGTAGCTGCTGCTTTTCCCCAGCCCAGCACTACACCATGACTGCAATGTCAGTTGTTCTTGTGCACATCCAGTTTTGCATCCCAATCACATTATTAATTCTGGTTCCAATATAGATGACACTTACATAATCTATAAAGGCTTAGATATAGCCAGGGCGGAGACATCCTAAGGTGCTACAGCATAACATATGGAAACAACTCTATTTTAAGCACAAAAGAAGACTGATGGCTGTAATATTGCTGTGGAAAAGAGTGGTTTATATTCCTAGACACCTGTAACTAATATTGTAGGAATGTGATAAAGACATTAGGGAAGAAATTTATCACTGAAGGTTGGTCAGCTTTTGCATTATAAATGTTTTTATTCAAAAATTGCAATTTAGTTTTAACTTTCTTGGAGTCTAAATACACTTTCATTAAAAAAAAAAATACTTATTGGTTAAAAGAACAACTGAATTTGTATTCACATTTGAATGTTTGGGGGGGTTTAGCTCAAAACATAGCTCTATCTTAAATTGCCATGCAGCCAGCCTTTTGTCCTCATAGTGAACCAATGCTGGGCAATAAAATAATTTTGTTGTTGCGTCAGAGAACCTTTCTGCTTTATGCAGCAGGACCATTGCAGTTGTTCATGTATCTCAAGACAGACTTACAATAAGAAGTGACAAACAAAACTACCAGATTTGTGAGAGGAGGAGGGCACCAGGAGGGGAGGTTTTACCAACAAGCCCCCTTGCAAGTGCCTGTGAGTGAATAAAATCTGGTGCCGTAGGAGACCATATGTGCTCCTGACATATGTTGCTGTGGGTGTCAGCTTACTGGTCCATGCAAAGGACTGCTGCTCATAGCTAGCAACAGCTTTTTTGAAGTTCATTTAATACTTAATAGCATATTATAAAAACACCCAAAGTGTATATACATCAGACTATCAGAGTCATCCCGAAATAAGAAATGTTTTAAAAATGTCTTTGTGTATGTATCTAGTGCAGCTTGCTTTTTCCTGATGCAACCCTCTTCTCACAGCCGTGGTCCATTTATGAATGGCAATGTAGAGTTACTGCCAGCCAGGCTGTGAGTGCCATCATTGAGACTGGTTTGCGGGAGCAAAGGAAGATAAAGCGCACACGCGAATAAATAATTAGCAGCCTGGAATATGAGGTGAAAAATAAATTATATTGAGTTGAAATTCAATAAAGGTAGACAGTTTATGGCTGACAAAGTAATAAAAAACTGGATTATAACTAAACCTAGTCATAACTAAAGAGCTAGATATGTAGAAAGCAGAGGTCAGAATTTTCAAATTAATGTAAATCTGTATTCAGGTACTTACATGAAAAGTCTGGTTTCAAACTTAAGGAAACACCACTTCATATGGAAACCCTGTGCACTTGGATAGTCATGGAAGCTGAAGCAGCAAAGCCAAGCCACTCTTTAAGGCATCTACATATGACTTCAGTAATCAAACATTAACCAACTCTGAAAATATCGCAAATCACCAATAACAGACCATACCCTAGACAATGGAGGATTGCCTGACTGCTCTTTATTTTGCTGTCTTTTCTTTTCAGGGGACATACAGAATACTATCAGACGAGTTAATGTTTCCTGGAGCCACAGGTAGACACTTCAGTGAGTGTAAGTAGTTATTAAACCAGGAAGAGAATGAAGTAAATTAATTCCTGAGATTGAAAAATGGTGATAGCAAAGTTCCCCCAGACTTTTATCTTCAATCTGGCCATTCTCACTCTTAAGTAACCACTACTCTCCAGACACATAAAAGGAAATATTTTATGTTGTTGTGCTCTCTGTAATCTCTTTAACTGTTTTATTTCTTTCTCCTTTTATTTTGCCAGGGCAGGGAAGTGGTGACAATTATAGGCCATGTGGCCTTAGCGTGACAATTTATTTGCATCTGTTGAAGTTTTGGTTAGGACTCATTGGGAGCTGTAATCACTGCACCGCACTGGAAGGTCACACTCGCTCTCTACAAGTACCTGAAAGGAGGTTGCAGTGAGGTGGGGGCTAGTCTCTTCTGTCAGGTGGCTGGTGATAGGACATGAGGAAATGGCCTCAAGTTGTGCCAGGGGAGGTTTAGATTGGATATTAGGAAAAATTTCTTCACCAGAAGGGTTGTCAGGCATTGGAACAGGCTGCTCCGGGAAGTGGTGGAGTCACCATCCCTGGAGGAATTCAGAAAGCATGTAGACAGGGCACTGCAGGACATGGTTTAGTGGGCATGGCTGATGGTTGGACTCGATGATCTTAAAGGTCTTTTCCAACCTAAATGATTCTATGATTCTATAGGCACATGCTTCATGAACAAAGCCTACGTCCAGGAATTCGGCATTATCACCTCTTTGTGCAACAGGAAGAGGATAATTGCCATTTACGCTTACTACGGCGACTTCAGAGCATCGGAAGGAAGGGAACAGACCCGCAAAGAGCCGCTCTCCCATTTCCCCTGTGCCTCGGTGGCCAGCCCGTACAGGTGGTGGGGAGCTCCAGCTCAGCAGGTTTTGCAGCTCATGAGCCTGGGCAGAGCGATGCTGCGCAAACCTGCAACGTCTCCCACAGGCGGGTGGTGCTCCCTGTGGGAGCTGCAGCTCCGGCACGGGTGAAAACATCAAAGTCATTGGAGTTTTCTTTCAGGAGAACTTCACTGGGACCAGATGTCCTCCTGAGTGATACCTGGGCCCAGCTTTCCCAGCAGCTGAAGACAGCAAACCCTGTATTTGTTTCTCAGATCCCTCCCCTTGAAGGTTTATGGCTGAGGCTGGCCAATTTTGTCCTAAAATTAGGTTCCTTTCCTAATATAGACAAACCCTAAGGGGATAAGAATTAGGCCATACCACCAGTGAACAATAAAGCACTGCCTTCAACATTTCTCCCATTCCACATGTGAAGAGGAATGGGGTGCTCAGAGATCAAACAACTCAAAAAAAAAAAAAAAAAAAAAAAAGAAAAGTTTGTTAGCTCCGGCTAACGAGCCTATTCATTTGTAAGCGTAATTTGAAACAGAAGGAAAAAAAAGTCCTGATGTTGA
Organism: Pandion haliaetus; assembly: GCA_013401275.1. Taxonomy (NCBI): domain Eukaryota; kingdom Metazoa; phylum Chordata; class Aves; order Accipitriformes; family Pandionidae; genus Pandion; species Pandion haliaetus. The sequence continues at coordinate 368,049 of VYZV01015856.1, read as the reverse complement.
TTGTATTACAAAAGGACAAAACTGGCAAGGAAGGGAAATTAGTGATATTACAAAGAATGGAGAGTTAAAATAAAAAATCTCTGAAAGAATGATTTTTCACTAATACAAGTGCTTTTGGCATTACGCTTGTTTGTGTCACACATTTCAACTGAGGAGGCTGAGTTCTCAGTCTTCAGTACACGGGTATGGAAGTGACCCCCTGATTACAGCTCATAACACGACGCCGTCAGCCTGTTGGTCAATTGTTCTGTCTCCTCTCTTTAGTTGTTTTTTCAAGTTCTAATGATACAGCAATAAAAATGATCTTTCATGTTTCTAGATGCTATTCATTCTCTGGTAATCAAAAAATAACTTTGTTTTCCTTTGTTGTTTTGTTGGTTTTTTAATTTTCCTAAGCCACCGTTGGTAGGTGTTAGACAAAAACTTACATAGGTTGATTATTGCATCTGTTTTCATATATACAACCAGCAAAAAAGGTAAGAGGAAATAACAGTATTTTGTGCCTGTGCACACGTATGAGTATATGCAGATGAAAGAAGTAAACCTTCAATCAATTGCTGAAGTTCTCTAGATCGATAATTTGTGAGCGGACAAGGATTTGCATATTTGATGCAATTGTAAAAATACAACTTCAAAGTAAATGTTCTTCAAGTTTTTGTAGCAGGGTTTGATTTTGTTTTCCTCCATCATTTTTGAAGTGCAATGGCAAATAACAAAGTTTGAAGAGAAGAGCGGAGTTAATATGCATAAACTGATAAAAGAGTTGCAACTGCTAAAAGACAGAATCTCTTCCAGCAGTAACTGTACCTCTCTACCAGAGAAACTCCATGTAGGTTTGAATCTTCTGGCTTTTGCATATATTTTTACATTGGGTAAAAGAAAAAAAAAAACACAACAAAAACACCCTACATAGTCAGAAGCCTCAAGTGACTCCAATTCGAGCTGTCAACAGAAAATCCAGCACCATTAACTGTGGGAAGCCACATCTTAAAGTGATTTGGTGCTCATTATCTTCATTATTTGATTTGCATAGGAAACCTGCCTCCCCTACTTTTCGCAGTGCTGCTATTTATCGCGGAGGTATCATACCCCAATATACTGTCAGCAAGGGTCACTGGTGGCTCATGGTCTGCTTCACGCACAGCTGAAGGTCTCACATCGTTGATGTTTTGGCTCCTCTGTGCTTAGCGGACCAGTCCTGAGGCTCCTACACAGCAGACTTGCGGGAGCTGCACACTGAGAGCCCAGAAGTCTTACACAGGTCTTTCACAGTGCACAAGATGGGAAAAATTGCAGTCTCTCTGGTTACCTTCACCCTTTTCTCAGTAAAAAAAAAAGCTTTCCTGCTACACAACGCGCATCCTTATGCTCACATATGTACAGCCCCTTTCCCCGTACGTGCCCATTGCCCACCAGCTGCCGCTGAGGCCTGGTATTCCTCCCAGACTGCAGAACATTGTTCCTCCCATCCTTCCATCCCTGGGAAGTTTTGACACCGTAACCTGGTGATACGTTTGCCTCACTTAAATCTCTGACCTCTGTGAAATGTCTCCCTCTCCTCCGCCTCTTTCCCATGCTATTTTGTGCTATTTATGTCTCAAGTCCCTTGAGAGGGGAAAAAAAATAAAGGTGACACAGGCCCATCAGGGAATTTCTTTCTCACTTCCAGTCCTTTTTATACTAATATTTCCAGATGCTGGGACACGGGGTGTTCATCTTGTTTCCTCAGCCACTTCAAGGTTTATTGGCTGTGTAGGAGATGAAAGTTGCACAGCAGGCTCCTGGAGTTGAAAGCTATTTGTTTACCCTTTGATCAAACCCAAATACTTTTGTGCCAGATAAAATGTATCATCAGGCAAATTCTCTGAGCAGGTTTCCATGCAGCAGAACATACCCACACACCCTTCTTCGCTCTCCTCCTGGCCCTCTGTAACGTGCAGGCCAGGCACTTGCCCAACAAGGTATTTCCACTAAGGAGAGCACCGTTGTCCTCCAAACACCGTTTCAGGCCTAATGGAGGCCTGAAATGGGATTTATCTGCCCTCATTTTTCTGTCTAGAAGCCTACGGCTCTAGGGGAGCAGCACCCCAACAAAGTTTGATCTCCTGAATGCTCTTCGGTGTGATTTGGAAGTCTCAAGAAAGGAACAGAGATGCCTGGGACCGTTTGGAGTTCTCTAAGGCCTTCTGGGTCCTCGTCCGGTGAGCAACGACCGTCATTACACAGAAGTTGTTCTGTGTAGAGGAACCATTCCTACCAAAGAGCTGATACTAGCCCTCGTGACAGAGACTGCATGCTCACATCAAGGGTACGCGCTCAGAGTTCGGAATTTGCAAACCTGAAAAAATTATGCAGTTGTGCAACACTGACATGACACCTTTTCTTTGCTCTGACTGGACTAATCTGATGACAGAGAAACATGTGATAAAGAGGATTTATTTTTGATCATTTGCTAATACTAAATTTTATGCTGCCTGCCGCAACAACAGTAAGCTTTTCAAGAGGTTCCTGCAGCAAGGCTGATTTTCCATCTGGAGCACCAATTATTGCCTATGAATTAGGGACCTGCCATTCCAAATAGTGTCCAGAGGTTTAGACAGCATAAACCAAATTATCTGAGCTTAGTGGTTTGAGGGATTTGACTTTTAAGAAGCTTTCCCGCTTTTTGAACACTTGTAATCACATGGTTGGTTTCATAGACTTGATTAAAATGGTAATGTTTACTTTTTCTAGGGCTAATATTATCGCCTACCTTAGTACCCAGCCAATTTGCTGGTTTATGCACCTGCCTAAATTCCTCCCAAAGATATGTATTTAGTCTTGTGTTTGTCAAGTTAAAAATTGCACGTGGTTAATCAGTTGTGCAATTCATACTTTCCTTACAGAACTCAGCACATTTTATGCCATATCTGCCAGATAGCCTATAAAGGACAAAGATTTGTTTTTTGAATTGAGTATTAGCCGTAAGATCTTCTGGTAGTTCCTTGCCAAATCAGTAAGCTACAGCATGTTTGATACTGCTAAAAACCCATTTCAGCATGTGTTTGAGAGACCGTCAGAGCTGAGGAAGGGATTCATTTCGGGCTATCAGCTCGCAGCAGGAACGGTTGTATTCCCACCAACGGGGCAGCCAGCCTGCACACACCTGCAGGAGAAGGTGTGTCCGCATCCTCTTACCCTATACCTTCATGTACCACCGAGACTCTTACCCTCATGTTTTCACTTACCTGTCCATCTCCTTCCCACATCTCACATTCAGGTCCTCCCCAGCACCCTCACCTCCTAATACAGACCTTATCTCACCAAGATCACGCTCAGCCTGCCCTCACCCACTCCCGCTTTCTCAGGCAGGGGACCAGGGTGGGTTTCTGCAGCCGAGCAGGGTGAGCAGCGGTACAAGGGACCAGGCACTTTGCATGCAGACAGTTCAGGGAGCTGCCCCCCGCCTCCGTGAAGCTCCGAGAGGTGGTCATTATCCCCTGGCTCATCAGAGCTCTTGCCCTTTAGGAACGGGGGTAGCTGTTAATGACCTAGCCTCCTTTGAAGCGGCTCGCAGAACGCCGATGATACACAGTTCAGCAGCATCTGAACTAATTAATTGCTATTTACGTACACAGATGAATGCTCTAGGACTTTGGTGTCAACCTCTGCTTTCAAATCAAGAAGGCAAAATATTGCAATTCTTTTTCATGATAAAGACTTTGAAAAGAACAGAACATGGACAGGAATTTGTTTTCAGATGTGTCAGGTTTCTCTGGGGGACTGCCCATTTTTGTCCAGTTTGGGTTTTTTGGTTTTTTTTTTTTTTTTTAAAGCTTTTTCTCCTGACCTGCTCCAGATTCTCTGAGGGAGTGTCAAAGTAATTTGGTCATTCAGAGAAAATCTCATTTTTCCTTTTCTTTTTCTCACTTTCTTTACCCCCTAAAGGAGAAAGCAGTTGTCTGGGGAGTTGCCTCTGCATTGCAGTGCTGGTGCGTGGCTGTGCCTCCTCGCCATGGCATGAGGATGGGTAAGGCATTGCACGCACACAGCATACAAACCAACAGGTACTGCTAGGCTGTCACACACATAGGTACATGTTTTTTCAATTAGCATACTACAGCTTCTTTTGCCAATGAAATCTACAGAAATAGCTCTCTTATCGTGTGCTGACTACCACACGCCAACGTCAACCCTTGTATCAGTTTGAAAGCAAAGGTTATGAAAAGGTGTGATGTGCTTTTACTGGGATCTACAAAGCGTCCCGTGTTTTCTTCGTCATTGAACTGAAACTGAATTTAAAAAAATACACAGATTTGTGACCTCCTGTACCTACTGGTTAAGTAACCGTAATAAGGCCTGCGTGAGATGTCTTAACAGATGAAAACTGGAGCACAACTGAACAATAGCAGGTCCTAAAATCAAAGGTTCTGATCTCTCCCCAAAGGTTCAGCATTTGCTCCCTTTGTTGGCAAGGCTAGCTGGAAGCAGAAATTGCTTTACTGGAGATGGACTTATTGTTTGAACATAATAATCATACTGAGCTTCCAGATGATTCCAGGTCAAAACCAGCTGAAAGGCACAAAAATTGCCAAACACTTACATTCCTTGGTATTAGGAGGCGCCAACAAGCAGGAGTAGCAAACCATCCCATATATGTTTCGAGGTCTGTTTTCCAGCATGTAGTAACTGAAATGAAGGGCAAGATGAGGCAAAACAGTGTAAATTAATATGCTACAACAGAGCATGGTTCAGCAGCAACCAATTATACTGAGATAAAATCATTAAAAAAAAAAAAATTATAAGCAATTTGATGCAAAGATTATTCTTTTTTTTTTTTAAACTGCCTGAATGGAGACAGTGTTTCTCTTCTTCCTTTCCTCCTAAAAGACAATTAATCAACCATCAAGCCTACATAACAAGAAGTAGTATCATTGCCTAAACCAACATTATTCTCCCTGCTGAGTTCAAGCTGCAGTTTATAGCATGCCCTGAAATAAGATTTTTTTCAAAACAAGGGAACACTATTTTTTGAGGCAGTAATCTTTCAGGCAAGACCACCAGTTGGACATGGTTGGCTAATTTGCTTCACAAACACCACAGAAATAATGTCCTTAATGTTAGAACCAAATCTGAGCCAAATCAGAATAAAAAATAGAGGAAACCACCACCCTTACAGGGAAAGCCAGATTAGGTTTTACACGTGGGGGAGGGCGGTGTGGTTTGGTTTTTTTTTTTTTCACTTCCTTGCTGTATAGTTTATAAGTTAGTCCTTGCTACTGGAATTACAGCATTAAGGAAAGGTTGTCATGATTTGAACTTCTGGGCTGCGAATATAGTGTTGAAATAAGGTAATTGGTTATGCAACAGCTGGATCCACAGGCAACCTAATGAGTAAATTACATCAAAATCATACACAGTTGATGTTATGGATATGCCTTTACAAATCACTTGAAAATCACTACAAATTTTAATGAAAAAATGAATAAATTCATAATCCATTCTATGTAGACAGGTACTCAACATAATAAACCCTTTACACAATGGGGAATCTGTTTTCTGCTCTCAAGTACCTGTCTATGCATGTACAGTATGTTTTTTTTCTGGAAAATGCATGCATTGTTAGAAAATTACTGCTGAAACTGTCCATTAAAATCAGTTAGTCATTAATAAATGACCCAGCCTACAAATAAGGGTCCAGGCAACGGAGTAGGCAGAGATGCAAGGGGGAGACAAGGGCTGGAGGTACCTCGGAGAGCAGGTAAACTGAATGTGGTTTTTCCTTCCTTTCTTACTGGTTTAAAAAGATTTGCCCTCACTCTTCCCTTTGAATGTCCCTTGTGCCCCATCTGCTACTCTGCCCTTCTCTCAGGAGCAAAATTTCATCTTTCCTCTCTTATGGGAGCCTGCATAACATTAGCTTGTGAAGCAGTTAATAAATAATCAGGAAATGACTGCCAAACCACAAAAAAAAAAAAAGAGTGGCAGGCCAAATATATGTCTAAATCTGTAAAGAAAAATACAGGACAGTTAGGATCCACAGCCTAATAGCCACAGTGGTTTAGGAAAGACAAACAGCCCTTCCGACAGTTAATTAAATCAAGCTGGTGGAATATTTCTTGGTTTTCGCCACAGTGCAGAATGGTGTAGGACACATTAAAAAA
>VYZV01015856.1:280096-361877 GCA_013401275.1 Pandion haliaetus | reverse complement strand
AAAAAAGAGGAGGATGCTCATTGCAAGCAACTGTTCACCCGTGTGAGTAGGAAGCTTTGCAGCTGCAAACATTAATGATTCACCCCTATGAAGTACTGGCAACAGATTTATGTTTCTGGCTACTTTGCAATGCACCAAGTATTAAAGGCAATGTTGGAAATGTCTGAGTCCTCTATCTCACTAACTATGGAGAAGAAGTGGCCCAGTAATGAAATAATCAATTTTCATGGTGTTACTCTTCCACTATGAGGCTCATTATTTCTCTTTTCTTAGTATCTGCCAGGCTCAGATTTTGAAGCGTTATAAGCAAAATGCAAGAGTGAAGGCTAGACTGAAAAAAAGACTTAGATGTTTTCCTCCCTAACACCATGGTGGTTTATCTCGGGCTAACCTTGGTGGTGTCATGTCACACTCAGGGACTTGGCCCCAGGTTTAGGTCTACCCTCCTGCAGGGAGGGACTTTATTTCATTAGAAATTCACTGGCTAAACCTTTTCATTCAGAAAACAGAGGAAAGAGCTCATTCCTTCTCTTAAAACACCTCAGAGAAGAGACCTGAACCTGGATTTGCTGTAACCATGGACAAACACACGAAAAGGGGAAGCGTCAGTAGCAGGGGCATCTCTGACTACATTTTAAAAGAAAATGATCCCTTTGCAATTTCATCTTGTGAGGAAACCGGGGACTTACTCCGAGCTGAAAATAGGTGCTGGGACAGCACGAGGGATATGTATTGTACACACTTGGCCCGTTCTTACTCCTCTGTGGGTTTCCATTTATGGCTGCTGCTGAAGACAGACGACCAGGCTAGATGGACCCTTGCTCTGACCCACTGTGGCTGCTCCTAGTTGGCTGTCATCTCAGTCGTACTCCAGGAACACCTAACGGATCATCCCATTGAGGGAAATAATAGTCTGAGTTGCACCTAATTTCCACATTCTTGACCTGTCCTATTTACCGCCATGCAAGAGCTTCTGGGCAGGAGCAGAGGATGAAGCCTGCAGTGTCCCAGGAGCTTGGGTCTAGGTACCTCCAGAGTTCACTGGCAGCTGAACTTTGGTTTTGAAGATCACAGCTTCAGAAATTCCCCTTTCAGAAATTCAGACATTCAGCCTTTACATTTTCAGCCTGAACTCAGAAATTCAGCCTTTAAAATCCCTCCATGGTCACAGTCTTGCAACCTTTTTGTGAGCTTGACAAATAGCATTATTCCTGTTTTATATGGAAGGGAACATGGACACAGAGAAGCAGTGGATGACCCATGCTCTTGTACCAAAGGTCTCCTTCTTCCCTAAAACTAATCATCAGTAATAGTGAAAAAAAAACCAGAAGTAAAAATACATAATTATCCAGCACCTATTTCAAGGCAAATCATACAGAAAGGCACTTGTAGCCCCTGGGAAAAGGCTGCCAGTTCAGTGGTGTTTTGTCTAAAACCTTTTGGTCAGAATGTGCCACATGCTCATCTTTTCCTCAGGCTGCTTTACTGAGCTGGTGAAAAAGAGCAAAGGGATGAGATGCCCCTCAATATAGCTTTCCGCATGCGGGCCGTTACCTTGGCAAGGTCGCTCCTCTGAAAATGGAAACCTTAATTTTTCCCTCCCATTGACTCTGGGGCTCTTTGAGGATTACTGCCTGGGCAAGGGAGCACTCTGCCCGCTGCCACGCAGCCGGGTGCCCGGCTGTCCCCGTGCCACTGGGGGCAGTGGGGAAGGCTGGCCGGTCAGTCGGCACGGCTCGCCAGCTCTCTGCTCGGACGCAGCGGCTCTGCGCTTCCCCCACCATCGCGCAGGAGCAACCTCGGGGAGCTCTAAGTCGCACAAGGAGTCAAGGCAGCTTCAGAGCTTCTTTCAGCCTGTATTTCATTTATCTTCAGAATTTCATCTCTCCGAGCTTGCAGTAAGAGGGTGTTTCTCCTTAACTGCTGGCTTTGCCAAAGTATCCCAGGGTCTGAGGGTTACACACAGAGGGGCACACAGCCAGACTGGGCAGGCCAGTTTCTGCTACAGGTTACACCTGTGCAAACACCCTGTTTTGAGATTACTCCCCAAGCACCAGCTGTGCAAGCTGATTGTTTTCAGCTAGCACCCCGCTCCCACCTGGGTGACCTCATTAGTCCTGACAAAATTGCAAAACAGCAACTGTAGCCACTATTTAACTTTCTTGCTCTTTATGATGTATGAGGGGAAGCTCTTTGCAAATCACACCATTAGGCTGCTCGGCTGGCAGCTAAGCAAGTCCTTTTTATTTGTAAACTGTGAAAATTTCACACAGACTCACTGATAGAACAAACCTGGAAGCTTGCAGGGCCTCTTTAACAGGGTTTCCTGCGCTATTAGTAGTGTGGGTTATATGGCATCTGTAAACTGCACAAAAGCCAAGTGTCAGCAGGAATTACTCTCTAAACCAAGAGGCACGCTGGCAGAAACTGAAAAGGTATGTAAGGTGAGGTTGTGTTTTAGAGTATTTACTCACCCTACCAAAAAAATGTTGAGAAAGCAAATGTATGCTTGGGTTTGCAGACTTTCAAAGGTAATATAGTCAAGAACATACTGCTAACATAGTCAATGTAGCAATTGCTTTCTCACCGTTACTATCAGAATTATACTGAGCGCAAGAGACAGTTAAAAAGATGGACTTACTAAACAGCATCTATTTTAAGCCCCTTCAGCCAGCCCTGGAACTTGTGACTCTGAACAACAGCACACACACCACATTAGCAGCTCTTTAGACCCCTTTCGTTGGCTAGAAAGGACCCTGAGAGACAAAAATGCCTTGGTAAATCTCACCTAGCAGCTATGTTAGCTAATGCTGCCAACTACTGACAAATCTGCCAGCTGGTCACATCTGGAGAGGAGATATTTTATGTTCCTAAACATGCCGTAGTGCCAGCACGGACCCTGCAGGGTACCCAAGGCACCTTCATGGAACTCGTTCATCGGATGCAGGACTTGCAGGGTGGCCCTTTGAAGCCACAGCTGGAGGCCAAGCTGGATTTCTGAGAGCATCTACAATGGCACTGCACACCCGTGCTTGGGTACGAGCTGTTCCCTTTCCACTCCTAGTAAGAGGAGAAGTTTCAGTTCTTCTAGTTGTTCCCAACAGTTTTTTTTCTTCAGTGAGACTTCAGTAAGATTAATGACACCTTCTGATTTACTAAAATCATCAATGCTTTTGAAACATTTAAATGTATTTTTTTAGCAGAGACTGAATAGCATAATTCACCGGTATTGTACCTACAGTCAGCTAGGAGGTGAAGAGAGGCTGTCAGAGATTTTGACATTAAAAAAGTATCTTGTAGTGCCTTGGGTAGAGCCAAGGTCAAGTCCTTACCCTGGGAGACAAGGACCACACTCTGCATCATTCTCCTGATCACCAGGTGTCATGACTGTGGCTCGAAAAAAGCCCTCGCAGTCTTTGTGCCGCCTGCATATCTGGTAACCTCCTCTGGAAAACTTCTCCGAAGGGCAGGGAATGCAGCCGTAGTCCTCATCTTTGGTGCCGTATCCGCATGTCTGCAACAACAGAAAGTCACCGAAAAGCAGGCTTGTGCTGCACGCCGCCTTCTAGCAAAAGGGAATGTTCATAGCCTGGCCCCTTGGCTTTGCGGCACGATGCCATACCAAGGCCAGAAGTCTGTCGTTTGGTTCCTTAGTGTCTGTCCTAAAAAGGCCATGGAGGGATATAAGGACACAGCACACTGTGTGCTGGAGAGGGAAAAGGGGAACCGGAGCATCGTCCTCCTTGAAAGGGGGCCCCCCCTTATCTATTTATATCATATTTCAGCAAGTCATGGAAGTGAATTCTGGCTGCTGCTCAAATAGAAAGTGAACTGAAAACTGAAGGGTAGAGAAGAAGATTATAGGGGAAACACGGCTGCAGCAGGGATATCAGCAATCTTGCTTTCGTGCTCGGAGAGCCCAAAGAGAACATCACAAAAGGCAATGTTTGGATGAGATTTCGTAACCTCTGAACTCACACGTCCCAGCTGAACATTACGTTTGGATTAAATAAAACTAAACCCAACTGGTTATTATTCAAACGTACTTGTTCAGGACTACCAACTGTGTGAAATTCTTGCAATAGGATGTTTATCCCATTAAAACCAAACAGGATTTCAGTAATTTCTTTTTTTAATAAGCAACAATTATCTGCTGTAAATCAAATGGTTACTTAGGAACCATAATTTAAAATGTTGCAGAAGCATCCAAGTTCCTCTAGTGCCAAAATATCTCAGCGGGAGAGCAAAATTAAATTCTCAGTGTGGGGGGCCAGCGAGCGTGCCAGACTAACCGATTTATCACGCCATGCCGGAACGGCAGCATCAGATTTTAAATAACTATTGAGATGAGAATGGACCGGCAGAGACTGTGTGTGAAACTTTTACCTTGCACCTTTTACAGTATCATTTTTAACAGGCTGCTCCTGGGATGTGGTTTACTGGCGTGCATGCACGGTGCCTGGCTCCCACGACACACTTGCAGGCGTGAGCGCTCCTGCGTAAGCATCTCTGTCCTTCCCCGTTTTCTCTCCTATCCGTATATTACCGCCATGTAACAAAGCATTTGGTTTTGGGATTCGGTGCTCTATATGTGTCCCCCTACCAGCAGAAGAAGCTGAAATTACCATGTAAGGCTCTTCACCCGGCTCGCACTTGGGGCAGTCGTGGCACATGCCAGTGGTCTGGTTGTAGTATTCGTTCTCGCCGCAGTTGGAATATTCGGCACTGGCAGAGTACACCAGGGAGACCTGTCACCAGAGAGCATCCCAGAGCACCGTCACTTCCACCGCCTTCATCCCCCATGCCTTGTCCTCCCCTCCCCTTGCCCAGCTGCTGTGGCTCAGAAGGCGGCGGGGCCGGCATTGCGGTTTGAAACACCCCTAATGCTCAGAAAGAGCAGTGGTGCCACTACGTGGGATGGAGGCAGATACAGTTTTCAGCAGCCTAGTCCTCCTGTTTTTCAAAGCACTGACATTTATGCTTGTTGGCAGAGCTACTCCTCAAAATACTGAAGGCTGTGATTCCTGACATATTAATTCTCACGCTCTCCAGCACAGCAAATGCCTGAGTTTGCACCCTCACCCCTCCCAGCTCTAAAAAGCCTTCATAAATGTGACTGCAAGGGACAATTATAACAACCTGAGATAATGCGCTGCCTCGGGCCTCAACCATGATAGGGCTGTGCTTCATGTGACACCCAGGCTTATCGGCTCTTCCAGGGCCTTCTGTCTCTGCTCCATCCTGTGTCCTTCTCTGTCCCCCTCCTCCGTAGCAGCCTTACTCTAAGCAGCACATGCCCAGGTGTTTTATTGAATGGAAACCGATCACTGCATCGGGGTTCGGTCCCTAAGTCATCTGTGGCTGTGGCCATGACAATTCACAGATGTCTGTAAAGACCCAAGCAGAACCTGGTTCTCTTTGCATGCTGGAGAGACATACACACACACATAAATACCTACCACCAGAAAAGGGAACACGTGAGTCCATTTACGTTCACCCAGGTGAGCCATGCTCTCTTGATATTTTACCTGAAAAGATAGAATCGGTGATTGTTTAGGAACATGAGTAAATATTTGTGTGTGTTGCCAAAATAAGAACAGAAGGACTCATAAGCAGAACAAAGGTTACATGGGAGTGATGCCCGGAGGTCTAAACAGAGAGAGGGGGAGATGTGCACGTATACTCACACACACACATTCTCCACACCCTTACTGCACATCTCTTTCCTCTCTTTGAGAAGACCGATGGCATGAGGGAACCCGGTCTTGCAACCTTTATAAAAATCTGTCAAAGAGGAGGAATCCGTTCTGAGCCCTGGCAATGCTTGGCTTGCTGAGAAATCCTCCCACAGAGGAACCGAGGGCTACGCCTCAACTGCTGAATTAAAGAGGGACGGGGATCAGTAGCCTGGCTTGTGTCCACACCGCTTAGTGCTTGAGCCCTCTAGATCAGATTAGTCTACAAAAGATCTAAATGGAGCAGCCAAAAGCAGAGCCAGGGAGCAAACCAACAGCAAGCAGTGTGGGCAGCCGGCACGCCGGGGCTGCACCTTCCTCACCGGCTCTTGCGGACCCACTGAGAAAGCCGAGAGCTGCCAGCTTTTTGTTCTTGATAAGCAGATTTAAGAGGTTAAACCCAAGGAAGAAGCTGAAATTTATATTTGAAGTGCTGTTACAATGGTTGCGGAAAAGAAAGGCTGCAATCTCTGTTATAGACATACGTGCTAATTTATTTCATTTCTTCAAATGAATAATTTTGAATAAGAGCTAATGTTACATATTCATGTACTGGATTTCTTTCTAAGGGGGAAAAAGAGACAGGAAAAGGAGGCACAAATTGTTTCGTTAGCATGACACAACATATTTAATGGTATTGTTGCAGCACATAATATGCCCTAAGGACTTTACAGCTTCAAATTGCAAATGTTTGAGATGCAGTTGCAACACTTTGGTCCTAGCAGATGTAAACTACTCTTTAAATTTTCCGGATCTCAGGCACTGCAAGCCTTTTAGTCTCCCAGAAGAGTACAATTACTGCTTTGTGCCATATTCAAGCATACAACCTACATGAGAGCAGCACTCTAGTATTTGAGATAGCTGCTAACATTTACATTTTTAAATGCTAAGTAGATTAAGCAAAGATTATATCACTCCAGCATCAAACTATGAACTTGCTTTATATGTTCCTTCCAGCAATTGGGCTAGCTGAGACAGGTAACTGGGTGGGTGGGTGGACAACCTGAATTATGAGTATATTCGTTTCTGCAGGAAATTGCACTTTGAAACCTAGAAACAAAAGAGAATCAGAGACGAATTGTCCTAAATCTAGAGGTAAGAGATGGAAAATAGTCATGCAATTGTATAAACTGTCAAACATGTAAGTTGGACAAAGGCTTTGGCTATGACAGTGCAGTTGCTTGGAAAATTTCCAAGGATATAGTCTTAATGCATATGTCTGTTAAACTGAACCCTAATTATAAAAGAGCTTGTTAGACTTTAAATATGAATATTATTAAGGCTGTGCCCCCACTGATACCACAAAATCATTGTGTTTATTATAATTCGGGTCTGAGGCTGCTCAGGACTGAAAATTTCACTAGTAAAGCTTGAATCATATAGTGTAAGAATATGTCTTATAGTAAAAACATGCTTCAGTTGCTTTCAAGCCACCCAGATGTTTGCTGTTTGAGGTACTTGTATGCAATCATAGCCAGATTTGAAAAATGGAAATGAAGAAGTGTAGCCCACTAATGTATAACACAATCTTTTCCATCCATTTGGCATTTATTTACATAAAATGTTGAAAGTGTCAAGTTATACATACATACATAAAATATTTTTCTGTCTCAATATAAATATGCACGTGGGGGTATGTTTCATATGTAAACATAGCTTTTTTTCTCTGCATTCCACTATTATACGCAGCAATATGTCAAGCAGATGGGAAGTACTTTTTTAACTGGGAAAAGCCAGTTCAAAGTGCTGAATATGGCCAGATTAGAACTCCAGGGGCGACTTTTTCCCCAAACGGGAATACCAAAAAGTTAAATTTAATTATTCATCCCCTCATTCAAGTACACTGCCATAAACTGGCAGTGTTATCTTCTGCTGTTTTTTTTTTTTCCTCCTTCAGAGTTAAAAACCAAAATGTTTATTTTCATTTTATAACACAGGAGTGGGGGAAGGCAGATGCAGGAGGTTTCTGGCAGCAGGGCCATAAGTAGCTCCTCAGCTGGGGTGATACCTCAAAGTATCTACCGAGAAATGCCAGGCTGCTCTTGGGCTTGCTGTCAATTTTCAGGCATTAGGTTAATTTATACCTGCACTGTATCATCTGTCACGCATTAATCCCATCCACACAACAAGGGAAGTCTTCTAGTGCTGAGATGGCTTTTGTCTCTAGCTGACATCTGTGAAGACGGGCAAAGCTTGGACAATCAGCCAGCTTCTGCCAAGAGGCAGGAGAAAGAGCGACCAGTTATTATGGCCCCTAATCCTTAAAAGTAATTCGTTCTTAATGAATAAACAAATGCTGCAGCTTTCCTTCACATTCCACCGTGCTTTGACTAAAGCCAATGACTCTCTCCTCTGGGATGGCATGCAATGGCGAGCGGGAAGGAGCTGGAGGTGTATTTTTGCTGGGACCGCGCGATTGCTCCAAAGCAATTTGGGATCTCTGGCAGCTCGCCTGCCGAGCCCTCCGCAGATCCTGATTCGTGTTTTAGTTTAGGCCGTGTGGGTGTCTCCAGAGAGGAGGTGTAAAACACAGACCTGTGTCTTTGTGGATCAGGTGTGCAACACCCAGCAAGCCTCGTCATGACTAGAGGGAGGTGCTAATTACAGCTATATTTGCCTTTTGGGACATATTCGTTAATAGCTGTTAAGAATATACACATAAGCTGACAGGAAAAGGAAGACTATTTTCCCAGTGGCAAATGCAGCAAGAAATGCTAGAGCCTCCTTGTCTCAGCTTCTCTCCTGTAGACTGCGAGGCACAAATTTGGCCTGGGGGAATAGGAAAAGAGATGCCTGGGACCCTATTACTCAAATATTTCTCTTCCCAGATGAAAGGCCCTTCTATATAGTCTTTGCAGTTTCTGACCAAGAACTGGCAGATACAAATAAATAAATAAATCACCCGCCAGAAAATGCTTAGTTTGTGCTGGCCAAAGGAGAAAAAGCATCATTCATGGTAGTCAGCCTTTGAATTTGATAATTTACTTAGATGATAAGGTAGCACTGCTATGATATTTACAGTATCCATGAGTAAATATCGGAAATGTGCAAGCAATGAGGTTGCCACAGCTGGTGGTCTAAGCTAAAGCTCAAAGCTTTTTTTTCGTAGCTGTTATTTTAATTCTGTGGCTTCAGTAATTAACACAGTGCAAAACATAATTTCCTATCATAGACTTTTTGGGTTTTCAAAACACAGTTGAAAAAAGGAGGGAAACAAACACATGAAGGACAGAAATACGTGTTTCTTAATGTTGTAGAGAGGTGGGGGGGTTTTGCTGTCTCTGCATTTCTTTAGTTTCATCACTGATGCAGATATACTTCAAGGACACAACACTTGACTTTGCGAGAGAGAAAGGCACAACCCCTGTCTCGGACAACTTCACCATTTTGATATTCCTATATGTGTTTCTCTGCTGGCGCTTTCTAAGAAGCAGTTTGGTTAGCAGGTCTGTGGGTATGAATGTAATTCCTGAGTAGCTGGAAAATTGGTATCCATCGCGAATCCACATCCAAGATTTCCACTGCTAACAACAGCAGAATGAGAGACAAATGCTTTCACGTAAATAAACGTGGGCAGGTCGTATATACTTCACAGGTGCCACCAACACACCCAGCACTTGCCCCGAGTTCCCAAGGTTTATGAGAGGAACCTCACGAACTGCCTTTTTCATAGATTATTGCAGTTTTTTGCATGGGCTCAGTAGATAATCTCAGTATGCTTCCGACGCCGCTAAATCCTTCTTAACTGAGATAAACATATAATGCTCACTGCAAGGCCTCACAGGTTTCAGAGTTGAGCACCAGAGTTCAGTCTGGCTCCAGCCTCATGAAAAAAGATGCGGTCTGAGTTTTGCTTTCAGGAGGAAAGAGGATTCCCTGAGCCCATCACCGAACGACAATGATGGCAGCGCAAGCTGGGGGAGAGAATAAACTTAGAGAACTATAATCAAATGGCAACACAGAGATGATGAAGAAAACTATTTTGTAGCCTTGGTTACAGTTTGTGTTGTGGAAAAATACCGCACAGACCAATACTACGTTTTTAGGACAATGCAAACTACACTGTTTCCCATATCTGTTTTTTATCGCTTTGACCTTGCAAATACACCTTAAAAATTACCTCAGAGAGAGATGGAAAAAGTGTTAAAATGATAGAACTCTCTTCTTTTTTTTACCTGAAACATCAAAAGGAAGCGAGAACAGCTCAAGCTACACATAAAACTTTAATTGCCTCTGTGATCTGGCAACTCCATCAGAAAAATACTTCATTGCTTGAGCACAGAAACAAAATTTTTTCCAGTGGGAGCTGTGTTGACAAGAGGGTACATAAAAGATTCTTTAATTTTTTAATGGGGGCACCGCACGCTGAGGATGTGGGGGCAATCAAGCCTAATGAAGAGCTATCTGTCTCTTACAGAGTCACTTATCTGGAAACTACATCTGGAAGCCCATATTCGAACCTGCTTTCTCACCTTACATAAAGACATGTGTTGGCTCTCATGTAGACAGACCATCAGCTTTCTGAAAAGGATTTCAGGGGAAAAAAAAAAAAAAAGAGGCTATGATGCAGGAACAAAGCCAAAGCAAGAAAGAAGGAAAGGCTCTTTTCAACATACCTTGCATGGCTGGTATGTGTTTCTGCAGAAACAGAGGCACTAACAAGGTGCAGGGGCTGGGGGGACCCGGGGGTCTCCCTGCCTGGACCCCGGGCACCCACAGATGGCTGGTGCTGAGCCATCTGCCCCCCCATCCCCCTTGCCGCTGGCATGGCCCCGACTTGGCCTCCCTTTAGGCTAATTTTGGTCTTACCTGCCAGCAGCATCCCTCCAAAACCCAACCCCACCAGGCCAGGGCTGCCGGAGGACCACGGTGGTCTCCATCCCCACCCCAAAGTCCCCTCAAGGCACATGGCTCGGAGGCAAACCTCCCTCCGTGCTGCTCCAGCGACCTGAGCCGCTCGGGGAGGTGAGAGGGGAGTGCGCATGAGATAGTTTTTTGGGCAGGAAAATGGTAATTCGTTGATCCAGCAACCTGCCATTGCAACACATCCACTTCAGTGACGCTCCCGCTAGGAAGGCTGATATTTTGGTGGGGAAGTGATGCTGTAAGGAAAAAGCACTCATGACCTCCTGCCATGGAGGCTGCTGCGGTTGGTGCTGCTTTACACAAACAAGAAAATACTCATTAGGGCAAAAATGTGAGCAGGGACTTGTACCTCCCCCAGTCAGAAGGCTGCCCTGACCCTTAGGCTAAGTCACATGATCTCTTTTGTTTTCTATAATTAAAAAAAATAAATTAAAAAGAAATCTGGGATTTGTTCTGACGCACAATCAAAAAAAATCAGAAACCTCTTATTTGTAATGGGGAAAAAAATCTTGACTTTTTTGGCTGGTCCCCATAAGGATTTTCCTCAGCAGGAGAGGCTCGCTTTCCATGTCTCTGAAAACAAAATTTTTCTAAGGTGATTTACATGAAGACTTCCCTGTTATTTTCAGCCCTTCCCAACATCTGCTGGGAAGTGCTACAACTGACGAATTATTCCTTCTGGTTTGCTTGCTTACTTGTTTATTTTAGGAGGGCTCGGTTTGGTTTTTTAAGAAGCGCTGGCAATGGTGGCGGTGGGAGCAGCATGCTGGAGGCACATCAGGGCTGCACCCCATTCCCCCCTGGAATGCTCCTGCTCCACTGCCCAGGTGAGCTTGCCCTGCTGCCAGCTTGCAGCTGCTGGAGGGCACCTGAGTTTTCCATGGAAATAGTTGGAAGATGGATCTTACATCACCATGGAAAATTGCAAATGAGCACGTTAGGCTCCCCAGCCTAATAATTCTAAGGCAAGAATTAACGAGCAACAGTACAATCGTTCACCATCTACTGGGCCATCCCAGTGCCGCATTGGCTCGGTGCTTTCTCCATCACTGCTTCCTAAGAAGTTTCCACATTTGCCCCTACCTGAGGGAAAGGAAACTTGGTTTTGGCATTTTGCTGCCAGGGGTGAGGTAAAATTGCTGGTACGAAAACAACTCTTTTAGGTTCGGAAGCTCTCCTTGGTTCCTAAGACAAGTATTACTTTCCATTCATGGAAGAAAATTAAAAGCTTATTAGGAAAATACAAACCACTGAAGCAACAATGATATTTTTCTAACATATTTTCCTTTTTACTGGGCTTTATGCTTTCTAGATGACAGATAACCTAATAAGAACAGTCCGAGTCTTGGCTTGCGTTACTAAGACTGAAGGATTTGAACTTACACTTTGCTTCCGTTTCTCAGGGTCTGATCCTGTGAGCCGCCGAGTACCTTCAAACCTCACAGTATTTGGGAAGTGGAGGATTTTTAGCACCATCCAGAGACTGACATCTTTTTAATACAATAATGATTGATGGACAGGACAGAGGTGGAGAAATTTAGAAATACTTTACAGGAAGAAAAATGAGGTGAAATCCTACAGTGACCATCAACAGAATTTCTTGAAATTGTAAATAGAATAGAAAACCCATGGTGACCATCAATAAGTAATGCCTGCCCTTAGCTCCGCAGCACATTTGCATTTCTCAGCTAAAAGCCAGAAAATTGTTAGAGAGGTCAACACACAGTTCTGGTTTTTTTCCACGGTTTACATGAAAACATCTGAATTACTGCATCTTGCAGGCACAGTGAATAGCAGCTGGCGAGCTGCAGCAGGGCAGGGTGGTACCTTGGGAGGGTGAACCTCCCCTGAGCAGGTCCCTGCGTGGGGCAGGTTGTCATTGGGAGGGTCCTGGCCCCAAACCTTCTTTCCTTGTACAAGTGAATTAAGCAACTGTGCAGCAGTTTCACGGTGTTTGGCGAACGTAATGAAGCCAGTATTAGGTGGTGGCCATTTATGCTTTGGTACTTGATTTTAGAGTCCCAGAAAAGCCTCTTGTTTGTCAACAGGCCTCTGTCTTGCAGACAAAGGGATACATACGCTGCCAACAAACATTAGGTTTTTTTATTATTCTACTTTTTACATAATTCTGTTTGAAGGGGGTTTATTATTTTTGTAAACTAAAGGCTGGCCGCATTTAAATTCAAAACTACATCCCAAGATGCCCGGGCCACCATTGTTGGGAAGAGCAGGGAGAGGGAGCTCGGGGAAGGGAAACTCTCTGCTGGGAACAGGGGCCACACAGCGAGCGGGCGCCGGGCCGGTGGTGCCCGAGGGGAGAGCCGGCCGGGGGGGCACGGCACGGGGCACCCACAGCACCAGCAAGGGTTTGCAGGCCCCTGTGCCCCGAGCAGGGGGGATGCGGGGTGATACATGGGAGCAGCCCCCTCACGTACCCCGTCCACCCACCCGTCTCATGGGCGTGCATCCCCCCGGGGGGGACAGCAAAGGGATGGGGAGCAGAGGCCAAAACGCAGCTCTCGGTCCAATGTCAGGCAGAGGAACATGTCTGAGCAACGAAATCCTCTGTATCTGTGGGTAGTTGCGAGCTACGACCTGCTGGGCCTGCTATTTATGCCAACCACCACGCGTACAGGCAAGAGGAGGAACAACCACCGTCTTGGCTGATAGCAGCCGGAGTCACAGCACACTATACAGACGTGCCTATAGAAATTGCGTGTTTACAGGCACGTGTGTACACAAACACATCTATTTATACCCACGTGCCCTCGGAAATGCTGACTGGCCCTCACAGCTCTGTTTGGCCTGGATGTCTCAAAGCTCAGATAATGTCCCAGTGGAGGGAAATCTCTGTGCTTTAACGTGCCGTGTAGGGTTACAATTAGAAAGTAGGTTGCCTCCGCTCCTCGGAAAGGAAGAAGAAATGGCTTTCTCTGTTGGAATACTTTCTCTTTCGAGTCAATAATCATAAAATCTCTTCATAATTTCTCTGAGGCCCTCTTTTTTTTTTTTAATGAACGTGTTTACATTCCTAATTAAGGAGCGTGTTTAGCCTAGTGGTACTTTATCTGATAAACCCATTAGTAGGCTATGTCAAGCTGAGCCTTTCAAGGGAGCAAGCTAGTTTTAAAAACTGGTTATCCTCTGGGCTGGAAATGTGCAAGCCAGGAGCTTGCAATTATCTTGGGTTAATTACAAAATACCAGAAATGTAATAATGTACTTAAAAATATAACACAGGTGCTAATGAACTTTTTTTTCCCTTCCCCCCGCCTCCTTTTTTCCTCACTCTGCAGGAGTTTACAGTCTGTCACTTTGCTCCCAGGTAATGCCCCCCGTGCTCCACAGGTGTTAACCACCTTTTTGTCTCATGTGGTGGGATTGATTAGCATATCGAGATTTATCCAAGAGTGATTGCTTCTACCTTGCAGTTAACATGGCTTTTGCTACTGTTTTCTGGGCCTGCTGAAGGAACTAAGCCTGAGATGTTTATTTTTTCTAGGTCTATCAGCTGGTCTAATTAAAGACATCACTTCTCTCTCCATATCTATTCTCCTACCACCACCACCACCATCATGCATGACATGAGACCTTTGAGACGCCACCACCAGCAGTGCCATGCAAGATGTAAGCTTGTGTGAGTCACCAATTGACCTCCTTCCCACGAAATAGCAACCTAGTGACTGCACCCTGGCCATTTCAGCAGGGTTATTGCCTTCCAGCTCAGTGTGCTCAGCCAATTCTGATTGCAACTTGCAGCCCAAGACACTTAAATAAGACTGGTTTTGAGAGACTGGGCAGGAGCCTGCAGTTCATTAATTGCTATTTTCACGTGACCCATCCATAGCTCTCTGCTTGCTCACGTTTTACCTGTTGGACCTGTCCCATGTGCCTTATACATATCAGTGTTAAATGCTTTATTAAAGTCCAGCCAGACCATGGTACCTGCTCTATTTAGGAATTAAAGGTTCCTGTCAAGGATAACTTAGGAGCCTGGTATTACCTACCAAGGTTGTATCATATTGCACATCTAAAGGAAGTCTCTACTTCTTCTATGATTTTACAGAAGACATAAGTGCATTTCTTATGCAAAACCCACTAACAAACCAACTGGAGATACTGACCCCAAGCGTAGATGGGGAGGGGAAAATATTTTCAGGATTAGGGTACCACCAGCCAAAAGTGTTACAAAAACCAGCTCCCCCCACGGCCCACTGCAAGCCCCGCAGTGGACTGCTGAAACCACATGACACAAGCAGCAAGGCAGGGCATGAGAAGAATGAACGACTGGGGGTCCAACCAGCCCAAATTCTCTCCAGCTGTGAGAGGTGTCGGATGAGGGAGAGGAGCTTGCGGAGACTGGCTGGGAGAAGGAGCAGGTTGCTAGCACCCATCTTGAGAGAAGGGGCCGGTGGGGTCCAGGAGCTGCTCGCTGCGGGTAGCTGAGCGAGTCTCCGGCCAGGTAGGCATGGGGCTGCCTTCCGTGGGTCCTGCTGGCATCTCCCTGGATGCCTGCAGCCTGGGAACTGGGGTAACTGGAAATCATTGCACATGCTGCTGGCCACTCTGCAATGTCTAAGGGTCAGGCTTTGCCACGTGCTGACCTGACAGCACGCACCCCAGAAGGTGCAGGCAAAGGTGGGGAGTTCAGGCTGGCAAACTAATGCCCTGGAAAGGCAAGACTGTAGGGTGTTAGGAAAATATATATATACACAGAAAGGAAGCTATACTCCTTCTGCTTGTGCTGTGCAAGACACTGCTGCTCCCACGTGCACTACAAGGATGTTCATGACTGCCTCCCCCAGTCACCTGCGGAGGGCTGCTGCCCGTTTCTGCCTTGAGCACTGCTAAGCCTAGCTTACATGTTCTCTTCAAATATATTGTATTTCACATTGGCTTTATATTTCTTCTTCCCGCCCCTCCATTAACTGGTCATTTAGCTGACTCAGGTGCCTTTTATGGTGCTACAACCCAACTATGCTGTGAGCAGAAAAAGATATTTTTATCATCCTTGTGCACGTTTATTGCCTCATCCTATACTAGTGACACAAGCACAAGAAAACGTGGAGATGTGGTTTCAGAAGCATCACCCTGTCCTGACACAGAGGCGATGTGACGGAAACATGGCAGACCACTGTGGGAAAAATGACGACGCTAACACCAGAAGAGAACTGAAGCAATGGTAAACATCATGGGTTTATGGTCTTGATTTCTACCATCTAAACATTTAGTTGTGTGCATTTTTTAAATTTATATTAATCTGAAGTTGCTGTTTGATAAAAGAGTCTTTGGATATGCCAAAATAGTGACTGTAACTGTGAACTGAACAGCAGTTTTTACAATATTCTGTGTTGCTGTAGGAAAAATGAAAAGAGGATAGGAAAGGGACCTCTGCGAAGCAATGACAGTCCTAAAAGTCTGGAAGACAAAGAGCCAGTGAGAGAAGGAAACGCAGCAGTAGAAAAAATGTGGTTTAAAGTTATCTCCAGAAACATTTAATACGCTCAGATAAACATAATCTTTTCTAGTACAAACCAGAAGGCGACAGACACATTTTCCTACCGGATGATGAGGGATGGTGCAGTGAATAAATACAGCTCTTTCCAGCTGCTTTAATAGTTATGTGCAATATCCCATCAGCCTTGAGACATTTTGGATTTGGCTATTCTTTAAAAATGAGAACTTCTTATAGCTCCCCTTAGCAGCTCTGAAATGTGAAGTGTCATCCAGAAGCAGCTGAAGACCCTCTGCTCCCTCTGACTGCAGTACTTGCTGAGAAAGGAGGTATTCCGGGACAGCATTAGTTTGTACTGCAAAATTACAGGCGGATGCGAATTATCATCTCCATAAAACACCACTGAATAGAATTAACACTGCCCCACCAATGGTTAGTTTAATGTTTTGATTTAATATATGTCCTGTGAGTTTTCTTTACGCGCCCTACAAGTGAAGGTTTGCAAAGCTCGAGCTCCTAAACCAGACCCCGACTCCACTGGGTGGCAGTGCATTAGCACATATATTAATTCTGCACTCACCTTCTCCTCCTGAGAAATCAAGTTTTCCCAGAGAAATATTTCGCTATCATGCCAGTTCTGTTCTGCTTAATGGAACAGATATGCACAGGCAGATAGATCTATATGGTGAGTATCTCTCCTATATGTGCTGTTAGATTACTGACTTGCTAGCTAAACAACCAACACTAACCTGAGAATGAAACCAAGTCTGAGTACAGAGGTAGTTTAAAGATAAACTATTTATTGGCACCAGGATCAACAGATTCTAAATTAGCTACAAAGCTGCAGGGAATGATGACATGTGAAGTCAGTTTTGGTTTTTTTTTTTTCTTTTTTTTTTTTCCATTTTTTTTTTCCCCCTTTTTTTTTTTTTTTTCCTAATTCTTAGCCCCTAGGGAGATTTGGGATGGTTTGATGTTCATCTGGATGCTTGTCAAAATTCTGTAGAAACTTAATAGCCTGCCAACATGGGTGGTTGCTGCTTGGAGGCATTTCGACATGGCAAAGGTCCTGTCTGCACACTGCAGACCTGTATCCGTCAAAGGCTGCTTGGAATGACATGAAAACAGGAGCCGTGTGGTGTCAGAACGCCGTGTGCAGGATTGTAGGGGTAATGTATGCACATCCCCGCTCTCCTGGGGCCGTCAAGCTGTGGGAGGAATCCATTTGGCCCCTTAATTATTCTGAGCACCTCCTAAGCATTAAACCCCACAAGGTGCTGCCACACCTATATATCAGGGTTTGGGTGGGACAGGGCTCCCTGTTCTCTGGTTAGAAGTGAAATGAAGACGGGAGGGCAGCCAGGGAGGAGGAATGAAGCTGGGTGGAAGCAGGAACCAGGGCAAAAGTCTAGGCACGGAGCTGGAGGAGGCACGGAGGGCTGGCACCTGGATCAGGAGCCCTGGGCTGGAGAAAGGGCACCGAGGGTGAGGACAGGAGTGAGGAACGTGACATAACTGGAAGGCAGCAGAGCCAAGCACAGGCTGTGGTTGCCCTTTGGTGGGGTCCTGCCTGCTGGTTGCTCCATGGCAAAGCTGCAGGGACAGTTGCCTGGTGGGGTCTGGGTTACATGACTCCAGAAAATGGGACAGGGCTTCCAGGGTTGGAGGCAATCATGATGCATGGGGTCTCCAAGGTTGGAAGCAATCACAACATGAGGGAACAGCACGGGTTGCCGAGGCTTCAGGAAGCAGAACTGGAGCCATCCTGTGCTGAGTGGTGGGATGGGAAAGAGGATGAGCCTTGAACCATCCTTGTGATGAGGCTAAAGCTCCTACTTGAAGGCATGGGAGAAGACTGCTTGACAGAGAGCAGGGATGTCTGTGCCATGGCAGCACAGAGCGAGCTGCTCGCACTTCCCCTGGCAAAGCTCTGCAGTGCCATGCCAAGCACCTTGGGATGGTGACAAGAATTAGAGAGAAGAATTAGTTGGTAGGACAAAACTCTGGTTACACACCACCCTGAAGGGAGACATACAGGTATTCTGGCCTGAACCCAGAAGCTGGATAGCTGAAGGATACAAACCCACAGAACAGCTACCTAAGGTGAAACACAGGAATTGCACCACAGCAGACAAGGCACTTGGGCAGGTTGTGCCTTCCTGAGTGAAGTACTCACCCTGAGCGGTGCACATGGAGGAACTGCTCAGCTGAGAGCAGCCTGCGCTGGCAGATGGACTGGGGCTGCCCAGGACGTGCTTGGGGACAGTGCTCTCTGCAACCCATTCCCCATGCTAGAGTAAATCCTCTCTCACTGGGGCCTTCATAATGTGTTTGCAGTTGCACGGCTGTACTGTCTGAGAGGAGACAGGTGCTTCTCTATGTCTTGTTTCAGGCTGTACAGAAATGTACATATTCGATACCTGCGCCAGGACTGTACCCGTGCCTGATGACTCCAGATCATTCCTCTTGTCGCTGTTTGGGTACATTCGAACTGATTTCAGAGCGGAGTTGGGCAGAAGTGTTGGAGCTATTTAGGATCCCTCTAGACTAGGAAGAGGCAGAACTTGCTGGAAGGTCATGCTGACTCATCAGTCCCTGGATTTTGGAGCTTGTGGAGGCGGACGTTCTCACTGTGCTTTGTGGGTTTTGTTTTGCTTTGTTTTGGGTTTTTTTTTCAGGGCTGGACATGCCATGGATGGCTTTGTCCGAGAGCCTTGAAGCCCAGAACACAGATTTACCTCACCACAGATTGGTGGAGCACATCCGGACTTTATAAGGAAGAGACTTCTGAAGCAGGAGGAGAAGGCTGAGGAGGCACTCAAAGAAATGGCCTTCATAGATCCCACACAGCTGATAAACTATAGTATGGCCACAGGAGGATGAGGGGTGAAGTCGAATACGTCAGGGTCCAGATAGGGGAGATGGGCTGTTGGGAAACTGTGCAATAGGTCCCTGACAGAGGAGAAATGCTACATGTCTGGTTGGAGGTATGTCACTCCACTCAGCTTGTGGGCAGAAGAGAAGTGCAAGGCAGAAAGCAGAGTTGGCTAAAACTAAATAAGATAATTTTAAGAAGATTAAAAATAATTTTTGGTAATTAACGGATAATTCATGTTTATCAGGATTATAAGAAAGAAGAAGAATAGCTTACAGCTGTAAATTCAAGTATTTTCTTTTCTTTCTTAGCACTTAAGAACTCACTGTAATTGCAGCAATGAGAAGCTTAAGGGTCTCGTTGGATTAAACTTGCCTGCAATTCAGATGATACTGCAAACACTTCTTCAGTTCACATGGACCTTTAATGGAAAACTTGGATCATAGAAGCTTACTGGCTTGGATGTTGCATCTCCATTTTACGGCCTTCATGCAGTTTATTACTAAACATGGAAAAAAATTAATTCTCCCTGTATCACACTTCTATCACATCTGACAGCTTTCTAGTTTGTGTTTCTCTGCGCAACATTTGTGGCCAAGTACTTTAACATAAAAATTCCTTTTGCAAGGCCAGCATGGATGTTTTTCCTATACTTCATCTCCCTGTTTTTGAAGGAGTGATTTTGATGATGAGATAACATTAACAGAATAAAGCTTATACTGAAGCAAATCTCAGAGCTACATTAAACTAGACTAATTAAAACAAGATTCTTGCATCTTCTCACCTGTACGTTGTTTAAAAGTCTATGTACCTCCAAGACACACCTAGTACCAAAACCACCAGACTGTAAAGCCATTAGATTTTACAGAGAATTATATAGGCCTTTGCCAAGTCAATCTACCAGTATAGTAAAATGCATCCTGTCAGAAAAAAAATGGTGATTCTGAGATCTGTGCTTATTATATACTTATCAGTTATCAAATAATTCAATCATCAAAAAAAAAGGACCGGATGAGACCTCAAGAAGTTATCTAATATACTCTTCCATTTCACACTAAGACAAAATCGTTCTTCAGCACCTCAACAAACATTTATCTACCTGGGTCTCGGGAACCTCCAGTGACAGAGATTCACAATTTTCCCTTGTCTATTTATTCCAATGCTTTGCCATTCTTGGTATTAGGCAGCTTCTCTTAATGTCTCATCTACATCTCTCTTCATTCACTTGAAGCTGCTGCTGTTTGTTTTACGCACCACGGATATGAAGAACAGATTACTTCCTTCTGCTCTGCAGTACTCTCCTAGGTATTTGAGCCTGACCTCATGTCTCAACTTGGTCATATTTTATGCAAAACAGTGCTAACTCATCCAGTCTTGCATCATTAAGCCATGATTTCTAGAGCACTGGCTGTTTGTGCTTCTACCTGGATTTTCTCCAGCTTGCCTCCATCTTTCTTGAGGTGAATGTCTAAAACTGAACAGAGTATTTCTATGAAGGCCTTGGCCATCCTGGATAGAGCATTTCTTTGAAGACTTCATAAGCTCTTTTTCACACATCCCCAGATGAGGTTGTGGAGAGAATAAAGGTCCCGCAGTCAGCTAGGGATCTACTAGAGACCATAAAATCTCATCTCTTAAGCTACTACATGTTTGAAGCTGGTAAGGCTTTTGACTTGCCCTTCTCCCTCCTTCCCCATAATCTCTGTTGGCATTTCTACCAAGATGTGAAAAGATATCTTGCATTTGTAAGACATATAACAGTTTTGCAGTGTTGCTATTTATGCGCCAGCAAATACATTCCTTTTGTGCCTAACAACTGCCCTGGGTTTTTCATGCTGCTGGAGTAATCTCTACCAAATTTGTTGTTTTGCCAGTGATGCCATAGCAACACATTCCCATTCTCCATGCTCCTTGCTTTGCCAGGTTGGTGAAGGGGATGTTGAGACTGCCATGGTAAGAGTGTTTTCATCTGGAGAACAAAAGCAATCTGCACCCTCAGAAAGCTGTCATCGTATCTCCTGCAGACTGCTGAGCCATGCCAGCTCAAATCGTTTCGCTGCAGTGCTGGATGAAAGCAATGACTCCAGCATCACGAGCTGCTATTTTGAGTTGGATGCTCAAGTTGCTGAAAAAGATTTTTCTGGCAGAACATCTTTGCAATATTTCTGCTACAAAAATCTGCTTTCATCCTCAAACTCTAATGTCTCTTTTTGAGAACTGAATCTATTACGGGCAAACACACTTGCATGGTCAGGAGACAATCCAGTTGTGAGGGCTGGCAAGAACAGTTCTGCTTTAAGCAGAGCAAAGAAATTGCTCCCCTTTGTCCATTAACCTCACCGAGTATCTTGTAAGTCACTTGATGGCCAACCCTGAGCTTAAACTACTGAAGGATGCTTTAACAGATAACGTCTATTTTAATAAAAAAACACAAAACTATAGACCACAGCAAATATACATTGCAGATATTCAATTGCTCTTTGATCAACTGTATTAAAATTAGGTTAACTCCTTAAGTGGCCTGTAGAAAAACAGGAGTCACTAATTGTATTTAACTGCCATCCTGAAGCATAAAAACAAAGCCGAGTGATAATGTGTAGAGCCTAGGAGATGCTACAGTGAAGCTTATGTCTTGTCTCTTTGGAGTACATCTGCAATGGCTTAGTGTTGCCTGTATTTTTTTCTGCGTGAAGACTGAAGGATGGCTTTTGCATGGAGACAGTGAACTTCTGAGAAGCTTTGTTTTGTATAAAGCAGTGACTGCTCCTGCAGAGCCAGCTCCTCTGTACTTTGAAGATCAACAACTTGGAAGAAACATGGGAAGCTTCAATTTCATAAAAACCCTAAAATTTTCCCATAGTTAACACTGCATGACCATTACTAAACAGAAAGTCGGGTCATTCAGAGAATGAAATTTCCACGTTGCTAGAGGTGGTGAAGCTTTAAAGAACCCCATCTTACAGGTTGCAGTAATATCAATCCCCAAGGAGAAAAGAGCCAGATGATGAAAATATATGTTTTTAGCTTGTTACCTTTTTTTTTTTTTGTCTCTTCAAAAGACAATGTATTAAAAACAGACTGGAGTGACTTTTAGGTATGTTATTGCTTCCTTGAGTTTGCACCCAGAGAAAGCAACTGCTGGAGTCAAGCATCTGCTTTGAAAGGAGTCTAACAAACAGGTCAAAGCTCTACTTACACTATCAGATGAGCAAGCCAGTGCTAACTGAACGCTTTTGGAGAAATACAGCGGGGAGAAAACCTTTGTGTCTGATCCGGCAGCTATTCTCAATCCTAGCTGTCAGGATGGGGCCACATCGTTTTGAGTTTATCCTGAATAGAAAGCCAGTGTGTACATCAAAGCCAGCTCTAGTCCGCTGGGTTCATCTGCAATGGAAGAAGTCTGCATTTTGGCTGGGTCGGCTCCCACAAAACTAGCTTATACAGGTAATTCCTCCTTCAATACTCTCTGGAGGACCTTGAGGTGCTGCTTAGAGTTAGTTAGTGGGGTAACCTCCCCTCCTGAACAGGACAGATTGTGAGATCTACCTCCCAAATAAGCGTGATATATTTTAACTCGTTACATGTTACCTTAAAAATGTGTGTGTGTTTGTTTCTGCAGGGCAAGTTGGAAAAAAACTCTTATGTCTAGCAAAGTAATGCCTCCACATCTGGTGTGTGGTCCACAAAAGGACAGACATTTATAGCAGTGGGGATGGAAAAAGGGTGGCACAGGTAGAGCATGGGTGGCTTAGCAAGATAAACAGCCCAAATCGGACACAACACTAATTCTGGGTGCTCCAGTGCTCCCAGGCACCGTGCCGGCTCAGGAGGAGCTAGTGCAGTGTCCAGGCACCGAGAAGAGGCAGGAGGCAAGGCAGGACACGCAGTAAACCTACCGTCTTAGAGCTGAGAAAGGTAAATCAAACAGCTGTTTGAAGAGCCAGAAGCAGAAACACATTGTTTACTCCTTAAAGCCTAAAATGTTACACAAATTGGAAACAGAATAGATGAGACTTTGTAGAATGACAAAATTTTGGGGGTTTTTTTTTTTTTTTTCCTTTTCTTTTATAAAGAGCTTTGTTTGCTCACTGGTGGCTGGCTGGACATCCAGCCACTAACATTCTGGAGCCATTTCTTTTGCCTGCTGTAGAGTTGGGTCAGATGTTAGTGGTGATCTGGCCTTAAATTTTCCTTAATCTAAATAAACATGCTTCTAGGATGCAGAACTCAGCTCCTTTTGTGGCAAGAGCTCTTGACCACCCTGAAATCATGGCTGCTGCTGCTGGATTATCATGTCTCCTCACTTCCTTCCACCTTAACTACACTGTAGATTGCAAATCACCCTGATTTTTACCAATTGGCTATACCTAGAAGTATTGTTTTGCAGCCCTATAGGCATCTAATAGTGATTGCTGCAGAGATCTCACAAGCTGGTGCATGGTTTCTGGAGGCCAAAGCCATATCTTGTAAAGCATTTTATGGTGCTAGTGAATCTACCTAGCCCAAGTTTGTGGGAGTTATTATTTCTAAGCTAAAAATTTTGGGGGCGTGGGTATTCTTTATTGGTCACAAATAAAATTTTAAGTAGTCTGCCCATCCTCCAGGTTAAAATGTCTGCAGGTATCAATATGTAAATAACCCAGACACAGATGGTCCTGGATCACACAGGTGACTGCGGTGATTGGTGGATATAAATAACAAGATATTACCCCCTCTTGGAGAAGCTGTTTTGGTAAATTCAAGTCTAAGCATGAAGCAAGCAAAACATAAATTTTAGGCCTTTTCTGTCAAACACAATGTCTCGTTCCACTGGTTTGGAAAAGACCTTAGCCGTTGTTTCCTTTAGAACAATATGAAAGCCTTGGGGAAAATTAAATTGGTGAGAGATTCAGTATGTAAAATATACAGCACAGAACGCTGCAGCAATCTCAGTCTGGGTGTGAAGAATCACTGTTGTAATGAGTTGGCAGGATTTTTATCCCTCGTTTACACAAAATTGAATTTTGGGGATTGATCAGCATGCCTCCTAGGTGAGCCATTTACTGGCTGTGCGATGCTGTGCTGAACTGCTGATCCCCAAACTCCAGGTGCGAATGTGTTGAGAAAATCTAATGCAGAAGGATGTGTGCCTCTGTGAAACAAGATGTTGTCAATTAGTCTGTTGCTGGAAAATATCATTCGAAGAATTTTTGGAAGAGGAAATGCCAAGTTTCTAGTTAAACTTGTTGAGTATCTCTGGCAAATTTGAATAAGAAACTTTCTCTGGAGAGACTATAAAAATAACTGTTCAAGCCAAGTAAACAATGTATTCAATGTGACAACTTTTGTCATCATGTCAACTCTGATTTTCACAGATTATGATGAATGCAAGAGCGAGAAGCTAAAATAACACTAAAGGCTTGTAAACACGGGGGGAGTCTGGGAGAGGAACTGGAGTGGGGGAATGAACTAAACCCATGAAGTTAAAGCGCATTAAACCTGTAAGTCTTCTTCTGAACGTGGCTGCTAGAGCGTTCTCAGTCTGTTTACTTAACTAACTTAACACCCAGCATGAAAAAACCTGGAACAGCCTAAGAGTTACATCACCGTGCAGCTAAGAAAGCAGTCTGAGGGCTGCAAATGTAATTGTTCTCTCATGCTTCACATACTTGCCGCTGACGTCCTGCGCTGAAGTCCTGCATGTTGGCAGCACTTGTACCTACAAGTCTATCTGAGCTGTATGAATATGAAACTCTGCTGTAGCTGGAAAACAGGAGTCGCCTCTCATTGGGACAGACCACATCTATCCATAGGTATTTCAGAAATTGCTCTACAGTGTCAGAAAGGACTAATGCTACTTTTCTAACCTATAGGAGGCATAGACTGACCTCAAATGCATATTCTTAGGTAGCTCAAACACAGCATGCCAACCCCTTTGTGCAGAACTGCTCCTGTACCTGTTCTTGGCCTCACATTACTGAAGGTTATCCGTTAAGCCATCTCACAGGAAAGTTATCCTGAAAGCACGCTACAGTAACAGAGGCTGGAGTGTGGCCTGCACAGGTCAGTAGTCTAGCAGAATTTGTTTGTCATGTTGCATAGTAGGACCATGCTTTAAAGGGAGGGGCTGAAACACAGAAGAATAATTCCCATGCTAGAGTGACTGCTGTAGATCGGTTTGGAAGCAGCAAATGTGGGAAACATTTGCTCTCTTATGTAAACATGTTTATTTTTGTAAAGCCTTGGACCTGTCTCAGAAGGGTGAGCTCATGTGCAGCTGAGTAGACTTTAGTTATCTTCCTATGGATCAGTCTGACAAGTTGCCATAGATGCTTCAAATAACTTAGAAAACCTGTAACCATTCCTACACCCTGCCTGTGCACCTCAGTGGTCCACTGGAGCCCTTACAGTTGGATAGAAGTTAAAGCAGCCCTCAGGCTCCTTTAATATATGTTGGGGCAAAGCCAGGAGAAGCAAAGCCCAAGGCATGCATCAGCCTCTGTGCTGAGGCCAGCGCTGCCACACGGATATATTTCTTCTGCTGTGCTAACTCCATGGTGTGCATGCAGTAGCTTCTGGTCACACCTCACATGGTGCTTGCCTGCCCTAAGTCAGACTCAGTCAACCCCGTCCTGTTTTCTAGGTAGGCTTTTTTCCCCTGTCCTTTAGAGATTTTTTCTGTTGTGTTAGAGATCTAAACCCTCTTGTCTCCAGCAGTGTTTGCTGGGAGGCACTGAGGGACATGGCTGTGTATCTGCAAACAGTCCCCACACTCCCTGCGTGACAGCACCCACTTCCATCTGCTGGGGTAGGGTGGTCACTGAGGTCCCTGCCTCCAGACCCGCGGCGGGTAGAGACTAAGGTTCCTAGGCTAGGAGGGGCTGAGACACTCAAGAGGATGCACGTTGTCTGAACAACCCTGGTTCAAAGGAAGAACCTGGGATTCGGGGAAGAACAAGGCTACTCCCTCCTTGAGGTGGAGCATCAGGCACAGCTGCGCAGGTGAAATCCCACTAAAGTCTGCGGTGAAACTCTCAGTGATCCTGGTGGTATCTGGATTTGAGCCACGACACACAAAGAGCGCACTCGATATGGTAGTTGACAGAATTAATAAAAGAGGATCATGTAGATAAAAACAGTGTGTGTTCACTATGCTCGAAGGAAGTTGCTGTATAATTTCCTGATCAAAACAATACCACTACAAGCACCACAGATGTACCCTAACATAAAGCCATACTTAGCAGCCTGAGCAGAAACCTTAAAATTCTCTTGAAAATAGCCAAATCCTAGCTCAGAGCCTGAAATGCAACACTATGTATTCCAAGTAATGGAATAGTCACTAGCACATTAACAACTAAGTAATAGTTCACAATTAGTGAAACTATGAATACTGCTGTAGCCTTTGCCATACCAAAGGGCTTATTTGTAGTCTGTTGCTAGCATCAAAATGCTTACAGAAAGATGAAGGGAGCCTGTCACAGCCCATTTGAAAAGTCACTTCTTCTAGACAAGGCTGTCTGCTTTCATCCCTCTTTGCATTATCAGCTGAACTGCTGGCACCTGGTATTCAAGGAATTTCAGAGGGAAGGAGGAGAGCACAATATTTCCTTGTCACTGTGATAGATTTGACAGACCATTTGGGCAATGCATTTAGCATCCTGTCACACAAACTGAAATCTTTGGAAAGCCAACAGGCTTTAAGAACAATACTCAGCTTACTCTAGGGCTGGGATATTAGGTTATGACTAGATCCCGTTTTTGCTCATGAATCACTCACTTTCATCCTTTAAATGTGTTCAGAGAACTGGGGGTTGGGATAGTTCTGCAATGGTCTATTTGTAATTGAAGTATCCACATCCATTCTTCTTTGTTCCCATATACCTGCATCTCAGGCAACAGGTTTTCTCTGCTTAAAGATGGAGCTACTCTCCAGGCTGCTGTACGTCTCAGAGACAATTAATTGTGTTTGCAAAGGCTATTGTACGCGTGGCGTGTGGTCAGCAGGCACAGCATTAGGAGAGATCCTGGGCTTCACCAAAGGGGCAGGTTTGGCACTGATGACTGGAGGCGAGAGAAAGCGAAACGCCGGCTGCTGTGCCAAGTGATGCCGGCACCCTTCCTTCAGGGTGCTGGCACCCAGCCAGCCACCTAGCAAGATCTTTGAAGTATCAAACTGCTGACAGTGCTATTTCAGATCAGTAAGCAGGCATCCTATTTAAACCGTGGTTAGGGAAGGATCCTTGGTGCTCGGGAGAAGGAGTGTTTATCAAGTGAGAGTTTGGGGAGCACAGGACCACAAAGGACCACCTCACCCCCTGCAGAGTGGCCACGCAAGCAAAGTCCCACTGATCTTTCTAGATTAAATACCTGAGCCACCTCCATGTTGCACAGTCCAGAGCCCATTTTTGAAACTACATTTCACCAGCTGATATTTTCCCGTAACACCTAAAACATCACCTTTCCGTTCGCATGCTCCAAACACACACGCTCCAAATAGAAAGTATTGCTGAGCACTGTGCTCTGTTTTCTACCCTGTGTCACGAAGCCAGTGGCATGCTGGTATGAACAAGCCTGCTTTTATGTACAATTTGTAAATCCTTTTGTAAAATCCTTCCATGTGTTTTGGGATTGAAGTTATTATATGAATAAGACTGAAAATACAGTCCTATCTATTGTCTTCCCTCTGTTTTAATGACCTCTCACCATCTGACTGCATGCTGTTTCTCAGTAGTGCAGCACAACGTGTCGGACACGTACAAACTTTGGCCTTCTGTACTTCAATGACATCCTGAGTAAACTCCAAGGACCCTCTTCTAAACAGTACCCTGACTTGGAAAATATCCCAGGCAATATCCCATCAGTAAAGAAGTAAAGGCACAGTCCTCAGTTCTGATGGGTTAATTCTTCCTCTCTTCCACTGCTTGTTCCCAAGGTACAGCTTGCAAACGCTCCTAACCCTGTCATACTCGGCCCATTTTTATTTTCAAGTCAGAATAGTGCATGCTCCCCAGCAAGGTCCATTTCCATGCCAACTCCAAGCTTTCAAACTGCATCCATCTTTCTGTCACTTTGGCCAAGGAAGTGGTACTTTAGAGAGGGCAAAATGGCTTCTCACCTACTTGGAAATCTGAGAGCTCATTTTTCCCAGTCTTTTCCTCATATGGTTTATCTTTTGGAGAAAGAGCAATTATGGACAACTTGTGGAAACCTTTTTCTTGGCCGTTATTAGGATGCATGCAAAGAGTTGCATTGCAGTATCTCTCCTTAAAGTGGCTAGGTGGAGCTAACCATTATTTCTAGGCTCCCATTAGGAGCAAAGGAAACCTCTGACTTGTTTCAAGAACTTGTTCTCCTATATGTAAAGGGAACAACATTATTTTCCCTTGGCTGTTTTGGAGGAGTCCTGAATAGCACAAGGCTTGTTTTGTTTGTTTGTTTTGTATACAGGATTAGGTTTTCTGGTGATTTCAAAGAAGGTACCCAAGCTTGCACGATCAAGCTTGCCAGGCTGTACCTGCTCAGGCCCTTTACCCTGTGCTGTGCAAGAATCAAGCCAGACACTTTCCCAGGTATCAGTGGCATTACAAGGATGAAGCAGAAGGTGAAACACTGTGTCTAAGTGGCTCCTTGGTCAGAGGATTAATTTAAAACTGCACACTTAGCTCATTTAACTTTTTTTTTTTTTTTGTGAGGAAATATAAAATGCTGCTGTAATTGTACTTTGGCCTGTGGGAATAATATCCCAGAAATAACATCTCTACTTAAATTCTAGTAGCTTAAGATCTCTGTGGGGCTGCTTCTTTCACTGCAAGACCTATAATTAGCCATCCATTATGGCATTGAGCAGTAATCCTGAGGAAGCCCATACTTCCCCCCTGAGAACTGTATCCCAAACGTGCCAGTGAGCAGGTAGGCAATAGTCTGCGGTTCACCCTCCTTCTCGATGCAGGCAGCTCAAGGGGTCGGAGACCCTCCCCGGGACACCTCGCAGGGCTCTTCTGCAGGGACACCTCACCGCTCTCAGGTGTCTTGTACCGTGTCTCACACTGCAAACGCTGGAATTGCTACACTCCGAGTCCTAAAGCTATGGTGGTGTGATTTGAGCTGCTTTCCCCCTTTCTTTTTGCTCTGGGGTGAGAAAAGAAAGTAGCTTTCCATTTAGGAAGGATGGGAAGCCACTAAGGCAAGCACTCCTTTCCTCTGGGAAGGGAAAATTTCTGCAGCCTTTGGACCAAGCAGGACTGCTTTGGGGATGGGGATGGCTTGCTGGTGCCACTCCAGGTCTCGCAGTCTGTGCCTCTGGGACAGCTCACGCTTTCCCAGCATGACAGGAGGGGATACTTCCAGGGAGCTTTGGTGGTCAAACTGAAGACTGAGTTCAGACGGGGTGAAATGGCACATACAAAGAAGACCTGGCTAAAGGTGTTTCCCCATGGTCTTGGAAAATATTTTAGCTTCCCTTAAAATAAATAAGCA
Organism: Pandion haliaetus; assembly: GCA_013401275.1. Classification (NCBI taxonomy): domain Eukaryota; kingdom Metazoa; phylum Chordata; class Aves; order Accipitriformes; family Pandionidae; genus Pandion; species Pandion haliaetus. Next base: position 332,492 of record VYZV01015856.1, on the reverse strand, counting down.
ATTTTCTCAGGTAAAGTACCATAAACATATAAACTGTTCCACTTAGCAAATCCTACACTGGAATCGGTTTGCATTTTCCAAAGCCTTTCCCCAATTGTATTGTCTAAAACTCTTTTCTGAATTAGAATTGAATTTATAAATGGTTTCAGTTGCTTAGGAACAGTGTTGGCAGGGTTTGCATGTATGTGGGAACAAATTACTGGCTGAAAAGACTGCCCCTTTCTATGTGTAACCTTTACTAACATTAATGCAAACTCCTCTGTGAAAGTGGCCTGGAGAACTCTGCGGTGGCGGACATGGGGCTGATGAGACCAGCCCTCATCATCGCATACTGAAGGTGCTGAAACCACTGGACAGACAGTCCTCAGATGTGCCAAACTTCATCCCTCGTACAACTTCTTCTGAACTACCAGCCCTCATCATCGCACACTGAAGGTGCTGAAACCACTGGACAGACAGTCCTCAGATGTGCCAAACTTCATCCCTCGCACAACTTCTTCCGAACTACCAGCCAGCCCAAACTTATATTTAGAAAAGACATTGAATCCCTGGCGTGACTGCTCCACTCTCACTTTGATGGCAATTACCAAAAACACGGGCTTTCAAAGGCTCAGTGGCATCAGGAACATTGTTTCAAGACAGCTCTTGTGTTATACCCTCTAGCTTCGAGTGCAAGGTAAAGTAAACAATGTTTTCTACAAACACTTCATTACTACAGATCAATGGCACCACACACTCAAATTTGCTTTTCCCAGATTCAATGTAATGGGGACAAGGAGGGTTTCTATAAAGTACGGGAAATCTGGGGCCAAGGGCATGAAGGCATGCAGGAGGTGTAAATCTCTGCTAGACTTTTAAACGCGATTATTCCTCACAAGCAATATTGCATGTTGATCCTCACCAGCCTGCTACCACTGTAAAGAGACAAATCTGTAACCTGCTTCACATGCAGATATACTTCCACTTCACTTTGTCATGTGTCTTTAATAAAGAAATGGATACAGAGAGAAGCAAGTTTTGACTAAAAGAAGAGGTCAAGTTTTTCTGAAATTCCTGGTGATCTTCCTCTCCACGATAACACTGAGTTGAAGGTTTGGACAAAGGTTTAGATTAAATCTCTAGTCACTGCAATAGGTCAGGCTTGAAAAAAGCATTTTGCACTACCAGTTAGGTACAATTTTTTTATCTAGCAGTTGTAGTATGTGTTGAAGTAAAGCTCATATTACTTGTTCAGTAATGTCACAGGCCTGATCTTGTTCCAGGCTTCTTTGGAAACATGAGGGTAAGCTGCACAAGGCATAGGAAATTTATAATAATATTTTTTTAAAATAGAGTGAGCTTAGTTTTGGGATGTTCAGTGTTTTTTGGAGCTAGAACTCAAAAAAACTCCTGCTTTGATCTTGTTCCCCAGCCAATTTTTTGGTGTTCTGTTCTCACTGTGATTTACTTAAAAGTTTGTTAAGAATTAATACTCAGTTCATATTTGTGATATTAAAGTACCTACACAAGTTTGAAACCCTTCTAGGGTGTTGTAAAGTGATCATATTTATATTCAAGGTAGGAATCCACTATATGCAGTAGCAAGCGTAAAAGTTGTGGTTACTTGGAGAGCTGGGAACCACCATGGGAGCAAGAAGGAAGAAATGCATGATGTACTTAGGGAAACAGAAGTCATCTGATGACCAGGGAGACGATCAGGAGCTTCCTGGAGCTGTTAGCTAAGCAATTCTTCTAGTCGCTGGACTCAACAAGGTCTCAACACAGCTGCCCATGCACAGGTGCCTGGTGCCATCTGAGATGTCCTATGGCAGCCTGCCTGACCCCAGTGTGCCACTCCAAAAGGCTGCAGGTCCCCTCTGGGTCCTGTGTCAGACCTGCCAGCCCCACACGGACTTCTTAGCACATGTTAAATGGCAGTAGCCACACGTATGCAGGCAGATGAATACAGCTCTTCAGAAGGATCTTTCAGTCATTTAAAATCACAGGCAGAAAAAAACCAACACTGAATGATCTCATCCTTAGACCATACAAAAGCAAGATGCAGAGTGATTTTTCTGATTTCAAGTTATGATGGATGGCAGGGGAAGAAAATAAACTTCCAGTGGCTGGTGCCCAAACAATTACTTATTCCTACATGAACTGAGGGTGAAAATACTATTTTTCTGACTTCACACTCTTACAGGTCACGATAGAAAAGAATCACATCATGTGAAAAAGTGCCACGCAGAGTCAAACTAGCTGTGTTTTTACCTATAAACTGAACATATGTGTAGGGATTAAATGGCATAATAAATTAAAGTCATCAAAGGCACACTCTCTTTGATTTTAAAGCAGGCCTGCGTTTTGAGAGCAGGGTAAAAAATCTGGGGCCTCACACAGTAGTTCTGTCGGGTAAAAGGGGACAGGCTGGAGAGGCAAAGACAAACCCAAAAACACCTCATTTCCCTGAGCAAACAGAGCCTATTAAGTGTGAGCACACTGACCAAGGCTGCTTAGACCTCTCCAACGCTTCCTGAAAACGTCCTTATCGAAACTTTTTTGTGACAACGGCTGCAATTAGCGTGCAAGTTGCACAGGGCAGAAAGAAGCCAAGGAGCAAAACTGTCATTGCACAGGCAAGCTCAGCTGTGTACTGACCAGCGCCATCCTTGGGCCTTTCTGATTGAAATCTTCAGGTGGCTCCATGTTCTATCATTTCACTTTGAACAAAACCTACAGTATGTTCACACTGTTTCTCACTCCCTTCTTAACAGTTAGAAATGAACACCCTTGACACCCTCTTAAACCATACTGTTTGGCAACTATTTTACAGTGTAGGCAAACATTTGAGTTTAGTGTTAAATATGCTGGGTGTTGTACAGTACACAAATAAAGACTGTCTCTTCCTCAAAGATCTTACAGTCTGAAAGATAAGAAGATGAAAGAGTGCTTGGGAAGATGAGTAACTGGGGGGACTGTGGGAGGGGTTCACCTCAGTTAAAACATAAAACCCTGGAAATCACTCAAAGAACTTACAGATTTTGGTACTGAAAGTGTATTTTTTTTATGTATAACAGTTTTGCAATTAAGAAAAGAAGGTGAAGCTGTTGACATTTGCTTGTGCCTGGCTTTATTAGGACTTAGGTAGGGCGTTGCTGCTAATTCTCCTGACAACCCCAAGCCAGCCAATGTGCCACTCTGCTGCAGCCGGTCTCTGCACAAAACCAAACATTCCCGCTCAAACTGCTGGTCCTGCTCTGAGGGAAACATTTGCGCATCAGCATCCTGACATCCCATAAACAACTTGTCGGGTTTTGACATTGAGAGGGCTTAGAGGGAGAGCTTTAGAGACCATGGCGCCATCCGTATATGGCGGATGACATTTCATTTAAATACAAGAACTTGTTAGACTTTTTTTGCTTCCATATACTTAGGAAAGTTATGAGTCACAAAGTAAACAGAAATAAATATGATGTAATCAGCATGTGCAACTTTCCATGATTCAGTTTTGCAAATATTTCTCCAAACCGACCATATCTATCTTCAGACATCAAACATGGGTTAAACACAAGGACCACCCCTGGTCACAAGGGCACCAGACCGCTCTATCCTGGGAAGGAGTAGCTGGGGCACAGCAGCAGGGTTCTCAGCGCTGCCCTGCACCTCTTGCTCATTTTTGCCTCCAAGTTTCTAGAGGCAGAGTTCATTGTTACTGGAGACAGAGGGACTCGGCATCAGGTAGCACAAAATTTTCTAGGGTGCAGCTATGGTGTGGTAGACATCCCTGGGTCGTAACTTCTTTGTATGTCACCTCCCAGATGACACTTGCATCCCACAAAGAAAGGACAAAGATTATTATTTCCTCTTTCAGTCTTAACGTAGTTTAGTACATATCAGATGGTGCCTCTGTTGGTTTTGGGATCATACCAGGATAGCTTGTTCCTCAAACAATGTTTGAGTTCAGACTTATCCCAGATCACGCAGATGACAGAGCTGACTTTGCCTTAGCAGTGCCAGAAGAGTGCTAATACTAATAGGAATGATGTAGCTGCAGCTCCTCTTTGCAAAGTGCTAGCAAAATGCCACGTGCATATGAAATGAGTGATCCCCGGCATAATGAAGTCATTCGCCCATTGTTTGTACATAAAGGCAAAGTGTGCCATTGTTTTGTGAATCCAGTGACACACTTGGAGCCACCCGTGTTTTGATTTCAGGCCAGTGAAAGCCAGATTTTCCTTTTGCTAGAGTATCTGAAAGGTTGGTGGAGCAGGAGGCAGCTAGTGCCAAGGTAAAACTATGCACGTTTCTTGTCATATCTCTTCAAGTGATACATTCCAGAGTTGTTCTTCATTTAATCATCCAGAGATAAATAAACTAGTACTTATTACAAACTAATTATTCTTTTAAGCAGCACAGCTAAAAGATAATCTGTGCTACAGAATTCCTAGTGGCAAAAGATCCAGGATTTTTTACATGTAAAATCATGAAACTGCTGTGATGCTTTTGAAGTTTTAATACATACATGCATTTGCTTGAAAACTACTATGCAAGCAATAAACACTCTTGTTTGGGTCCGGTCCTTCAAGGTGCAACACAGGTAGTTCTGCGCTTAACTTCATGGGCTCAGTCCTTGCAAGTCTGACCTAGCTGATAACATTTTTGAACCATGTGTTTATCTCTCAATGCAATTAAAAAAAAAGAAATCTGCAGTTTTGGTATCGATTAGTCTCCTCACCAAAAATTATGTTGACAGCTAGAGCACTGAAGAGTTGTGCGCTGCAAAGAGGCTTAACAAAGACACTTTGAAGGGAAAAAACCCAACACAATGCCTTTTTCTTTTGCTTCTCTAATTGCTGCAGATGTTGTGTAGTCGCACCTATGAAAAGTTAAATATTAGGTCTTTGTAACATTTTTGATCTTCATTAATTATAGCTCAGAAAAGCTTACAAAAAGCAGCCTGCCTCTTTAATACAAATAAGATTAATTGCATGGTTGTTCAGAAAATGAACCACCAGTAGTTAAACAAAAAATGTTTGTCTTTAAGCAGCCCTTGGATGATTTTTTTTTTTTTTAAACTGTTACAGGAAGTGAAGAGGCTGCCAAATTACCATGCCCCTGAGCCCCACTCTCATTATCAGCCTAAACGAACGCACACACCCCGCCACTTTCATCCTTTTCCAGGTCCAAGAAAAAGAAACAGGAGGCATAAAAAAAAAAAAAAAAGCCCTTCCACACAAAGAGGTGTCTCTGAAGTCTGGAATGCACCCTGGCTGTTTGAAGACAAGATTTATACCTGACACCCTCCTTTAAGCTCATTGTCGAGACTCGCCTGCGTTCAAATCAACCGCAGACTGGCTGCTGCAGGTACTTCATCTTACGCCGACCACATCATCTAAGATAAATGCACCAGGAATTGCTATCACTTTGAGGTGAAAAAAAAAAAAAAAAAGAAAGAAAAATCGACCTCCTGATGCAGGTAGTGGGTGGAGGGAAGAACAGACGGGCACGAAGGACTGCGTGGGGGTGTTCCCTGGGAAGGAGCCGGCGACGGCTGACAGTCTGTGGCACGGGACGCAAGTATGAAATGGGTTTGGCCACCGGTGCGGGCACCTGCGTTTTGGCACAGCCTCCCCTCGCCATCGGCAGCCGGGCTGCGGGACCAGGCGCAGGGCGGGATGCCGAAGCCACCACCACTGCCGGGGAAGCGGTAGCATGCCGGCTGCTTGTGAAGGACTGGAAGGAGATTTTTTTTTGGACTTGGTGGGAGACGATGAGAAAGACTGCAGCATCAGCTCATGCCGTCCCCAGATTTTCTGAGACAAGCCTGGGTTCCTCATTTTAGGCATACCCATCCTCTCCCTAAGCGAGCTGTGGTTAGACACTTTCGTTCAGCCTCTTAAATTCCTCTGGAAGTAAGTTCCCCTTGGTAGTAAGTACCTAATTTTACCCTGAACCCATCTGATGGGAGGCAAAGCCATAGAGCACTGAGATATATGATGCCAAACGATAGGAGAGAAAGAAGAGAGTGCTCAGGACAGTGTCAGGATGTAGAGAAACACAACTGAATATCCCAGAGCTCAGGCTGCTGAAACTCTAGCATTAGCAGGTGTTGTGCTAATTACCGAAGGCTTTGAAGTGACATGGGCAGAAAATGTCTGTCATAAAGAGAGAATAACACCCAGCAATTTGCAAAGATATTTATTGTCTAAATCATCATATTGCTCAAAGGCCCAATAAAAGTCGAGGCGTAAGGATGCCATTCGTGGTGCAGAACCAGTTGAGGAGCATTTTCCAGGGTGAAGAATTACCATGACATTTGGAATAATGCTGTATTAAACTCAAAAACATTTGTAAGGAGATATTCTGAAATCACACTGACAGAGAAAAGAAGGCAGAAAAATGACAGTATAGGTGGTTAATATAAAACTTAAAGTCAGAAAAACTTGCCTTTCTCAAGCATTTCATCCTGGGACCAGAAAGCAATATGGAATTAGCAACAAAACTAAGGATCCTTCAGGGCTGTTTTAGCATCACAGATTGGCCCTGACATTGGGGAGGACCCACCAACATGCTCTGGATTTAAGCCAACAGAAAGCTCTAGACTGGATTTTTCTGACTCCCCTTTTTCAAGCAGTTCAGAGCCAGGCCTTTACCGGGCTTAATCCAAAATTTCTGGGCTCACAGGGAAGTTTGGGAAGTTGAGATCTGGGAAAAAGGAGCTGGTTTAATCCATTTCGGTTATAGAGCACTTTCTATATTTAGGATTTTAAATTATGTTTTATTAAGAATGCAAATTATGAGCATTTCTGGGACTCCAGGTACTTGCATGTCCAAGCTAGCACGTAAACCTCATGCCATTACAAATCTGAATAAAGCAGGTTAAGTTTGCAGCAGATTTAAAATAGGGCAAAAGGGAGGGCGGGAAGAGAGCCTGTACAACACGTTCAACATCTACCCACTAGGATGCTAGGAGAAACATCTACACTCGAGCTGAACTGAACTGACACAACTGCCTGTGAAGCTGCAGCATCAATCCCAGCTTGGCCACAGGTATCCTGTTCTATTTTCACATTTGAAAGATTTACCATTTATACTTTTTTTTTTCCTGTGGGTTGTTTTGTTGGATTTTTTCCTTGGGGGATGATGTCTTCTATCTGGTGCCAGCAGGAGGTTCTCAGAGAAATCAGTTTCACCAACCCGTGACCAATGTATTGAAAAATGGAGCATGGCTCCACAGCAGCAATCACAGGAATCTGTTGCGGACACTTAGCCTGGAGCCTCCATAATTTCCGACACTGAGCATCTGAGGAAATAGCATTCAGTATTTCATTCTGACATTTCAGCTCTTGACAGCGTGCTACAGAGTGCTGCTTGAACCCAAAGTCAACGGCAATAAACGGAGCACAACTATGCAAAAACAAGAAAGTGAAAGCAAGGCCAGTTCAGCTTGCCCTATCTCACAGGGAGCCCGCAAGAGAGGGAAACAGAAATACGTGGCTCCAGGCAGTCACTCCATTGGTGCCTGCCTGTTAAAAATAACTTGCAATTTTCAAGAAGCAGTTACAGGCACTATCAGGGCCTCCTGGCCTAATGAGAGCACCAGCAATGAATTAGGCAGCAAATGCCCTGGATTCCCCAGCAATCCCTTCTCCAGCCCCCAGAGAGATGCAACCTTTCTCCCTGTCCTCCAAACGTTTGCTATTTTCGTCCCCATTCAGTCCTTTGCCTTGTATTAATTCAGCTTCTTCCTCAACACACGTGCTTTGTGGTGCCGATGACTCCTCTTTAACTCTGCATTACCCCTCTTGCCGCCTTTTCTCACTCTGCTCCAGCTGGAGCAGCACATCGATGGAAAGCAGCAGGTACCCCTTCCCTCTGCCTGCACCCCGTGTTGTTCCTCGCAGCCACTGCTCATGTCCCCACTGCTCTTCGTACACCTGGGAGCCCAAATGGGACTTGAGCATCCTTTCCTCCGACCCTCACGTGCGCTGCAATCCTGGCCATCTGCTCTACCTGCTCCCTTCACGCAGCCATTCTCCGTAGCTGTTCAACTCCCCCATAAACTGAAGGTGGCAAAGACACGCTGGGCACGTGCTGCCTCTGCATCAGAATAATCCCACCTGGAGCGAAATCCCAGGCAACTCACCCTCACCTGGTTGGGGCCCATTGCCACCAGGGGGACGTGGCATCACGCATCATCAGCCTCTGCCTGCAAAGGGGTGGTGGGTCATGTCAAGATCATCTTGCAAAGTGAAATGTAACAACACAGTCATGTTTATGGCTTGTGAGGGCTGTGAGAAGAGCCCCTTCCTGCCTCCTGGCATACCCGCTCCCCTCCACGAGTTGAGGACAGTCTGCCTGGTCTGGGTGGTCCCTTGGAGTTTCCCAGGCTCTGGTCTGGGGTAGCTCTTAGAAGATGGCTTAGGCTGACTAAATGTGTTGCCCTGTATAAGCAGCAGAAAAATCACACTTGCAGCTGTAGCAATGGATTCTACAGCAAAAGCCCACAATAGAAAATTATTTATTTCCATGACTTTGCTTGAAGTAAGCAAAGGGTTATAGAAACAGCATTTCTGGAAGATACAACTACCAAGTGCACAACAGCAACTGAGAAACTACATTTCTTTTACAGCTTGTCTAAAATGTCACACTGTGCAGAGACCTGGGGGCATGTTTTAGTGATGTGCTCTAAATGGCAAACAGCAACAGCTAATTCTTCTCCAAAAAAGGATGCAAGCAGGAAACTTGTTTAAAGGACAAAGCTTTCAATGCATAGCAAGTGCCTGTGTTCACATGTGCGCTCAGGTTGCTTTCAGAGTCTGGTCTTGGTTGTCTTGGCTCTGCCTTCTAAGACATCTCCAAAAACTCATGCACATGCCTAAGTGCCAAGTGTGTATATTGCATCTCAACTTCGACAGCAAGTGACAGTTAATTAAAACCACACATTACAGAGAGCTCGTCCTTTCATGATAAATGATGGTATTGACAGATGAGTTATTTTTACGTTATGCTTAATTATGTCAAAGCTCGACCCACCGGTGTGCAACGGAAAGGGTAGTATTTTTGTTTGTTACTAATAAGCTGTGTCTGTTACTTTTCTTCTGTGCTATTGACATGTAGTGAAAAGTGACCCAGACCTACATACATTATATGTCAATTAAAACCGTTTCATTTTTGTTGTCATGTCATGACATACTGGGTATACAAATCTGTAAAAAGAAAACCCGTAAGACTGTCCTGTCTCTTGGCACCTCATGGTGATGCAGGTTTAAAGCCTTAAATGAAACAATGACTGAGTTTGTCATGGAGCCAGTTCTGTACATTTTCCTTGCTCTGGTTGTTACATATATAAAGCTCCTCACCTGAATCCCTGAGATCCTGTTTATCTCCTGCACATGTATTCTCCTTGTAGGAAGAAGCCAAAGCTGTATACAGAGCTACAAAATGGCTCTTCCTAATTTATGGGCCTAATAAAACAAACTTCTCCAAAAGGGAATAACTTTAGTCTTCAAAACATAAAGACCAGATGGTGCTGCCCTCACTCATGGAGCAGCATCAGCAGCTGAAATCAGTGGGCCTACTAAGAGAAAAGTATATTAGCACAGTTAGCAGTCTCCTAAATAAAAACCAAATAGTCTACAATAAAAGTGGTTTTTTGAAGTCTACCTTCAGTGTTCAGAAAATATTATAGTTCCTGTAGACCATTTTTACTTCAAAGCCAGTCAAAAGCCTGTAAGTGAAAACCTAAGACAACCATGTTCATACCACCTATTACCTCTTCACTGGAGTTTGCCCCTGCAACATCTTGCTCCTAAATCTCTGCCGTGCTCTCTGCTTGCACTCTGAATAGCTGTTCTTGAACAGATTAAAAAGCATTGCTACTCTTCTTAGCAAACACTAAAGGCTTGCATACAGGGTATGGTTAGCACATTTCAGAGGAGTATATGGTTTCCACAGATCAATTTATTAGTGGAGTAGTATGACACACTGAGTAAAATGGGACAACATCAAATACTCCCTCTGTTTAATTTGGAACAGGGAGCTGAACTTCGAACTCCTGTCTCTCAAGAGTGCCAAAACCACGGGGTTATTGGATATTTGCAGGAGGCCTGCTTTTTTTTTTTTTTTTTTTTTTAAACTATTTCCCCCAACTTTAGCTGGATTCCAAAGCAAATGGTGCTTGTGTCACCTTGATGAAATTTCTCACCCACTCTCCTTGGCTTACCTGTGCACCTCCCAGCCCCTCTCCCAGCAGTCCTGCCCACTTGGATGGCAGAGGGAGGAACCCAGTCCCCGGGGGTTTCATGGTGCAGGTGGCCGGGCCAGGGCACCCGGTGTTCTCCAGCGTGGGAAGAGGCTGCCCTGTGAGCCACCAACAAGTGCACGTGGCAGCAAGGTCTTTGCAAATGTCTCAGTGGGGAGAGCTTCAGCTGGAGCTGACAATCAGCCACAAGACCCCGATCCATCAGAAATCAACCTGCATCCATGCTGGTGCTCCTGGAGCTGCTAGCCTCTTAGCCATCCCTAGTTTAAACTAGCCTGGGCTAATCTCTAGCACATTTTTCCTAAGAAAGCTCCCTGCTTCAGCAGGGATCAGGCCAGATTCACAGCAGGAGCACTGCCATGATGGACTCAGTGCTCCACAGAAGACACAGGAGATGGCAGCATCCTTGCTAGAGGTAGAGCCTGAGGAGCGCGAGACACCTCAGAAAAGTGATCCTCAAAAGCCAGCAGATACGCCTCGGCCATCACCCTGGCAAGGCTTAGGAACCTGGCAAGGCTTTGCCATCCAGTCCTGCAGGCTCCCCCCAAAATCCAGCTTATAGAACCCCTCCTACCACTGCTCCATATCTTTGCACTTAATAACCCAGTCATCCACGGGGCGATGCAAGGCCAAACGCCTCTGCCTGCCTGCAGAAAGCATCCTCCTTTGTTTGAACATCATTTTGGAAATCTTCCTCCCCGGTGGCTGGGAGCAGGCTGGACGGGCTCCATGGAGAGGGGACAGCCCCGAGCCCCCAGCCGGGCAGCGTGGCTGCAGGGGCTCCCTCGCAGGGCTGTCTGGCTCCCTCCTGTTGATGCTCTTCTGCTTTGCATTAGCCAGTTTTTTTCTCTTTTTCAGTCAGACGCATGACTCCCAAACTTAGTGACTGGGGCACCACCTGGGACAGGGTTTGGAAACTGGGCTCCAGTTCTTACTCTGACAAAAATTTAAATATCTTATATTGAGTATTCCCCAGAGACCACCTCTCCGCACCCCCCTGGCAAGTACCCTGGCCACCAGGCAGCAGCATTATTTTTTCTTTTGCTCTCCAAATAGTCACTTATGCCTAGGAAAATGTAACAGTTAAAAAAAATGATGGGTGGACAGACACCTCTCCCAGAACACACAAGCACTGTTATGGGAGAAACAGCTAAAGTCTCCCCAGGCTGAGGCGCACGTCGAGTCCAGATCTCCCACCTCAGCTCCGTAAGCATGCACTAAATGTAAAAGTGTGGCCATTCTCGTCGGCAGGACTTAGATGTGGTGTGTGGGTCTGTTCATCCGGCACAGGCCAGGCCAGGTAAAGCATGTCCAGAAGCACACGTTCAGGCATGCAAGGAACTCAGTGGATGCAAACGTGGGTGTTAAGGAATGTAGGTACCTCTGGGGTGAAGAGGCAGGCGAGCAAGTTTTCTTGGGATCTACATTTTAGACTTAGCGTGTGAAGTGACAGGTCTGCTAGACACCCAGGTTCCTCTGTGGGATTAAGTCCATGAAGATGATCTAACATAAAGTATCTGCTTCCCACCTCAGAGCGCTGCCGAATCAAAGATTCAGAGAGTGCCTGCTATTCTACGCACTCATTGCTAAGTGCTCTTCTGTGATTAAGGAAAAGTGTTTCATCTGTATATACGAAAAAGGGTGAAAATGCCAGATGAACAATGCTGCAGAGTTAAACACAACTGTTTATGAACTTTCATCTGTTCTGCAAAAATGGACATGTTTATGAACCTAAGCAAAGGTCTGTGTGCAACACTTGTTAAATTAATCTAGCTAGCATCGGCAATGATAGGGAAAACACCACAGACAGCAGCTTTGGTTCTATATGTATTTCTGTGGAACTTGAGCTGTTGGCACTGCCTTTGCACTTGGCTTTGCAAGGGGAAAAGCAGATGCCTTTCTCTTTCATTCATTTTGATTAAACTAATACAGTTTTGGCAGCTCGTGCAGCAATTGTACCCTTTCGTTAAATTTTTGTCCGGTTCAGTCATAGGCACAGGCAACAGCAAATAAAAGCACAACATCCGCAATTTGTTAAAAGAAATGGCAAAAACACCCATGACATCAGGACTGAGGGAGCATCTCAAGGCTTTCTACTCAAGTCTTTCCACCAAACTTGTTTTAAAAGGGGTGAACAGAAGGTGCTGAAGGAACAAAACAAATCCAGACACCACGCTTCCCTCTCATTTTCTTTGCTTCTGTGTTTTAGAATTCCAGAAGAATAAGCCAGCGCACATACAAAAAAAATTAATTACTTTAGGTGGTAAGCACATATATAATTCCACTGCTTTTTTCTTATTTTTGTCATATATTTTTTAAGAAAGAACTTTTCCACACTTCTTATGTGCATCTCTGAAATTCTTCAGGGGTGCTTGTATAATTAGGAAGAACTTACTGAATTAATAAGCCAGAGTACTTTGGCAAGGCATTAATATAATTTAACCACGGCTGTGCTGTGGGTGAGCAACGCGTGGAGCTCAGCTTGACTACAATGTTTCGCTGAAAGCAAGCATTCCTTTCCAAAGCAGACAGTGGCTCTACCAGCCGTAAGCCCATCACTTCGCAGTCGCAGACTCGCGCAGTGATGCCGTACAAAGCTCTTTGAGCCGCTACAAACCACAACAAGTTCAAAACCTGACTCATGTCTAGAACTTCGACTTGCTTGCTGTTACCGGCTTAGTCATTGCCAACAGCCCTACATGCATCTGCTAATCCTGCGGTATCCTCAGCACCATTCCCTCCTGTGGGAAAGCCCTGGTTAGTCAGCCTTGCAGAAAGGTAGGGTATTGTGATATTTCTCTTACCATTGTGCTGCTTTGTTCTTCTTGCATTCCCATCTTAATGACGGTGCGAGCTGTTGGCCTTCCACAGTTTCTTTGTGCCTATGTAAATTCAGTGTTTGATGCTGAAGAGGCGGAGACGATTTGTAAGTCAAGGGGCAGGTGTGAGTGAAAGGAGCAACCCAACAGCCAAACTATTTGAAAAAGAAACCTTTAATGTCTCATCAGCTCAGCACTTGAAAAAAAGCCTTCATAACTTGCCTTGAAAACTGGAAAAACAGGGTGTCTAGCTATAATTTAAGACATTAATAACAAGAAGATATTGCAGTTCCCTGACATATTTTGACTTTTGCACAGCGAAATGCTATCTTAAAATTCGGTCTGATTATTAATACGTGAAACACTGTCAGTGACAAAGAAATCAGAAGGCTTGATTTGCTTCTCATTCACTAGCCAAAATTTCAACGTATTTTGAGAAAAGAGCCCAGGCTAAATTTTAGAGCACACCTGAAAAAAAATGGGTCTTTCCCTTTGTTGAACAGACATACTGACAAGTATTTTGGCATAACCAGAAATTTGAGCATACTGTAACAACTTTACAGGACTGACCGTGGACTTCAGAGGTATTCAGTGGCTACCATGAGCCCCCTAAAATTGTGGCCTTGGGATGTGACACCCCGATTAACAAACTGAGTTTCAGCAGAAAGTATTTTTCACCCGCAACCAATGAGTATGCACTCTTTCATTCTGGATGTCTCCTTTTCAGCACATAAAACACAGCAAAGCAAGAACAAATACACTTTGCCATAAGGGAACAGAGGGCAATACGAGCCATCTGAATTCCCATGATTTATTTTTATTTCCCTGGTCCAGAAAAGACTTTTAAGCATGGAGTTTTAAGCTTTCTTAAGAACATGAGTAGCTTACTTGCCTTCTGTGGGACTACTTGCCTATTTGAAGTTGTGTGTGTGCTTATAAGCTCTGCCATGTAAGTCATGATGTACAGAGAACAGTCATATACAGCCTTCTCTGCACAAGCATCTTTACAGTTATCATGGAAATCTCAACCAGAAACCGAAAATCAAATTTCCTATTGGACTTCTTCCTTCTGCTGAAATAATCAGCTTTCTACATGGCTGCCTCATCTAGAAAATTTTTATGATGCTAGTAGATAGATGGGCAAATGCAAGCATCCTGCTCCTTGCGCCTTCAAAGCTATCACGTAAAGATAACAGTGTTTTCTTTTAATCTTTTTTTCATTACTGAATATTATGCTTACAACAATCCTGCTTTGCTACAGATGGTTTCCTGTTGTTTCTGCCAAATGTGAAATAGCTATAAAACTTGAAAAGGTTTTGATGCTGTCACTGCATGAAAAATCGCATCTACGAGGGAAAATTAAATATGAGCCTTAGCCTTTAATTGCTTTAATCTTACTCACTAAGTGAACTTTTTTACCCCCACCCCCAACTCAAAGCTTCCGATAACATGACCTGAAGGGAAAAATATAGCTATGTATTTTAGGCAGGTATAAAGCCTTCATTAACAAAAACAAAAAAGAGGAAGGGGAAGTAGACAATTCTCGTGTCCAGACCAACCAAACAGCCACCAACTCCAGCTAACAAGAGCAGTGCCTTTGGCTCAGCTTCATAAAATATGTAAAGTCAGTTCTGTTAGAAGACAGTGAAGTTCCTGTTTTCAGTGCTATAATAAGGAAACCTGTCATCTTACCAGACAAATTACTAGAAAATGGCTTGTGTACTCTCAAGGGGACAGAGCCTTTGCTCCTTGCGTGGGCAAACCTCAGTGAACTCAGTGACAGCTTTACTTGAACGCAAAAGCTGTGTTAAGAAGTACTTCAAAGAAAAATTTAATTTTATACATTTCTCATATGATGAGGAAAACTGTTGATGCTCTGATGCTCTCTGTAGGCATAGATTCAGTGTTGTATGGGAGAAGGGCTAGAGAAAAGGTATTTTACCAGCAAAGGCATGGGACAGGCATGTGACTTACGAGTGGAACATCAACGAACGAGTGAGCTACATGGGCGCTCTCAAATTTCTGCCAGTATTTGACTGGCACCACATCAACATACTCATTTTCTAGAAAAAACAGTGAGCATTTAACCACATCCTTCTACCAACAAGGTAAGGCTGTGCTCACTGCCATGGATCTGCCTGTACAAGCACTGAGGGTAGAGGCAAAGAGAGTAAATATTAGAAATCACTCTGTTATTTTGAGTGCATTTGTCTGCCTGGTGCCTTACATAGAAGGCCTTATATCTTAGGGCTCTGCAGCACAAGAAGCAAGCGCTCTGTATTACACTGGAGATTTGGCAAGCACCCATTTCTGCAGGAAGAAAGCATGCAACTGTAGTCTCACCCGACCAAGACATCAGACCTCAACTTCCCAGCTGCTCATACCTCTCTTGTTCATTCCTGGGGATGGATCCGATAGCCATTCGCTACAAGAAGAGATTCACTCTCGGTGGGAAGAGAAGCTTGTGGGATTTGAGTTTCCTTTAACCTGTGCTGTCTCTCCCTGCTCTGGAGGCTGGAATTTAAAAGCTGAGGCGGAGGTGACATTGTGGGCAGGAGCAAGTGGAAAATGTGTACACTCATCCAACTGCAACCGGGTGTCTCACCTACATGTGGACATGCCTCACTCATGTGCTGTACCCCCACGGGCACTGCTCACTGCCTCCTCAAAGTGCTCCTGGTGTTTCCCCATGCAGAGATACTTGCACCAGGGATATCTGTTTGTTTATTTAGTCTGACTTCCACCTAAGCTAAATTAAAAACAACCTTATCCAAGCTCTGGGAGACCTGCACTGCACAGCTATGGACAAACTCCTGTAGTTCAGCCCAGCTGTGGCTCCTGGTTCAGCGTAAAGATCGCCAGGTTGGGGGGAGCAGGGGCTGCTTGGGACCCACATGGCTGACGTGCTGGACCTGCTGTCTGCCTCGAGTGACGCTGCATGGCACCCGACTTCGACACCTATGAAAACCAGTGGCTCCTTGCTTGGGCTAGGAAAGCATTCATGGACAAGGCCTTTTATTTCTCTTTTGGAGCGTAGCCTGTGTAGATCCGGACCTTGGATGAAAATCAGAAATGGGCATGCAGGTCCCATTCGAATAGCTGCTGACGTTACTGGAAAGTCTCCTGCTGACTTCACTGGGAAATGGATCAAGCCCCTGTATGTTTGTTTGTTTATTTATTTATTTATTACCGATTTTGTCATTTGGTCACCAGCTGAATTATTTCCACCTTTCACATCCAATTAAATACCACAAGCTGCTAGTGCAGGATTTTTTTCACAACCGGTTAGAAACCATGATAGAAAACATAACCCTGCCGCATCAGAGATGTTCTTCGTATACGGTACTGTATTTGCATCTAGGTTTCCTTGTTGTTAGCCAGTGCCATCTGTTATCTGTTTTGGTCTGCTTATGAGAACTGGTAATTTTTGAAAATTGAGAGCAAGGAAAGAACAATGGCTTTTTCCTTTGTATTTTACATCCCAAAGAAACCAACTGGATCTACACATGCATACAAAAACACACCCCTCCAACTGGCAGTATGTTAGCACATGTTTTTTTCTGTATGGAAAATTTAAAGAGACAAGGCTCATCACGGGGAAGTATTTGAATGTAATGAAATAAATCTGCGCCCCACAATGCTTGGATACTCGGTTCTGCTTTTGTCGCTCTTGGAGGGTGCTGACGCTCAGACTTGGTGATGGACTAAGCGGTGACAGCTGAGATAGTTACTGCCCTCAGCTGCACGCTCTGCCCCTCTCTTGGAAATTACTGCCCTCCTGCAGCTGGCACAACTGAACGCTTCGTGAATCCCGTTTCAGACTGCCAGACTTCATGCCAGCCTCGGCTCACGCAGATCCGTCGGCCCGTAAACTCCGGCAGCTTGGAGGCGAGTGGGCGAGCCATTGAGCCATGCCTGCTGTGCAGGTGGAAATCTCAGAAAGAAAGGGGGTGGCCAGCTGAAGGTGGTGCTGCTTCGCTTGCCCCACCGTCACGGGCCACTGGATGGGTGGCAGCCCGCAGATCACTCGCTCCTATTTTTGGAAATACAAATGCGTCTAACTCGGGGGACTCATTGTCACCAGCTACCCACCAAGAAAAGACATGGCAAAATCTCAAGTGACAAAAAGAGAACACATCCCCAGCCTTTTCTCGGGGTCCTGGGGGTTGGGTTTTGTTGTTGTTGTTGTTGATGATTGGATTTCTTCTTTTGCAACTGCCCTTCAGGGACAGTGTTGAACTGTTGTCAGCACTGACTAAACTCTGCTCCTTTGAGGTCTATTGCAAATTTTTTTTGTTGACTCCGATAGGAGGAGAAACTTTACTTTAGGATGGCCATTTCAAAATCCCTTTTGTTATAAGTGGTAAATTTAAGTCCCATGTTAAGGATGCTGTTTGTTCCATAGTTCCTAACTATAGCAGGCTATAAACCAGCACCAGGTAGTTTAACAGATTCTGCCATTTTTAGCCTGTGGTCTCGTCTGTTCCTCATAATTTTGCAGTCCCAGTTTTTCTCTTCCAAGACATGTGATCTGGATGTGCAGGGCCTTTTCATCTCCTTTTCCGTGACAGAAGCCAATTTCTATAAAGCCTCAATTTATCATCTATTAGTATACAGATCTCTTTCCCTCCCTGGTCCTTCTCCCAGGCAGTAGAGTGTACATACAGTTGTGAGAAAAATGGATCACGTCACAGGAACACATCCTTCTAGCCTGGATAATTATAAATATCTAATCCTGAACTATTAAAATGGATTTTGCTTAAAATGAAAAGGAAAATCCTGACACTCAATCTGCAAATAATTGTAGGCTGCTTAACTGGCACTTAAGTAGTTTTTCTTTGTGATATATCTGAAGGAAGAGATGGATGCACTGTCAGAATTAAAAGCTCTCTCGGTACTTGGCCACATGTTTCTGCTTTGGTCCCCAGCCTGTTACATTGCTGAACAGAGGATAAAGCCTGGTCTAACAGAGCTTCATATACAACACAGCCTCCAGGGGACATGGGGAAAAAAGTGTATCTTTCCAGGGTTCCTTTTTACCAAAGAGCTGGCTTGGACTTGGATTCAGCCAAATTTTGCAGTACCGTGTCCTGGCTATAAAGCCTAATGATCCAGAGGTTCATTAACATGATCTGCAGGGGATGTACATCTATCAGCATTTGCACAGCGGAGACAAAGACAGTGAGAAACTGGAGCTCACCTATCTTTCTATGCCAGGCTCCAGTAGGGAAGGAAATATGTCATTGAAGATTGGTTGGGAAGGGTTGGATCCTGGAGGTTTGCAACTAGGTTGATCTCGGCCTTTGAGATCAAAAGGGTCTCAGGTCTATCAATATTTCAGGATGCCACAAGCATAGTCAAGCTAAGCATTATAAACTCTTTTGTTAATCCTCCCCACCTCCCCAGTGGCCATTGACTGGACCCAAGTAACATTCCCAAAACACAGTTTACCCCGCACATGTTTATTATCAGAGCAGGCCCCTGGATAGTCGGTACATCAAGACCCTCCTACCGTTGTGTGCACAGCAAGTCAGGTGAGGGTCAGCTGAGATACCACCAACTGCTGGAGAGGTTTCTTGTGGGGCAGGGAGTGAGGCAACATCAACCTCCTGAAAAAGCCTTTCTGCTCTAAAACCAACACAGCTCTGGCAGTCCCTTCTGCCACATAAAACCTTACCAGCCCTCCCCTCCCAAAAAGGAAACAAGCAGAATTTAAGGCACTGAATCCAAAAAAGCTCAGCTCTGCAGAACTGAGTCTGAGAAAGAATAAATGCCAGAAACTCTATGAAATCCACCAGGGACTTTGCTATTGATTTTGCACTGCAGATGGTCAGACGTTATGGTAATGTGGTAATGTAAAACCTATTGCTAGATTCAAGGTGGGTGATTCAGCTCAAGCATTGTGGATTAACTTCACAGAATGCCACTCCTGATAGTTCAAAACCAGCAGTTGCTAGTGTCGGATCGGGAGGATGTGGCCCTGACTCCGTCTCCACAGAGATTTGAAAATCCACTGGCAAAGCTTTAACTTGTCTTCTTCAAAAGACAATGGCAGATAATGCTTTAAAATAGTCTTTGTTTATCTTTTATTCTTTTGTTTCTAATGGACTCCTTCTGAATTTGAAAATAACTTCCTCTCTACTTTTGTTCTGATTTCGCTGGTGGGAAGAAACTGAAACATCTGAGCTATGTCAAGTCAGAAGAAATGTCTGCAAAGCTAATATGGTTCAGGAAGCAGCATTTGATCACTAACTGTTGCCACAGGGCCGGCAGGAGCTGGGCACACCGCCTTTGTGGGAGCTCTGCCATCGATTGCATGGGCCCAGGATCTCTGTTTCATTTTTATAGAACTGTATGAGTGATAAACAAAAGAACAAGTTACTTGGTCTCCAAATAATATTTGGATGTCCTACTCTTCTGCTGTAGGAAACCAGGTTCTTAGTTTTCTGGGAAAAGTATGGCCAAGCACTTTGTCCACATGGTAACCATCAGCACAGGTCAATAATACTTGCCAAGGTGGACAGTCATAAATGTCACAATTCCATCCTTGTTCAGTAATATCTAATCCTTTACAGGGACTTACATTCTTGGAATATGCATGGCAGAAAGTGTCTCTGTTTTTGCAAACAACGCCCTGCCCTAACGATGCACTGACCAGAACATTTCTACATATTAGGAAGGAAGGGTTTTCCCCCACAAGAGGGGCTGCTCCAGGAGCTGCTGGGTAAAAAGGGGCACCTGTTATTTTGTGGATGCATCATAAAAAATATAGTGGATCTTGAGGGTCAGGAGGGCACCGGAAGGCAGCGAAGGCAGAATAACCAGAGGGGGAAACGGGATACCTTTGACAGGAGTGAATCGAAAGGCTCATCTACTCCCAGCTCCTCATAAATGATGCACGCAGGATGTGGTGATGCTGGAACCTCGCGGGTTATTCTGCTACAGGCAGTAGCTCACATTGCAATTTATCTACCCTTTAGCCGAGAAGAGAAGGAGCATAGATACGATCTGAAACCCAGTTCCATCCTAGCATGGTTAAAGGAAACAACTCTGTTGAGGATATTAGAGGGGAATTCCTCCACTGATGACAACATGAGAAAAACATTATCTTAATATTAATCTTATCTTCAAAAACTTATGCTGCTATTTTTTGAAAACTGAGACTTGGACCACTTATCTAGCATGGCTACATGAGTTCAGTTAGAAACTGTAGACTCTGTCAAAATATTCCAGTCCTCCAAGAAGTGTCACCCATACATATAAAGTTGAAATGTTTCACGTGAAGCCATTTTCAGAACTCTAAACACCTCTATGGTACAACTGCACTCAGTTCAACATTTTCAGTGAGATGATTTCCACAGCAGTATTTCCACATTCAGTATGATCCCTTGAAAATGACCAGCTCACAATCCGATGTGAAAAATTAAAACATCACATGTTTTCCCCCTAGCTGCAATAGCGAAACAAATGCCTATTTATAGCAGCAGTTTTCTGTAAAAGTTATCTATCTACTCAAAAAAAACCCACCGTGCTGGCTTTTTCTGGGCACATTTGCATCTGTGCTCTTTGTCACAGTCAGACTACCTTCTTGCAAACAGCAACACAACTATGCTGTATCCTACAACCAAAAGAGCTGGGCCAAGCTTTGGTAACAGTTTCACCCTTCTCAGACATCTCCAGTGAAATTGGGCTCACGGGAGCTTACCTGAAGGTGAAATTGTTCCCACTGAGTGGAGTGGAGCCAAAACAGCTGCTGATGAACTTACTTCCTTCATTTGATTGTTCTTGTTTCATTTAACTGCAAAATTAATTTCTTATCAGTGTTGTCCTTCAATAGAGAATGCCTAATCTTTCTTTTCTTTTCACTTTGTACATCTTAGTCATCTCTGACAAAGAAGAACAAAGGACTGAGTAATCTTGATCACAGTCATGAGGTTTGACTCCACTTTGCACAATCACATTAATTTCCTTTTAAAATTTGCAATTATTTATTTGCAAATTTAAAAATTTGATTTTTCTTATAGAGCTGCCAGAGATTTCCACCATTCATCCAAAACATTTCAAGACTTATCATTCCAAACTGCGGTGTACAACATCATCTCCTGCCTCTGCTGTAGAAGAGTGGCAGCAGTAGCCATCGGCCTTGTCTATTCCAAGGAAGAGCAGCCGTAGGTGTGAAAGCTTTCCTTGTAGCTGGAGGCACATACAGAGGTTTTGGGTGGTACCCCATGGAGGCGGTGATCACTAAGCTCCTTGGCACTGTTGCACTAGATGAGGATCTCACCCGTCATCCCACGGGGGATAGATCCAAAGTGCTATCCAGTGCCCCTTCCTGTAATACCTAAAGCTCCACTGGTTGCAAAAATGCAAACACTTTTTCTCTTAGGCATGCAAGTGCCTAGCTGCACTTTTTCTAATCCACAGTATCAGTGCTGTAGCTGTGGCAGCAGCAGCTAAAAACACCCAGCTCAGTACCAATGGCAGCCTTTCACAGTTGTGCAAGCCTCACACGGGCCACTTTACTGTTAGAGCAGGTTTTGCAGCCCTGGCTGAGCTCTCTGCTCCCCCAGAGGTAGCTGAGCTGGGCATTTCAAAGCTACTCCGGCAGTACGTACAGCTACATTGTACCGTGCGTGGAGCAGGTATGCGATGCCCTTGCTGCCCAGGCATTCCTCGGTGTCGGCGGCAGCCCGCTTCCCTCTCTGGACCTCAGTCCCACAGCACCCTTTTACAGCGAGATTGTGGAAGCGGGGAAAAAAAATCGGCATGCTACGAACATGTATTCACATGTATACGCAGTCAGCCGCAACACTACCGATGCTGCGATATCTTACAGTGCTGGTTGTGATCTCAAAAGTACAGTAACAGTCTAAAAGGTACAGGCAAGTTAGTTTACAATGTTAACACAAACCCCCAAACAGCAGTTCCACTATGCTCTAGAAAATTAAGTACTTCCACTCAAACAAAAAAAACCTGCTGGATCCTCTAGAGTTTGTGAACTGGTCAGAACATCAGTACTTTTAATAATAAAAAAGTCTAAAACACATTCGATGTGAGGAAAACTTTAGCTTTTAATCAAAGATGCTACCAGGAACTGTAGCTATTTTCTAGCATTCACAGAAAAAAACCCAGTTCTTTAGTCCAATGCCAGGAGCAGAGAAACTCACTGAACGGTAGATCTCGTTCCAACAAAACCTAAAACCGACATGATTTCCAGCCACAGCCCTCAGCGACATCCCCACAGCAGAGCGGCTCCCGTACCAGAGCCACGCCGGCTTCGAGGAGAAGCACCAGACGCACTCGACACAAGCCTACCTTGCACCGATGGGCTCACCACCGCCCAAGGCCGGAGCAGAAGTCCTCCGGTGGGTACAGGGCTCTGGCTAACCACTCGCTCGGGCTCTCGCAGGTGCCAAAGCCCTGGCACAGCCAACGCGCGTCTCCTCTTCTCGCAGAGCTTGTCATGAATGTCCCCGGCTGGGTCCCAGGGGAGCCCCAAAGCAGCAAAGCCCTCGGCTGCCCACCCCACCCTCCCTTTGCAGGCTCGGAGGAGCTTCCCAACAACTTCTCCTTCCCCGCTTGCTTTCTGCCGAGGAAGTTTTGGCCAAGCCGCGGGTGCCGGAGAGGGCTGGTCTCGCTGAGGAAACTCGCCTACCCCATCTAGAGGTGCACGGCAGGATGAGGAGGAACCCCCCATCCCTTTCCCGCTCCTGCCCAGTTCGGATTGTTGCTGGCGAAGGGGAGGAAAAGAAGGTTTTGTCAGGTTTGGCTGGGAGAAGGGGTGCAGGACCGTGGGGCGCAGAGGAGGGGAACGCTTTTGGGGAGCTCCCGGGAGTGGAAGGGGCGAAGGGGGAAGTTTGATGATTGAACCGGTACAATGCAGCGAACGTTGGTATGTCAAAATCAAGCTGTTCTGCACAAATACCTTGGGTTTGAGGGAACTTGGGGTGACTCCTCTGAAGCCTGCCTTGCTTGCCTACCCTTCAGCAGCAGGTTTGGGGACCCCCCCCCGGATTTTATCGGGGCAGGACAGCAAGGGAGACCCCAAGAATCCCTGGGACCTGTGAGCAGCCCAGGGCACACACAGCTCCCTGTTGCTTTTAGCAAATTCTAAAGGGATAACTTTGATGTTTTTCAGATTGAAAATGTCACAGCTAGCTTTCTGAACCACTGATTCTTCTCTTCCAGAGCAAAACAGAAATATTCTTATCCTGTTGAGCTTTCTAAAGGTTGCAAATTCTGGCTGTCAGCTAGCTCTGCTTGAGAGAATTACCAGTATTTCTGGAAAGACAGTGTTCCTTAAAATTGGAAAATGTGAAATAACCTGCTCAGATAGCATTATTTAACACTGAAGTGAAAATAAATGAAATGTGAAAAAGCCAACACACCTGCAAATGGCTTGAGTGCAACGAGGTCATAAAGGAGAAACATATCAACATTACAACTATTTTTGTGAGCATCCAACATGTAGCATGAAAAGCTGACAGTGCTTGGTAGATCAGTGGAAAATATTTCTCAAAGGAGACCTTTCAGCTTTGTTGGGATACAAGATTCATAAAATCTGTATTCTGGTATACGCTGTCCTTGCAACTCCACAGCTGACCTGACAGTCACCGAACTGTTGGGCAAATGTGTGCATTGAAAACAGGGGTGCATTCATTCTTATTTGACACATACCAAACTCCATGTTATGAATCAATGTTAAATTATAATGGGGCGTTTTTTCATTTTATTAAGAAAGATATTCAATTCAGTGGTTCCAGTTGTCAAAGACTGACCCTGGGCTACACGGCAAGATGCTTCCTTCTTATCTGCAGAGAAGAAAAGGTTATGGCTGGTATCACAACACAGACAAAACATGGCAAAGCATGGCTGACCTTTCAAAGGAGCTGTTTCTCTTAGCAGCAGGTGAATCATTCCTGAACTTAGTTCCTTGCTGAGATGAGGTTATATGAGAGACAAGGATAAAGGCGGTAATAGCTGAGCAGGGCAGGTTCACTGGAAATGATGGAATAAACTAGGAATGAGGTTGACTCCCTACAGCCCACAGAGTGCATCTGTTCTTGAGAAGAGACAAAGGCAGCAGGACCATGAGAGACAGAAGAAAGTGTGGAACAGAAGGCAGACGGAGAACAAAATCTTTTTAGCCCCGTTTCCTGTGGAAACAAGGCTCATGTGATGTTTGTGTTCCCTCCTAACAACTTTTGAATCCACTGGCCTACAAAGATATGTCCTCAGAAGTCTCTAATAATAAGCAGCTGGCTAAAGACAGTCATCTCCAATTTGTTGCCCAGATTTGGGGAAAGCCCAGTGTGAACACACCTTATGAGAAAGCAACAAATCCACGCAGAGAGAGACCTCACACGTTCTCCAGTCACCCAAAAAGCATACATCTTCTTAGACCACACAAGTCAGTCAACCCACAGGACACAAATCTGTAGGAAATCAGGATTCATTAGTTCCTGTACTTCTGGAGCAAGATGTTTTTCTGAGGATGGTTTATCATCATGGGTCTGAGAGGCACCGGAGGATTTTATGGTTTATATCTTTAAGATAAATTAGGTTATTTTTCATTCTTCTGGTTCTCCCAGTCTTCTAAGCAGAAGGCAATCAAAAGCCACAACCAGAATGTGCTCTCAGCTGTTTAGCAGCCCTGCTGATCTCAGGGCACCCAGGCCGTGCCTAGGGTAAAAAAAAAAAATCACAATGCAGTACAGGTGCCCAAGGTCCTGCCTCCGAGTGAGCAGCTCGTGGTTTGGTCTTGAAGTCCACGTCCTACCAAGGCTGACAGCTGGCCCAGAGAAGCTGCTCGGCAGGGGTGCCGAGTGTGTGCCCTTTGCAGTGGCAAAGAGCTGTGTGAAAAAAGCTGTCCCAGTCGCAGTGGAAAAGTAAGTATGGAAGAAAAGGAAGAGCTACCTTTGTCAAAGGGCCTCCAAAATGCAGGCATTTTTTTAAGTTGTCACATTGATGCCTGGCATCAGGTATAGGGCTGAAAGGATTAACTCCCCCTTTCAGCCCCTATGACATCTATGTGTGTCCACCTACCCTCTGACACATCTGAAATTCCTACCCTGAGACCCAGCCAGAACAAGGGGACTTGCAAGCATCAGTGCCAAAAGAAGTATACGCGGCCAAAAGGAAGGAAAGGAGGATTGGGTGGTGATAACCTATGGACACAGCCATCTGGACTTACTGCTTACCTTTTCTATCAGGATGGAGGGCTCTGTGGCACATGGATATCTGTTGTCATGTAATCATCCTTCCACCCTACCTTTGGTCACGTAAGAGGCAGCACGAGGGCAGAGTATGTCACTGAAATATTCCTTAGGTTTATCCAAAGGGCCTGTGTCTTCCCTCAAGCCATGGGAGAGGTAGGGTAACAGGAAAAGTGCCTGCACTACATGTCCAAAACAGACAGTGGGTTTGCATTCTTGCTGCTGTCATCAACTAAGTAAGGCTGATGGGACTCTCCCTTTTGCATTTTCCGTCCTCTCCCTTTTCTGCAGGGGCTGGTATTCCCCTGCCCCACCGTGGTGCAGGACACCAGTGGCCAGAGATGGTGACACAAGGAGGAGGAGGAGAAGGAGAGAGCATTATGAGACACTTTGGTCCTTGGAGATGCTTTCTCTTTTTGTGGTAGAAAATCATCTGCTTTATACCTAAAGCTGAGCCATCTAAAGACCTCTTTTGTCTCCCAGAAGTTGTGATGTTCATGTTCTTGCAAAACGAAGGGCTAAGAGAGAAAAATACTGTAAGAAGGAAAAGTAAAATAATTGAACAGAACATCCTAGGAATGAAAAGGCAGCACTTCTGGGGCTGTGCTTGATAAAGGGCCCCTTTCCCAGAGCTTACATTTCTTTCCCAAAGCACAGAATTGCAAGCACACACCTGCAAAGGACTTCCATCTTCCATTAGTATCCCACCTGCTTCAAAGGCTGGACTCACTGATGTTAAACTGATGACTACATGTGAGTGTGCTCACCCTGGGCTTCTAACCTTCTTCTTTTCCTTCATAATCCACCCAGTCCCCTCAGTCGGGTTTGTTGCAACACTTAGCACCACTGTCAGCCCTTCTCCCCCAACACTTTCTACCTCCATGTGGTTGGCAAATAGGTTCTGCCCTTCACGGGTTCTCTTCTGTCCATGAACCACAGCACTCCCTTTCAGCTGCTGCATTTTTTTATTAGGTCTGAGAAAACACACATGGATGCTGGTTTGTGTAGAGACTAGTCTGAAAATGGTTTCCTACAGCCAGAAAGGTTTGATTTATTTCAACCAGTATCTCTCAGAGATTCTTCATATTTTCCTGACTCACTTCTCCAGTTGACTCATTACAAGCCCTCAGCTTCACAGGTAGCTGGGAAGAGAAGCTGATTACCAATAGTCACAAAACCCTATGTAGCATTTGGAGAACTTCTTCCAAATCATTAGGCAGACTATTCCAGGCTAGCTCATTCAAATAGTTTTCTTATTTTCAGAATTATGTCTCTCTACGAGGAAGGCAGCAAGCATCTGAAAACTATGAAGCAGTTAGCTTAGCTCAAACACCAACAGTAACCATGCTCTTGTGTTTGTAATAAATATTTGAAATAATTAACAACATATTTCTGTGCCTTCTAGAATGTATGTAATTAACAAATGTATTAATCATGACTCCTTTCCTAGAAGGAAGACCTCATGCCAACTACTGCAGAAGTAGTTAAACCAAAACCAAATGAAACCACACTTTCCCTTGCTGCTGAGAGAGAACATTTTATATGCTATATGATATTTTCTTCAGAGTCTTTCAAAAACTCAGGCACACTTTGGAGAACACAGGAGGATGGATCCAAGGACAACCCTTTCGCAAATGTCCGAAAAGCCAAGGGAAGAGAGGAAGCTGGGAAAGAGTTATAGCTGAAGGGCCAGGAACAAATGGAGTACAGGACACTTGAGATACGGTGTTGTAGGAGCTTGCGTTGAAAGTACTCTTAAGAGGCCTCTTCCTGCATTACAAATGTCTATTGGAGTTTTACTACCGATTTAATAAAAAGATTGGATGCTAGGACAGTCAGTAGCTCAAGCTCTTTTGAGCTAGACTTTGGATATAAAATTTTAAACCAGGGATCAGTGGGTATTTACTGTGTTACACTGTATTTCAGTTTCGATTTGTAGCTTCATTCTCCGCAGTATCTTTGTTCACATGTATTGTTTTGCATTGTAATTCTGCACTTTTGCATATATGTTGTCCTTTTCTATAAATTGACATTTCTGTATTTACTGTTGCAAAATTACTTGCTTTGCCAAAGTCCTTCCATATAGTTTCACTTAGTTTTTTCCTTGATGCATACTCTCTAGAGAAGACATTTGTCAAATGGTTGGTTTCTTTTCCTTACCGTATTCATATTTCTAAAACTTTGTCACATTTTGTGAGGTTTTATTATTTGGGGAGGAGAGAGAACTGTGAGTATTAAAGAACATTAATCTCTGATGCTTCTGGATTTGTTATTTGTTGTTCCAAACTTTTGCAGTACTAGGAGAGATTCCTTCCACCTTCATCTTTGATGTTCTTGCCTACCTTATTTAATTTCAGAATTTCTCTGCTGAAATTATCCAAGACAGAAGATGCCAATGTCAGTTTCTTTATCCCCCTAACCTTTACGGTAGCCCTTAGGATATGTATGTATTCAATGTAAGTTATGCATACTTACACACATGCTGATGTTCTGTCCAAAATCAAGAAGACAATGATGTGAGCTGACCTTGTATTTTCTCTATTTTTTCAAAACAGCCCAACCTTATCAGCGCATCTACTTTTGGTATCAAATTGTCAGAGACAATAACAGTTCTGCAAAGTCAGACTACAAGTTCCGTAGTCACAGAAGAAAGGGAGCAATTTTGCCTATGCTAATATTTAGCAAGGTCTTTCATTAGGAAACCCTTAGCATAACCCAGATTTTGGCTTAAGGATTTAAATTTTGGAGAAAGGAAAATTTGTAGTTTTCTTTTTACTACTATCCACACTGATCTGAGAGAGGTATGAGTCTCTGAATATTGCTATTTACATTTTCATGATGAAATATGAGTTATTCAATTCTCCAAATTTTCTTCCTGCAGTGAATGTGCTCCAACACTGTGGAAACTGGACAAACTTTTTTCCCTGTAATTATTTCTTGGTAGTGTTACTGGCCTTGTAGTACCGATCTGAAAGGAAGAGAAATCTTCCTCCTATGCTTTTAGTGGCCCATCTCTGGTGCACAGGAAGAATACAAGAGCTAGGAAGAAACATGAATGTGAGTGGAGGGAGGAGAGAAAAGAAGGAAAGGAAGAAGGCAAGGTACAGGGCAATGGTTAGGTTGGAGGGAACAAAGAAGAGAAGGGAACAGTGACAGGCTGGAAGGATGGGAGCATTAGCATAAAAGGAGAATAAAGTGATGAGAATTAGCAAGAAGAACAAGATGAGGGAAAACTTGCAGAGGGAGAGAGGGAGAGAGAAAATTGGGAATGACCAAAGGTCAACATAATTTCAAAGGATTGTTGTTTATTTTTCCAGTTTTTTTTCTTTTGAGATCTGAAATTAAAATTTGGAAGCTTCTTGGGTCCATATGTACATCCATGGCTGGACACCTCGGTACCCACACACATGCTTGCGAAGGGACGAGGGGGCACAGTACGAGACCAGGAGTAATGTGGCAAAGCCAGAATTCATGGTATGCCCACAGTGAAAGTTGCTTCTGCAGCTTCCATCCCCAGACACTGGAGGTGTACCTGCCCCCGTCGATGTACACTGAACAGGTAGCTCTTATAGCAGTCCTTTTTTTCTTCCTTATGCACTGTGCAAGCATGAACATTATTAAGGACACAACAGCAAGCCCTGCTACGCCTGTATTAACTTTCTTATGGACGTTGCCAAGATACTATGGATGTCACTTGTAAAACACTCAGTATTCGAGAGCTTTGCAAGCATATTGATTGTATCTCCAACTTCTCCCTAAAACAGGTGGTGTTAGCCTGATTTAATAGAAAAGGGAGGGAGACAGAGGATAAATGATGATCAAATATGCCCAATAATTTCAGGTGTTTGATTTCAAATGCCTCAGGACTGATTATTCAGGGTACATCACAGTATACAGCACTTGTTATATACCAGAGAAGCTTGCGGTGACTTCAGTGGCAGCCAGCACAAGAGCTTATCGCTCTGTCAGCCTGTATTGCGCGTCTCGTGGGAAGCAGGGTAATAAGGCAGGGAGCCCCTGAGACAAGGTTGTGTCGGAGGCAGAGTTTCCAGGACAGCATTCAGCTGCCTGAAGTGTGAAAATGCTCCTTCTCCTCCTGCATAGCTTTGCCTCTACCTTTGACAACTCCTATGACTAGGAGCTTCACTTGTTTAGACACTACAGTGGAGGAGGCAAAGTCTAGTAAAAAGCACAGTACATTAGCATACAATTAAACTGAATACTGTAGTTTGCACTTGCAAAGTAATTTGAGTTAACTCTTTAAATTCAGTCCCAGATGCCTAACTCTGCCTTATCTTGTGTAACCCCTGCCAGTCAGGCAAAGTTAGTCTCCAGAACTGTCATACTCTTCTTGTGACTTCTTATACTCAGTTTGCACAGAAAAATAAACCGATAAGAGTATAAGACCCAAATTATTCAAAAACACTTTACTCCTGATTACCTCAGGAAGAGCCATAAGCTTTCCTGTCCAAACAGGTAACTGAAACCCTGCAGGATGCCCAGGAATCCAGAAGTTTCACACTTGATTGCCAGAGGACCACTTATCTGGTGTTTTTAAGTAGCACAAATAATGAATTTCTTATATCACTAGCATTTATAAGATCTGAAGAGACAGCCAAGAAGTAGTAGGCATTGGAGGTGCCTGAATGATGAACCACCCTTCCTGGCACCTTCCGCTTTTGATGGACCAGGCTGCATCCCTCAGAAGTTATCTGAAACTCGATCTCACCACAGCAAGCCCTGCCACCTGGCAAGAGCAGTAGTCACCAGCATACTGAAGCATATATTTCACTGTTACACTTACGGGGAGTTATGTGAGGTATTTCTTTACTTGGTTGTCCTCTTCAAATGGCTACAGGATGCTAAGGTCATTTAGCCACCTAAGAAGTGAATTAACTTGCAAGAACTATTTTTAGACATTTCAATCATGACCTGAGCCTGTAAATGCCTTGCTTTTGGCATAAACCAGGAGGCTTTCAGCCTGGAGTTTGTTTTTCTCCATTGTATGTAAGCGTTGAATAAAACACTGGAGTAATCTGACTTGGAGGAATTGCTTAGAAGGGGTAACTGGCAAAGTGTTTAAAGCATTTGTTATAATTTTGATCATTTTTTGATATAAAATACATGACCATCACTTGACTTTAATTAAATAAAAAAGTATAAATGGGGCGTGAATGGTTTTGCCCTTACAAACATCTTTCAAAATGAGGTTTCTAAACTGGTGGTGATTTGAGCCATTGGTTCAAACCCAAACTCTAATTGAAATTTGGATCATAAAATTATGGGTAAAGCTAACCACAATGATGTCACAATTTGTCACTTAAATTGTGGAAAAAATCAAAGAGGCTTAGGTCATAAATCTGGCCAAAACAAATTTCTAGGTCTAGCAGAATATCCTATTCCATTCACTACTCAACTGGTGTCCACGCTTTTTCTCCAGAGTGACAGGAGAGTTTAAATTCACATCCCTTAAAATCAATTACACTTTTATTACTCTTAATATATGTAATACAACTTTAATCTAGGAAGCTTGTATTAAGAGGAAGTATTCAGGATGCTTTTCCAAATACGTGCTTGTAGCACATTTTTCAAAGATATTGCAATGAATTTCCATGTTGTTTATAACCTCCTCCTTGGCAGATTACTTGCCTTCATGGATGTAGATGGTTTGCAGACTTGATTAATATTTTAATACAGTATTGTATCCCCTGCAATGTATGACTGTGGCATTTACTAACTTTCAAAATACATAACAAATTCAAACTGTCAGCTGGTTAAAAAGACCAAACCTAGCCTTGCAATAATACTTCTGTAGGAGTGCAGATGATTTAAGGTTAGCAGGTAGTCAGGAGGCATGGGCGACACCACCATCTGCACCACCTACTACCCACTGACAGGCTGTTCTCCGAGTACCCTTCTTGTTTCCATTTTAAAGGTAAACTGTAAGGCCATGTGCTTGCTCAGAGGTAGGATCCCAGTTCTGTTTGTCCTGAAGCAGCTCATTACCTCTCTGAGACCCGAACCCCCCTTCCTTACCTAGCCTTTGGTTCCTACAACGTATCAACTGAGCTGCTTCGGATCCTCTCCCAAAAGGAATCCAAAGCTTTTTCCAGAATTATTTTAAAATGCTAATTCCTGGAAAAATTACCTCAGGATAGCAGGTGTACGTAGGTGTGTGAGAGGTGTGTGTGTGTGTGTGTGTTTCTCTTTCCAGCACAGCTAACACCACCATATTCAAAGTACTCCCTTGGTACGCAGGACCTGAATTAAACTGGGGGCTTACACCAAGACCTCTTCCAAGCATTTTCACTGCTTGCTGGTTAAAGGTTTTCATCTTCTTTATTTTTCCTTTTAAACTAAAGGGTGAAGACAGAGAAAACTGGATTGAGGTGCTGGCAGCAGCCAAAGATTTTGTTTTAAACCAATGCATTTTTCTATGCTTTCTCTGGCCCATGGTCTTGATTGCTCTGGGCAAGACTCCTCAGTAACATTAGTGAGCAGGTAAATAGTGTCCATGAAGCCAATGAGCTACTGTCGAAGCAACTACTGTTCAATGACAGTGGAAAACATCTCTGTGCTGGCAGCTTGTACAGATGTCTTGAGATCTTGTGCCTGAAGAGGAAGGTATGGGAGCCAGTCTGGCCCTCTGTTTGTATCTTGAATTGACTTTGAAAACACATTCACAAAATGTTAAACTTGGGAAGGCAGAATGAGGGTCATGAGGTCATACCTGGTGCATGGTACCGTAGGCTGGACTGATAGATCTCACTTGTGCCACTCACTTCAGCGTCCACGCTGGCTGATTTACAGTCATACTGACTTCTCACTATGTAAATACTGGCTAAACTCTTCCAAGGGTCTCCTTTGGACATTTTCTTTCTACAGCTTACGCAGGGTCTGAAATGCCTCCCTTGTTTTTATATCCTTGAAAGGTAGAGAGCAGTTCTCTTCGGTTAACGATCTGAAATTAAATTCTCTGGCTGCAGTGCACCCCTTTCTCTCTTTCCACCCACTCCCTTTGCAATGTTCCTGTGTCCTTTGCCTTCCTGTTGCAATACTACCCAGATGTTTTACTCTGTTAACCACAGAGATCAACAGGCCAAATGAATTGTTTGCTAGCCAAATATTATGCAGGTCTACTCCAGAAGTTCACGGGATAGCTGGACTTTATTTGTGGTACATGCTGGACAAACAAAAATTAAGTTGCTTTCCTAATGGCTCTACCTATACTGCCATATTCACTTGAGGCTCGAGCTTGTATTTAAGCCCAAATTCCCCCATTATCTTAGTGCTTTATATACTGGTCCATGTCATGACTCACATCTGGAGCGAGCCAGCTGCTCACCGGTCAGCCAAGTGCTCAGAGAGACAGGGAGGTAGAGGACATCAACAAATTTACAGATGCAAGAGGCTTAAGCCACAGTAAACTCACACCAGCACTTTGGTACCCAACAAAGACCTTACAGACAGCTGAAGAGGCTATGCAAAGAGCAGGGAGAGCAGCACGAACAGAGAGAGTGGCCAGGACGTACTGCAGAGACTCCTCACCCTACACACCCACAGCAACAGCACAGCCTGGTCTGCAAAAACACAAACTTGTCTGTAAAATTATGAATAATTGAAGACTTGGTAAACTTTTTGTTTTCTCCCCCTTGCTAATGCTACCTTTGCTTCTATAACGCATCCCGATGATCTTAATTTGTAATTTAGGAGAGACATAATTACTGTAATTGTTAAGAAAAGTTAATTTAAATGCTTAGCAGAGTCAGTGACCCAACATGCTCTACAAACTGCTAAGGTTGGGCACAGAAGAATGTAATCTTAATGTACTGGATTTCTTTCCTTCGGGCAAATACAGGGCCAAATGTTCAAAGCTGCTTCTTAAATTGCACACACAACATCTGAGGAGACTTCTGCCTACGTGTAAGAAACCTGATTTGCATGCACAAATACATCATTTAATTTAAACATATCCACCATTATTTTCACACTAAGGGAACATGCAAAATGATACCCAGATAAACACTGCAGGCAATTTTCTATGCTTCTTTCACATGAATAAAAATACTAAATATTGTACTGTAATTTTTCTGACCTAATCCTTCAGAGTACCCTGTGAAATGAGAACTCTGGGTTCTGCATCTACATCTGCAGCTTGTGATCCGCTGGCTTGATGAAGCCCATGCTTTCCTTGCAGCAGTGCTGTTAGGCCTAGTTAATGACTGACATATTTTGAGATTCTTGATGGAAAGCCGTTCTAGGAATATTACTCCTCTTTTAAATACAGTTAAACATCACTCCCAGCATGTTCATTTTCTAAAAACCTTAGAAAAATTTTTCACTCTTAGGCTTTTGGGTCTTTCTGCATGCTTTTCTACCCGCTTGCTTTAGACTAAAGTAGGCATTTCCATCCCCTCTAGGGCACCACATTTCAAATTCTGTTCTCCAGGTAGGTAAGAAGAGTAAGAGTGCTCCAGCACTGGAAGACCATACTCAGCAATTTCAACAACCTTGCCAGTGCTTGGGAAGCCTAGAAAAAGGATGATTTGAATTCAGATTGGGCAAGGGGTGGGTGTGCAAAGCAGATTGGGAGAAAAACCTGGTAAGGAAAGATTGGAGACTGAGGACAGAGAGGGAAACTGGGACTGGGAGCTGGGTAGCACGACTGGGACCGGGAGCTGGGAAGAAAGACAGAGGCTGAATGAGATTTTTAGTGGAGGGGACATGGGAGGAAGGCATCAGATACAGGCACCCACTGTAGTGAAAGGTGGGGGGGGACTGAGGAGGTGCATGGATTTGGGAAGCAGTACAGAGGGGTGAGGCGAAATAAGTCATTCAGATAATGACCGCAGCCAGTGCCAAAAGAGGGAGAACTGAGGTGGGCCTGGGAACTGATGCTGACCCAGCATCACTAAAGAGTTCACAGCAGAATGGGTTTTGCTGTCTAGGTTTTATCCACGTAGTACCAGAGGCAAAAGTGGTGTTCTGAGACATAAAAACCCCAGAAGTCCTAGCTTATGGTGCGAACAGTTTGAACTGCCCTTAACATCTCTACTTTATCTGGGTTACACTGTAGCACCACAAGCTGAAATGTAAACAGTCTGGATATAACTAGCGATGATTAATCAGTCATTTTCTCAGAAACGCCTCATCCAAGCAGCACCAGCTGTGCTCCCGTTAAATCCACTAAGAAATCTACGCTTCATTACAAAAGCTGCATTTTCCATAAGGCTCCCTGACCTCCCCCCAAAAGCTCTAAACATCCTCCCCTCGCCTCACGCGGCAAATGCAGCCGGCACAGCTGCGCTGAGGAAATTCGGGAACCGACGGAGGATTCTCCCAGAACATGCATTTGGTGAAAGCGAGCCTGATCTGGACCAGGCGTCGGGGCTGCCGAGGGCCTGGGTCGGGCTGCGTAGCTGTGAAGGTGCTCCTACACCCTGGGGCTGTGCCAGGCAGTCAAAAGAGGGATGGCAGACCCCACAGTCTGGCAGTAAATCAGCTTCTGTGCGGTAAGATTTTGACACACAGGCATAGCCGCCTTGAGCAGCGAGGCGACTTCTTGCGCCTGGGAAGCGGTTGACACCTGATGCTTCAGACATGGCTTAGAGAACTTGATACTATGGCATGAAATTTCCAAATACAAAGTATTTTCCTCAGTTTTCAGTGCATGTTTTTCATAGACATCAGCTGGCCTCTTACCTTCAAACAGGCGGAAAGGACAGCTAGCATCATCCAGGTTTCTCTCCGCTCACCAATGGGTCAGTCTTTTCAGCCTCTGCGCATTCCTCCTCGTTCTCATCATCTCTTGGCCCCCATTTCCACCACATTTTTTCAAGGTAAGGTTATCACAATCAGCAATTTTTAATTTATTCCCTCACCACACAAAAGGTATAGGCTGATAAATGGACAGTCCTGGGTTAAATCCCTGACCCACATAGGCTGATGATTAAAATTGTGTCAGGACCTATCCCAGCGACCAAAACACCTGGGTCCTTCAGCAGGCACTGGATCAAACTCCACAGCTAAATAACCCTTAGGAAAAAAAACCTTGCTAAAACGTAATGACATCCAGAGTCATTTTAGTTCCCACCGTGCCCCCCTGCCTTCAGCTGCTATCTCACAAGGGAGAAGACCTCGTTCACAAGTCTTGTGTCTTAACTGCCAGCCCCATTCAGATGCCCCAGATATCGAGGGCATGTCAGATGGCAGTAAGCACCTGTTTGTTTTAGACAAAATAAACCCAGCACCAATCTCTCTCATTTTTTTCCTTGTGAACTTAATGTGAATTTAAATATACATAAATCTCGTATGCTTGCCATTCCATGGTGAGTGCTGGAGGCAAAATCTCACCCATGCATGCAATATTAAGTCACTGTGGCCCATCTGTATTTGTAGAGAAGATGAAAACATCAGTCAGTATGGACAGATTCTGTATCTAAAGGAGTAGAGATATTTTACTGGTAAGTGGTTAAAAGTCAAAGTTCTATAAAATACCTGCAAATTTGCAGTACTTTAAATTGGTCTTTCCATCATAGGACATTAACTTCACCTGTAAATGTGCTGGTCTGTTGGTAGATATGTTGCCCTTTTTTGCTTAGTGTGATTTATTTATTCACTCTCCAGAGTCTAATTATAGCTTCGCTATTATATAATAAGTTTGAACTCTTTCCCTGTAGACATAACCTGCAGGATCTGGGGGCATGAAATTTAATCATCTTTGATAATTATATGATGGCACCCCTGAAAATTAAGTTAGAGCAGCTGCAAAACATGTGAAATAACGAGACTTATCTATATTACAGTCCTGATGAAATCTTGCGGAGACCTTACAATACACTTTATTGACCTTCTCTGGGGTACTATTATAATACATCCTATGTCAGATCTACATCACTGTAATTGAATTTTAGAGAATTTCTGTGATGACTCAAAAATTGAATCTGCTCCCTAGTGCCTTTTCTTTCAATACAATCTAAATCCTTTTTTCATTTCCCCTTTTAATTATGAAGGTGGGGAGACTAGGCAGAAGCGTTACCAGTCTTCCTTGGCCTAGAGCCCTTTGCTTATGCTAACATTTTCCCATCAGAGACCAAATAATGACTATGTTTTCTGCAGGATGGGCTCAGGAAGTTTTCTACTATTTTACATATGGCAGGCAAGTGACTGGCACCACCACAGCCTTCATTTCAGCATTCAAGCCCTAGCACTGCTCTACAGTAGCCAATTGCCTGTCCCCAGTTGGACTCCACTGTGCCTTATGTACCCCATTCCAGTGAGGAGACATTGATGATCATCCTCCCTGCTCAGCGGCCAGCTGAGTGGGATGGGCTCACGAGAAGTCAGATCCGACTTGCACAGTGAGGGCAACTCCCTCCTGGCATGGCTTAGCCCAGGTGCATCTCTATGTATTAACTTTAGACATACCTACTGCACTTGGAACATATCAAAGGTTTTGGGAAAGCCTGTAATGTACCTTCAGTTTTGGCCTCTATCCAAAGGCACGTCTCTACAGACTTTCAAGAAGGTAGTAGTGATGTTTCAACCTGGTGGCGTTCTGCAAATGGTTGCTGTTGTGGCTCCCTCTCTCTTCATCCCAGGGGACTTATATACTTTGTTAATGGGCACAGACAAAAAGAATCAAGAGGAAGTAACGATACACTTTTTTGAAAGCCTGCTTCAAGAATCCAACTGACCAGAGTTACTGTACTGTGGAAGATGCAGCCAAACCACTTTCTTTTCTAATAATGGTTTTCAATAACGGCAAGCGAGGGAGTGTGCATTGAGTACATGGCGTTTCGCCTGCTGGGAGAGCCAGTTAGATAGCTTTCTCTGGATGGTGCCGGGAGACCCCATCTTTCCATGTGTCTCCAGCTATGCTGGATTTCTCCTTATAACTGTTTTTAAGAGAAAAACTCTAAGTGTATTTATAAAACGTCTCTTCCTGATGGGAAGAAATTGTCTCAGTAGTTATGGAGCAAATGCATGTTACTGGTTACCAGTCTCCTATTTTGAAGGCACAACCTCTCCCTCCTTCCCTCTATGATGTGAAATCCTCCTCAAGGGACAGTGCCACCACCAGGGATGTGGCATTTCCCAGCAGAGCGTACGCTATTTGCTTTCAAGTCTCTCCACTAAAACCAATTTACTTCTGCCATCGAATACAACAGACCTATACAGAGTAAAGCACGAGGAGCACAGTTTCTTATTGTGGTAGGGTATTGGGTCTTGCCTTGCACTCTTGCGTCCTGGCACAGTTGGTGCACAGAGTCCGATTTATACCTCTCCGCGTCAAATCAATGTCCGATGGCCCCGCGAATTGCCGTACGTGCTCAGGAGCTGTCTGGCTGCAAATGAGTCTGCTCCCTTATCTCTCCTCTCTCATGAACAGTGACAGAACTGTGTAATAAAACCTCTAAAACTGGATCTGGTTAAAATCATTTGCAACCATGCTTAGATGAAACTAGAGAGTCTTCCTCTTGCTGCCTCTCAGAGTTTTTCCTTTCTTCTGGAACTGTCAAGACAAATAATAATACTAAAATCTGTCACTTCATGTAAATTTTCTACTTGGTACAGAACCACAATAACAGTGTTGGGGAAAAAAGTATTTATCAATAAAAAATTTCCTATCTTTGCACTCTTTCAGGCACTTCTGATCTTCTGTAGGCTACTTTTGCCTCAGTCCTCTTCTTCCTTTTTTTGCTCTTAAAAGGCAAACCAGATGCATTTGTAATTCTTGTGTTCGATGGGAAATATCCCATAAACGTTCTGAGAACACAAGCTATTTTTGTAGCTGAGCAAAGCACGGTTATGTCTAGGCCAGAGCAGGAAGCAGCAGCTGGCAAAGAAAACCAGAAAGGGCATGGCAAGTTTATAGCAAACGCAGCAAATACAGACCAAAAATGCACAGGGTGTGTCATTATCATTATAAACAAATTTTAAAGAAACCATGTTTTCACTTCATTCTCACCCTGAACAGTTTGTGATGTTCGTAAGTATGCTACAGATGTAGCTATTGTAACCATAACTGTATATACTATGCCAATCTCTATGGCTTAAGTAAATGTTCAGTGCATTTGATGAAATCAGGCACTTGGAGTACCTGTTGGTTTTCCACCCTGCAGAAGGCACATTTTTGCATGTTCCAGAAATGAAGTAAATACCTCATTCCATGAATACTTCAGTGAGTCTTACACTGAAGTTTGCCCACAGGAGAACTGGCTTTGCCTCTGGTGCTAAAATGACCGATAAAGAACTTCAAATAAATAAATCATTGATGAAGATTGCATAATCAATCTTCAAACTAGAAATCAAATTAAATAACTGTTTGTAAACTGGTTCATTTTACTGTCATATCACAAGTAGAGCAGTAATTATAGCTCTATAATCTGTTTTGATTTTCTTGGCCTTTTAACCAAGACAAATCAAGAGAAGTTAATGTGTTAGACACTAGGCTTCAGTAGTCCGGCTTTTGGTTTTGGTTGGTTTGGTTTTAGCTGGTCTGTTGATACTTTACAGAGGGTAAGAATTCTGGAGATATAAAATATGCATTTCGTGCACTTCAAGTATGCATTTTGTTAAGATGTAGACCTGAAAATGTAGTGGGTTTAGAAATTAAAAACTGGAGAATAATGTGTTCCTGTGGCGTAAGGCTTACATTAATACAAAGAAAAAGGACTGCAATGTTGGGTATATGTCATGCATTGTGTCATGTTAACCACTGCCAATTTCTGGGGCACCTGCACGGGATGACCTCTAGTCGCTCTCTGCCCTGACGCATCACGCACA
Organism: Pandion haliaetus; assembly: GCA_013401275.1. Classification (NCBI taxonomy): domain Eukaryota; kingdom Metazoa; phylum Chordata; class Aves; order Accipitriformes; family Pandionidae; genus Pandion; species Pandion haliaetus. The sequence continues at coordinate 293,427 of VYZV01015856.1, read as the reverse complement.
GCACCTGCAGAATGGGCAGAGATGTGGGGCAGGAGGAAGGACCGGCTTTTTGGTTGAAGCAGCTGTCCAAACCCCTGACCTAGGTGGATTTGGAGTTAGGAACTGCTCCGGATGGGGGGAACGGTGTGGAGACACACCGTGGATGCTGTGCCATCCCTCCGAACCTTGTCACCCGAGAAGTTGTCCTGTGCGCTAGGGTCAAACCAGCCGCCCTCTCCAGCACGACATGAGCTGTACGTCCCCTGCTGTCGCCAAGACACTTCTACGGACAAAAGGTGATACAGGGAGGTGAATTGTGGCTGGTGTTCAGATGCAGCTTCCTCGACCACTCTTTAGGACATTTCCAGTGGCCTTTCAGCTGTTTTCTTTCACGAGAACACACCATAACACTACAGTCCAGTAAAGTTGTGTTTTTCCAGTTTCCTGGATTACATTTTTGTGAAAACTGGATCCATCAGTGCAGAGATGCTTGGAACTGCTCTACCAAATCCAATGCCCTGGGTGAGGGGAAAGCTGAATCTTGGTCTAGCTCTCAAGCTCATACTTCAGGCCATCACTCTTATTAACCAAATGAAATAAAGGAAAGAGGCATGCTGGGAGAAAGCAGCAGTATTTTGTTACATCCTCCAATAGTAAGGTGCAAACCAGCTTGGTGGCCCATCTAAACATTTTCTATGGCCCCAAGGAGGGAATATCTGCTATTGCAAAGTTCACTGGCGGCACACATGGAGTGCCTGGAATGCACCATGTCTCTGGGCCATGCTGGCGTGCAGGATTTGGCTCATTAACACAGGCTCGGTACTTGCTTGTGATCCCGTCTCAGTATCTCTTTTGAGAAGGAAATGGGTTCATTACCATTTTTTTATTTTAGTGCAAGATATGGCCATGGAAACATGCAAGTCATGTTCTTTAATAGCATTTAAGTTGGTTTTGTGATGCTTGACTAAAGTACTACCTAACGACCTATTTCTGTAAATCATTGATAGCTTGACTTTAGCAGATTCTGTGCAGGATGAAAAAAACCTCTAGGATTAGGCCCTGAAAGTACATTTTCTCCAGGTTAACATTTTTTTGCTTTAATAAATAGCTGTATTACCTAGATTACTGCCTTTCAGGTCCTGCCTATGTTAAACCAGTCATAATAATGACTTTGCCTTTCATAATGATTTTCTCCCAAGCACGGTGTTATTAAAAGGCAGATGAAGTCCATTACAAGTCTCATTACATTTCCTGTAAAGCTAGCATTATATATCAGATATGGAGAGATAGATAGTGATATAATTTGCTAAGGGTAGACTCAGTAAGGATTTGCTGGATCTGGCCCTCTCCCCAGAGAGCTGCTCTGCCTGCGCAGCAATAGCCATACACTAGGGCTGCCACTCAGAAGCCTGTTCCTTCTGTAATTAGATTTTTTTTACCTTGCAATTTCTGCTGTTACAATATTAATTGGAAGGGGGCTCATTACGGATAATAAGGTGCAATTAGTTCTCTTCAATAAATCTTCATCGTCTCCCATAAATGTAGTTGATCCAAGTCTCCTGAAGCCATTGGTTTTTTAAAAAAGAGGTCAATGTGTTTATTAATTTGGTCTGTATGAGCCTGTGAATGATAAAATAGGAAACTAGAAGTACAAATTCTACATTCTTCAGATGATGTTGTGATTCTTCTCTTCTTGATGAACTCTAGGATTTTTAGAATAACAACTATGTATGAAAAGGAGAGTGAGTGGCAGGCTTTTGAATAGAAAAGCACAGAAATTTCCAGATTCTCATAAAAGGCATACCTTTCAGCAAGATTATTTTTTTTTTAACTTTATCAGTAACTTTTAATAATTAAGCTTTTTTATTACCTCATCCAACCCTGGAAAGATTTCTTGTTAAATTAAATAATGTCCTTGTATGGGTGTTAATTTAGCCTCCTTTACTAAATGAAATACCCAGCTATGATAAAAAGGTGGACCATAATTTGAAGAGTAAAAAAAAATGTATTAACGTCACTAATTCTAGTTCAGGAGATACTAAAATCAGAATGGATTACTGAAAGGAATAACTTTACAGGAAAGAAGACTTATTATAATTTAAATTGTGAAATATTTTTAATGTCACTAATTCTCCCTCAATTGCTTTTTGTGTAACAAGCCATTTATCATTAGGATCATTTCAGTCAGTTGTGGTGATAAATGGGTGCTGCTTTAATGAGTGGATAAAACAAGGTTTCTAGTACTGGATGTAAGAACAGCACTAAACGCTATACGTATTTATTCCTTTTGAGTTTGGGGGTTAAAAATGGTGTCCTTTTTCTTTCTTAGAAGTTAGTTCCTTGAACATCTGTCAGTCTGAAGTCTCCTGAAACACAGGTCTCTCATGCAAACTCAGTGACTTCATCAGCAGCATCCTCTGTGTCTGCACTTCTAGACACTGTGTAATCCCACTGCAGAATATATTTTTATATATAAGGAATAATCTGAGCACTGACTCCTACATAAGAGGAGACGGAACACTTAATTATTTTTGATTGTTTGTATCGTATCAAGTGCGACAGGAATTTCTGTTTTTTCTTTCTGAAAGCAAGGGGTGGAGAGGGCATCGCAGTTTCCAGGCTCCAGTCCATGATGGCTGGGTGCTGGTTATCTCAGTCTAAAGCGCGTTCCCTTCGTGAGGCTGCGGTCTCAGTAAGTGACAGACACTAAGCACATCTCTGAAAGATGCGTGGCCTATTTCTCTTCTCTAAAAATAAAATGAAGGAGACCTGCACAAGCTTGTTTCCCTGAAGTTCGGCATCTGAAGGAGTCCTCTGAGTCTGAAGGGAGAGGGGCTTGTCAAGGCTCGGCTCTTACAAACGGTGAGAGCTTTTTTGAACTACTCTGAGCTCTCAGGTTTGTTCTTCATCAAAGAGCTCCATGTCCCTCCTAGTCACTTCTCACAGCAAGAGCTGCACAAAGCAAGGGAGAATTCCTGCAGACAGAAGAGGTCTGTGATACGCCGATGCCTGCAAGAAGAGCTGATGTTATTCTACTGCTGCTTTGCACCATCCTTTCACCTAGTATTATTCCTTCCTGGGTGATCACCTGTGAGGCACGAAGAGGAACTACTTTCTGACATCTAATTTGTCACCAGCTGTTTCCTACACACACGCTTTTCTCTTGAGGGAGTGGGAGAGAGGGCACAGACAGATGCTCCTGATGGCAGAACGCGCTCAGGTAAGTCATTAGCAGGTGCATCTACATCAGCATTTTAACCCAGACCAGGACTGTAGTTTTAATAGCAGTGGTCCTGGTGGCCTCCGCTCACCGCAGTGCGGGTTGCGTCATGGCAAAGCCACAGGCTGTGTGAATGACATTCCCCAAAGGAGATGAAACCAGCTGTGTCTCAGCTGCACCCCTCACATGCCCCCATATGTGGTCCTGGGGATCAGACTAGCAGTTATCCCCCCTAAATCATGTCGTGCCAGCGACAGGTCCTCAGCACCAATGGTTTTGCTCTGCAAATCCATGTTTATTGAGTTTGTTACTTGCTAAGGCAGACATAGTGTGTCCAGTTCACATACTGAGAGTTACTGCAGTTTGTGATCTGGGCTCACAAAGGTGTTACCGCACCGGACAGTTGGTGGGGAGGGGGGAGAATGTGTCCCTCAGTCACAATACAGGCTATGGTCTACCTTGAAGCATCCACCAGATAACCTGTGACTGTGGGAACTGGAAATGTTCTCAATTTCTCCTAATTTTTCCTCTGCTACATTAAAGGTATCACGATTGGTCTTCTCCCGCGGGTCTCAGGCTTGCGGCAGGACGTCTGTGTGTGTAGGGCATGGGAAATGGCCCTTTGATGGAAGCCCCTGTTGTAGTCAATGGGGACTGGATTCAGTGACCCACCAGATCCCCTCCAGCCCCGTGCTCCTCTGCCTGTACAAATGTCAGAGAGGAGCAGATGCAAATACCCTGAGAGTCAGGGGCATAGATCAAGAACTAATGTCGATGCAGGGTGCTGGGCTCCCGAATTATTCGGTGCCTTTTTTCACAAGCTTGTTTGTATGGTGGTCTTCAGTTACCTTAGAAAGCAGACACTACTCACATAAACTCTGATTTGCTGGCATTGTAAAGAAGCTGGTCTTCAGGCATAGGCTGTGTCCACTTCCCAAGTGTTCTGGGCATTGACAAGCTTGGAGCTTTGCAATTTCCAGAGCAATTTCCATGGATTTTGTCTGAGAGTCTGTAAAAAATGTCACTCTGACTCAGTGCTGCTGAGTTGCTACCCAAGGGAAAACGCCTGTTTTCACCCTCACTATTTTCACCAGCACCATATGATCTATCAGAAAGAGACTTTTTTCCCAGAAAAAATACTCGTGGAATTTAATTCCCCTGATTCAAAATGATGCCCAAAGCAAGTAGCATTTCCTGGTGTTATGAAATGGCTTTTTCCCTGACACTTTTTGAATGTGTGAAAAGGTCCTGCCTCCATCAACTGTAATTACTTGATTTCTCTCTTCCTTCCACAAAAGCCTTGTTTCCCCATAAAGCACAGTTGTATTTTACACAACAAGACAAAACACATTGATGAATCTTAAGTGACAACATAATGCAGCTAGAAACTTGCTAAGATCTTCTGTAGTTACCTGACTTTGGAGAAAATGCGCTCAATCACAAAAATGTATTTTTTCTACCCCTTCGAAGGATAGAAATTACAGTACATTACAGATGTTCCTCAAACCACTTCCAGCTATGAAGGTGCCAACCGGCTACAGGATGTCCCCACGAGCCCCCAGCAGTACCCAGCCATGCTCCGAGCACCCCTGGAGGTGCCTGGCTGGCTCAGGAGCCACCCATCCCACCCAGCTTGTCCCCATGCCCTACTCAGAGCCTGCTGGCTCTGGCTCTGACACCACTTGAATTGGGACATAGCCAGCCTGGTAGGCTCAACCTCTCTTTGCAAACCAGTCTTGCAGGTCAGGAAACAGAGAAAGGGCCATTTCCAGCCACTTTCTGGTGACTGGCAGTCCAGGGATGTTTTTACACCTTCCAGTTGCTCCCACAGTTTTGCAGCATGCATGCACGGGTCTATCCCTAAGACGCGGGTCTGTGGTGATGTCTTTGCAAAACTCTTGTTTTTTCATCCGATATTTGCATCTTGCTTGTTCTGCAGTGGGTTACACTCCGGTCTGACTACAAACCAGCTCCTCCCATTTGGAGCAGACCATCCCGTCCATTTACTTGTGTGGTGAACAGGTCCTTTAAATGCAGTGCAATGGCAGAACATTATCCTCTTCTTTCTATTTGCCTGTTTTACTAACAGTGCAAAATCATCCTTGTTCCCTTAGTATTTCTCTAGGAAATACTCCTTTGTAAAACCTCCATCTATTTCCCTTGTATTCTCCACAGAGCTGTGGATATTATAAACTTTCCAAATTCTACCACTTCTTTATTTAGCTGGGTATTAACACAGAAACCACAGAAAATAAGACCAGGCTAGGCCCTGGGAGGTGATCTAGTCCATCACTCTGCCTGAGGCAGGATGACCTGTACTTATGTGGTTTCTGGCAGATACTTGTCTAATCTGTTCTTAAAGGAAATTTTTAGCCTCCAGGGGAACTTAGTCCTCACCATGCGGGGGATTGCTAATGTGGATATAACCCTGCCTGTGTATGGCCCTGTGGTGTACTGACAAATGCACTCATTTCCCCTTCCCGAGAGCAACCAGACCCTGAAACCCACGTGTAAATAAGACACCCAAGACATCACAGCTCCATCACCTGCTGGTGTTTGCACTGGTGGTTGCATCGGGTGTTTTCCTGGGATATGATGCATCTGAGCTCGTACATCCCCATTTGCCCCACTCTTTGCACTGAGGCTTGATAATGAAAAATCGCTTTTGACAAAGTGATATCCCTAACCGTGCCTCTGCCTGTTTTGTTTGGGCTGTGGAAAGAGATCCCACCTGGGATGTGCTGTGCTCTTCTCCTCCCTAGCAGATGCTCCTCTCCTTTTATCTGCCATTTAAAAATCTTGGCAAATTTTGCTTTGAGGAGTCGAATAATAAAGCTGCTTCAGTCTCTCCCTGTGATGGCAGTTTCTTTTGATGCAAGGTTTTAAAAAAAACCTCACTTCTCTTTTTGTACAGGGTGGTTTACGCTAAAACCTTACTGATCTCTCTTTCAGCAAGCGACAGACAGCTCTTACAAGCCTGCAAAAGCCTCCTACTTGTTTTCTGAGGCAGAATGCAGTTCATTCTGATAAAAAAAAAAAACCACTGGGGTGAATATATAATGCTTTTTTCAGGTCTATTGCATTATTATCTTCATGTGCCACTTCATTAGATACTATGAAAACATAGAAATAAGCACTGAAAATGTGCTTTTCTCTCAACCACTGGTACACCAGCCTCTTCACATGGCTCTGCAGCACTACCGAGGTCGAGGGGCCGATGTGCACCAAACCTCCTTGCGGATGGTTTCTACAGATCAGCCTGTGGGTTGGTGCTTATGGAGCAGATGCTACCACGGGACAGCTATGGTGAGCTATTTTTGGAGCTACAGGCTTGGGGTCTTAGTCTGGAGAGCAGTGGTAGATGAGGGCAGTGGTAGACGAGGCGTGCAGGTAGTCTGAAGGGTTAAGGGTGTGTTTAGGAGGGCAATGGAGAAATAGGTGACAGCAGGCATAAATGTGTGTGTGTTTGTGTGTGTGTGTTGTGGGGGAAAGTCTGTCCCAGAGCCAGGCAGCTGCTTCTGCCAGTACCAGGCAGGGTACCAGCTGCTCGCAGGGATACACAAACACGCTGAATGATGGACCACCTCCTCCGTAGCAGGGCATGTATTCAAGCTGCTTAGCACATGCTGTGAAATATCCCTCTTTTTCACTGCTGTGGGAACTGGTTGGATAGGTGTCTACAGGGTCTTTGGCAGGGGTATGCCTCCAAAGGAGCGCTAGACTGAGTTGCTTAGCCTGTTGATTTAGCCAAAGCAGACTGAACTGCCACTGACCTTAGCTGTCTTTGATTTTTCTTGGCATCTGATTCCTCTCAATACCTTTTCTCTGTTACATTTTTGCCGCACAAGACAGTTAAAAAAAAAACACCTGCAAGTCTATGTTTCTGTGGAAGCAGAGACCAATGCTTCCTTCACATCTAAAGCTGCCAGCCATCTGAAGTGAAAATAGGTGATAGAAAGACCCAAGTAGAGCCCCACTTGTCATAGAAAGCCCTCCCTGGAGGTGCTAGAACTCGTTCTTCCTTTGCCAGGAAGGCGTTCAGCTGTTCAGACCTCTTTTCCCAAGATAGGTGGAAGCTGCTTTGCCAGAGTCCACCAAAAGGGACAGGAACTGACAGCACAGGTTTGTATTTCAGACACTCCGAGGTATTGATGGTAGCGTCAGCCCACACTGTTATTCAACACTTCTCCGCAGCTGAGGCTTCACGTTCAGGTGCCCGCTTTGGGAAAAACACCTCGCTGGTGTGCCTGGTCAACACTTCAGAGATGTACACTGGTTTATGGTTGAGCATAAACAAGGCTGGAACGGCTGCATGCTTGAAATGTCTCGTTTTCATCCGTGCTTCTAAAAGTTTGTGCCAGTAGCTCCTGAGATCTGTTTTAGCCACTGCCTACAGCCTCCAGGCTCCGCAGTGGTGAAGGACGTGGTGGCCCCTTTGCATCTTCCCTCATATGCCTGGAGAACATCAGCATCTTACTACACATATATCTGGGCAGCACATCTTGAGGAGTCTCGGTCTCTGATGGGAAACTGTCCTTCTCCTGTCTGTTAGAGAGCTGAGGGGACACCTTTATATTCCAAGCTCTGCATTCGAGCATATTATTAACATTTGTTATCATATTGAAGTCAAAGTAAAAGCAGGAAGCAGTGAAGCTTTATCTCTTTTCCCAGCTCATTTTGTCAGAAATATTTATAGTCGTTTGGCCCCTAGTGTTAATATTACAAGGCTTGGCTGATCCATTTGCATAAACAGGCAGCATGAAGTGATTAAATCAGTCTCAGCCCCACTGTCACAGGGGTCACATTACATTGCCTTTCCACTTTTTTCTTGGGTGACTTCCTAAAGAAGCGTATGATGCTGTTGCTCCTGAATAGCAACCTGACTTTTGACCAAAGTGTATAATTCTCTATATTTATTAAATGCTATTATTTGCATACCTATTGTAAACCGGTGTTTGGTTACAAACACCTCTATTACATTCTGCATTAGCCCAGCAGAGATGAGCTCCCAGCCAAATTTTTTGAGAAAACAGTTTATGTTTTTGCTATATGATTTTGCTGGGGGAAAGAAGATCTTCTTTCAGATTTATTGTCTTCTTACACCAGCATTTCCTCTGTGTGCCGATTTTTACAACACACAGTAGCATCGACAACATGCAAATGTGGTCTGGAAAGGCAACGTTGTAGAGTCTGTAATTTTATTGATTATGTTCAGTTTTAAATTATGAGATGGAAAACCTAATGTGCAATACCCTGAACTATGTAATTTATGCTTTGCAAATGAGGTATAAATACTGCTCTGCTGAGCCACATCAACGTTTTTTGCGCAAGGGTGAATTATTACAGGAGGGGTAAGACAGTATGAACCGGCCTTCCAGTTATAAGCTATTATAATTTGGCTTCTCAGATGGGAATAAAAAGGGGAAAATTAACATTGTAGAAAGGAACTTTGGGGTTTTTTTTTGGTAAATACAAAGCTGGGTACATAGTGAGCATTTCTGCAAATGAAAGAAAAAGTGCTTCGATTATATTCAAGACGTTTTTGTGTTTTCTTTCTGTAAGTGATCTAGCAAATAAGTGCTCTGATTTAATGCTCATGGGGAAGGTAAATCCTAGAGAAGCGTGTGAAGAGTGAATGCTGATTTGTGAAGGGGTACTCATACAGAAAACCAGTACGAACGATCGCTCTTCTCTATCCAGAAAACATGAATGCCTCCATGTAAACAAACATTGCACGTAAGAAAATCACCTTGAATGCTGGGCACTGAATACTCGATTAATTGCTGTATTACAGGCAATGCATTTTTTACATAATTCCCCCAGTAAATATTTCTGATTAAATAGAAACAGAATTATTAACGTTTTGCTATTAGTACCTTTGTAAGCGTAATGCACTGCCATACAAAAAAAAAAAACCCAACCCTTCAAATGTATCCTGGATTGTTTAATGTTAAAAAATTTTAATATTTCAACTTGGGGAGTCACTTGAAGCTTAACAGTAATATCTAAATGGATATCAAAATTAATGTAAAGTTATAAAAATAGGCACAGGGCACACGAACAGCAGTGGACGATTTTATCATCCGTTTTGCTGAATCCTGCAAATCTCAGGATCTTCCCATTGTGTTTCCTGTAGAAGCAAAAGCTAAAGATACAAAATCTGACGTACTTCCTAATATAATTTCTTTACAGGGAGATGGATGTGCACCTCTCCTGTTTACTGAGGGCAGAGATGATTTGGAGCTGCCACACGAAGCACCTCCTCCTCTGATAGCACTCCACGAGGCAAGAACCGGAGGCTGCTCCAAAACTTCACTTCAGGATTCTCTTTGGCACTTTGCCCTCTGCAAAAGGTGTAGGTGGCATTTCACTGCAGCTGAGGGTGATCTCCTATTCAGGGTTTAAGCACAAATTAGGGAGTAGCTACTGATCCGCAGGGATTTGCAATGCATTGGTCTCTACTAGGGAAAAACCCTCCCTCTTTTACCCTATTGAGATGGTTCAAGTCAGCTGAATTAACTATTTCCACAAGAGAAACTGTGCCCTTTCACCATGTGATGCATGTCCTCCACTATTTTGACAGAGCTTGTTGACTTTTATAACCTCATTTACAAAGGCAGGCAGCAACCACAACTTACAGTTGACCTCAGCAAGAGCTGCTAAGTGTTCAGCTTTTCTAAAAAAAATCAGGTAATTAGAGCACAGTATGAGGACGGTTTATGTCTTGCCACCAAATTTTGCATGCATGCAAAGGGAGGTGTCAAGCTGGGTTATCATATTAGGCTGAGTTATCATATTCATTATTTCTGAGTAGATTGTTTGCTTCTTTGCTTTAAAAAGCCAATCAGCCTGTTGAATTTTGTATGCATCCAGAGAAGCTGATAATTAGTGAAATATAAGTAAATAAGTCATTTTCTACCAAAACTGCATGTAGAAAAAGTATTTCTTCAAAAAACTTGGCAAATTATAAAGAGGATTTTTTTTCTGCCTTTCCTTCTTTCCTCTCCTCCTAGTTCCACCTGGTGTTTCTGTGTGGTATTGTTTTCCTTAGCTACATTCAATGTTAAATAATTCATAAGTTCTATCTATGGTGCTAGACAGTTATGTGCCTCCCCTCAAACCAGTTTTCTCTGAATATTTCAGACTGATTTTTCAGCTCACACTGCTAGAAAACATGAGTTAGTCTGTAGAAGTGCCTAATGTAGGGAACATCATGTATAAAATCAGCATGAAGAGGATCAGGGCACAAGGTTCCCCAAGAAGGCGAATCGTGGTGTGAACTGGAAATGTTGCAGCATTTCTTGAATCAGGTATTTCTGAGCTGGTGGAAGACAGGACACCATTTACACTATTTTCTGTTATCTTGCATACTGCATTAAATAACAAGACAGCACTTCTTTATATAGTGAATTTTGTCATTTCCACCTTTCTAATATTTGCCTATTGAAAACACAGTGTTCATGTGCTGGAACTGTTATTACCAGGCACTTGCAGAATACAAGTACTACAGTTTTTCTAGAGATGAGTCATTTCTGAATTTTAAAGATAAATATATACAGGAGAAGGATAAAAAGCATAGGAAGAAGCTAAATACCACATTTCCTATTCCTCTTTGCAGGCACTGGGGAAGCAATAATGCCAAATGACGGAGGGGAAGAGTTATAGCTGCAGTGAGTGAAATTTTGAAAGCTCTTCTGTAGGGCGTATTTCTCAATGTGCCTTTGGAGACCTGGCTGGCTCCCCTTCTTCCTCGACATGACATTAAAGTTGAGAAACCACAAAACTGGTTTTGGTCACATAAAGTCAGCCATTGGAGGAGGAAGAAGAAAATATTAAGCCATGCCTACTGTCCTTCCAAGAAATAAGTGCTGTACAAATCCTTTTAGCCCTGGATTGGAGGCTGGCAGATAGTAATTCTAGAAATCAAGTCCTCGCAAGATGCCCAAATGCTGCCTACAGATGAAATATCAAAAGATCTCTTCCTATGTAACAGACCATGCTATAATCCTGGCGAGCGTGCCCTTATTAGAGCAGAACTCACCTCTTTATTTATTATTCATGAATACATTACAGTGTCTTCAAAAATATATTCTGCAGCAGGTAATCTAGCATGGGAAAACAAAAAATGCATATGTCTAATTATAAGAGACATTGTAAAGATCCGGTAGCAGCGCACTTCCTTAGCACTGGCAAAGTACTGCATTATAGATTAAAACAACACAAACATATTACAGTTTGTGTAGTGTTTCACTTTTATTGGATGTATGTTGCTAAGAAACAAAATTGAAACGTCTCTTTTGAACCTGAAGCCTCTTGGGAGCATGGTATTGCATATGTAGTAAATGTTTTTCACTTTAGGAAGGATTAAATGGTAGGCCAGGAGAAGCAGGGAGGGTTCATTAGTATTGCATGTTTTCCAATCTACTGCCAATGAACCCAACTATTATGGTAGTAAAAGCTATGCAAGGAGCTTCAGCTTGTGCTGGGATGAAGTGTTGACAGCTGCTTGTTTGAATATTAATGAAGTCTATTGAGTTATTCCCTGCCTGTATTGTCTGTAGCTTGGAACTGTGAAGACTTCTCTGCGTATTGCATCTTTATGTTTCCAAGTATATGCCCGTCTGCGGAGATGGTACCCATTTTGTTCCTAGAGCTGGTACACCTCATTATAGAGAAAATTACAATCTTGTGCTCCATTAAACATTTACTTTGGCAGCATTGTTGGCTGCTGTTTTCCCTCTTCGATTTAAAGAAGTCAATACTGGTTGAAAGAACACGTGTTCTCTCTTACATATGGTCATTAATCCTCATTCTTCCAAACTTTTACAAATAAAAGTCAAAGTTATTCCTGAACCACATGCAAGAAAAGTTAATTCTGCTTTAAAAAAAAAATAAATTTATTAAGTCAAAAGCGTGATACAGAAATGAAGAATTTCACAGTGCACAGTATTTTTTCATGTTTTAACTGCAGATGGCTTGTTAACTTGATCATGCATCCAGTAACTGATGGAGCAGCAGCAGTTCTGCTGGCTAGGTGTGATCATTAAAGTTTGAAGAAAACACTGATAACACCATGGTTCAGGCCCTGCTAGGGAGAAGAGACCTAGGGTTTTCCCTTGCAGAGGTGAGGACCGGCCACCCGGGCAGCACCGTTGCCCCAGGGATGCGAACACAACTGCTGTGCCTATGCAGTACCAGGCAGATATGCGCAAGATGGGCCTCCGGAAGATAAAAGGGCTCCGGGCAAATCAGTTTTCTTGGCTGGCTGCTGTAAGTTGAGTAATTGAGTAACCCTGATGAAAACTGGAAATATAAACCTGCCCCAGCTGAACACAGTCCAGTCTCTATGAGGGCACACAAATCTGAGAAATTCAGATGTCAAGTGTAAGTTTACTGGCAACTGGGCCTTTAAAAACATCGGCAACACAAGAAGATTAAACGACTAATTATAAACTCTTAAAAACCTTGCAATTAGAAAGGTATAGATTAACCATCGCAATCTCTTCTTAGTCCCTGCAACAAATTTCTCTAAAACAACTTGATGGGCATTTCATTAGTGGTAGGACAGTGATGAAATAGTTTGTCTTCTCACAGCTGCGACAAGAAAATCATAACGGAGGAATAACTATGATGCCCTAACCTGGGCCTCTGCTAGCGGGGTGGCCTTACTCCAGCTGTGTGGCTTTGCCAGCTGAGGCATGCTCTCCCCGCAGCTGCAGTGCATCCACAGTCTCATCTCGGTGAAGTACCACAAGAAGGGACTGTGGTGGGTTGACCCTGGCTGGACACCAGGTCCCCACCAAAGCTGCTCCATCACTCCCCTCCTCAGCTGGGCAGGGGAGAGAAAATATAACAAAAAACTTGTGGGTTGAGATAAGGGCAGGGAGAGAACACTCAGGGCAAAACAGGCTCCACTTGGAGAAAATTAATTTTTTACCTATCAGATCAAGAGTAGGATAATGAGGAATAAAACCAAATCTTAAAACACCTTCCTCCCACCCCTCCCTTCTTCCTGGGCTCAACTCTACTCCTGATTTTCTCCACCTCCTCCCCCCCCCCGTGGCGCAGGAGGACGGGAATGGGGGTTGGGGGCAGTTCATCACACGTTGACTCTGCTGCTCCTTCCTCCTCA